>VWZN01018671.1:204764-257936 GCA_013396955.1 Regulus satrapa
AAACAGGTCCAAGACCTCCTGGTCTTGCTTCCCCCCTCGGTGCTGATTTACTGTGTCAGCACAAGACAAATTTTGTTGGGCTGCAGCTTGGCCCAAACTGTTGGCAATCCCTCACGTGCAGAGCTCCCAGAGCATTTTCCTGATTTGCTTCCTAGCTGAAGGAAACAAAGGAACAAAAGCCACAGCACATCTGTATGTGCTTACAAGGAAAGTTATGTATTCTGTAAATAGGTGCGGATATTCTTTTTTCCCTACTAATCCATACTAAATCCAAATTAACATGATAGCAGCTCCTGATGATTTATGTCGTTATAGTAAATAACAGCAACTACACGGCGTTTAGCTGATGATTAATGATCCTTATTTGCAGTGTGTTCAGCTCAGGTCTGCAGTTTACACTTGCAAACATCAAAGGAGAGTTCAGTTTTCCTTCTCTCCTGCATTTTGAGGCCACGTTGTAAATCCTGTACCAGCAGCCTTGGCAGCTGCATTTTAATCCACAAATAGGATTGCAATAAACTTCCAGAAGAAACAGTGGTCTGACCAGTGAGCCATGGGGGCTGTTTCCCTCTGGCCTGAGAGCAGCGAAAGCCTTCTCCAGCCTCTGCAGGGAAGAGATCCAAACCGTGGCAGTGGGTAACACCATTGTCCCCTCCCCTCTGGCTCATCAGGGTCTGTCACTCAAATGTACCACGCTGCAAGCATGACCCCTTATTTTTAGGCTCTGATTTTGCTGTAATCCCTCCTCTTGGTCCGCCTGAGGGAAGCAGGATGGTTTGTGAGGCCCTCTGCCCTCCCAGAGCCAGTGCACATCCTCACCCCTGCACCCATGCTGCCCCATCCTGCTGGTGGGACTCCCCAGCCCGGAGTCACCCAAACCCTTTGGACAGGCTCCTTTTTTCTGCCCCACTCTGCCATGGGGATGGGAAAGCCGTGGCACAGACCCTCCTGTTTTCACGACGTTGGTGCTGAGCACCTCTGCATGCCACAGCCTGGCAGGGTGGGAGAACAGCTTCCCACATCCTAAGGTGATTTCAAGGACTTGTATAACTACACAGGCTGCAGCGCTCCCTTACACAGCCCAGGCCCACTCACCCTGTAATTCCTGCTTGAGCCAGAGCTCAGGAATGCCAAAGGGGCTGGGGGGGAGGTACTACACAGCAGCTTTGATTTATCGGGATGAGGCTGGTAAGTAATACAGAAACTTACAGCAGTCCACAGGGGACATTTGCCTCTCCCGTTTCACTTCATGGGAGAAGTAGTGCTACATTATTCAAAGGGGCACTATATTAGCATCATGTGTGAGCTGATTTCAAGCCCTGAAATCACCCCGTGTAGGATATTCACAGTGGAAAAATCATTCCTTACAACATCGAGACTCTCGAAGGAGCTGTGAAGATTTCTTGCTCTCTCAGGTCACTGACATTCACCCAGTAATGACATCTTCCTATAGGCTGGCAGAGTTAGTGGGATTTGGTTGAAATATGAACTTGGTCTGAAGCTGCAGCCCTGTGCTCTGCTGCCTCCACTGTCAGGAAAGGCAGGGCAGCAGGCACAGAGCAAACCATCCCATTCCTCCTCAAATATCTGCATCTCCTGCAAGGGTCTGGGGGCCCAGCCCTAGCTCTAGGACCTTTAAAGGTTGCACATTCTTGTCTTCAGCCCAAATCCTCCCAGTGAAGGTCCCCGTTGCTGCAATGCCATGGTATTCCCTAATCCTGCCCGATTTTCACACATCCCGACCAACCCCGACCCCGAGGAGCAGAAGGGTCCCTCAAATGGGCAGCCTGGTGGTTTGCAATTATTGGAATGATGAGGCAGAAGCCTCTCCGAGTTCCACAGAAAGAGAAAAGAATGCAGATATTGAATCAAAGTCTTTAGAAAAATTAAGATACGTTAAACCCCACGGACATGAAGTAGAGATATAAGTACAAGTTTTAGCCATAATTTTAAGTAATAATAAGGAATAAGAATATACCCTAAGCACTTTAGAAATGCCTTAAGTACTTTAGAAAAATAAAAGCCTTTGAAACCCTAGCAAGTCTTAAGGCCTAGTGCTGTGGCCTAGCTTCAAGATATAACAAAAAAAATAGCAAGAGCATCGTTTGCATTTTTAGGGAAAATAAGATAGAGCCATTCACACAAATAAGATAAGAGTTATTTACATAGAATATTGTTAGCATTTTTAAACCCATTTCAAACCTCGACAATAACAAACATCCCAGCTTTGCCTTTGCTGCCATCCAATGATGTGTGGCGAAGAGCTGATTATTGGTGGGGGAGAAAAGCCCCTTGCTGAGTCTGTCATGAGCATGGTGAAATGCTGAATTGCAGAAAGAGGGGAGGCCTTGCTGCCCATGCCTTGGTATGTTCACACAGGGCTTTATTGCAGCGTGAGCACCGGCCCAGGAGGAATCGCTCCCTTGGCTGTGCTACGCTCCTTGGCGAAGCTTTAATCACTTCTGGGGAGGTTCATAAAAAAAAAAAAAAAAAGGAATAAAGGAGTCAGGCTGAGCAATGGCTCCCTTCCTCCTTATGGCAAGCCCAGAGCTGCTCTTGTCTGGCTGATCAGGTCTGGCTCCGATTCACTGGGTTCCTGGAGCAGAATGGATTCAGCAGCACTGCAGCTGCTTTGCAGTGATGGATGGCAACGATTATAACTGTTAATCTGATTAAGCCCATGCTCTCAACTTTTGCTGGTTTTACTGACATTGAAGGTACTTAAAGAAACACTTGAGGAGAAGAACATGAAGATGGATGAAGCACCTGCTTTCGTGCACCTCTCAGAATTGATCCCAGGGCTCGGTGTGGTGCGAATTGATGTGAGTTTGCATTAAAACAGGGTACTTGGGTTATCAACACACGCCAGCCCTCAGGTTTTGAGGCACAATAGGCAAAGGAGAGCCTCCTTCCGCTTTATTTTATCTCTTTGACAGGATTTTAAATAAGAATCTGGGGGAGAAAGGTGTGGTTGCAACAGCCTGCTGCTGTCCAGAGCAGCCTGACTACAGGCTTTGGCAGGGACTAAGGCTCCAGACCAAGCACCCTACCTCAGACTCACAGCTGGCATTATGCTCAAGGTTAAAGGGGGGGAGGTATTTTGAGGTCTTTTACCTCGCGTAACTCCACACAGATGGCCAAGGGACAGCTAGAAGCACTCCAAAGTTTCTAGCAATTCTTTATGTTTGCATTGTTAATTTTTTAAATGAATTTTCTTATCAAAGTCAGCTCCAATGCTTTAACTTTCACAGTTCTTGGAGGCAGGGTACATTCTGGTGCTGCAAGAAGGAGAAGTCATGTACAAAAAATGTGAAAAACTCTTACCTTTTAGAAGCACCTGAATCTTAATTGTTTTTCAGCAATTGCCTGGTGGAGAAAATTGCTCTTACGAAGCTGAAAACGCTTTCTGTGTTCCTCCTCTGCCTTGCTCCCTGGGCAGGCTGGGCCATGCTGGGGACTGCAAAGCCACATGTACCTCCTCTGGGACCTCACTGATACGGGTCACCAGGCAGGCTTCAGCTCTGTGCTGCTGGGCCCTCTCAGCATGTGTCTGTTTGAAACCGCACTGGTGTCATTAAAAGTACACTACTAATTGGATGCACAACCCTAAGGGGAGCCCTTTAATTGCATTTCAATCTGGTTGGTATCATTTTAACTTAAATTCATTGCTGTCTTGTGCAGGAATAACCTGGCTGGGTCTGGTTATGGAGAGGCAGGTCATCCTTCTTCCTCCTTGCTGTCACATGCTAGATGTGCTTCGATTTCTTTGTCCCTGGCTGGGATATAGAGGGCTGGGCAAAACCCCCTTCCCCTGGCAGCCATGGAGAGCAGAGGGCTGAGAGTTCACCTTGACCTGCTAGTGGAGGCAAGAGCCTCAATGATTACCCGGTCTTCACTTGGATCTCATCTCACGTGTGTTTCCATAAATTGTTGCGGCCGTCCTTCGTTTTCCTTTGTCGGTGAAGTCAGCGAAGACCTGAACCCTTTTCAAGAGCTGCTTCTTTTCTACCCAGCTTGCTGCTCTAGCGAGAGGCTCACTCCTTTAAACCAAAGCACCTGCTTTCCTCTCAAGGCTGGGGAGATGGTGGGGTTGTCACTTTGAGCCTCACAGCTCGTGGGAGCATTGCCATTTCATTGTCTCACCCTTGGGATTGCTCTCCCTGGTGAAGGCCTTGTTTCCAGAAGGGTCTTCCAGCAGCGACCAGCAGTGAAGTGGGGCTGCACACCTCCCCCCCCCCAGGATGAACACTTGGGAGAGAGAACTGGTTCCAGGTGTTGCTCCATGGGTTGCAGGCACAAGGATCTGCATCCTTCATCTCAGGCTCAACCAGTGGGACTCTTCCATTCTGACCCGTGCCACCATCCATGGGGCTTCAGGATTGGACCGTGACACGGGGCAGCCTCCAGCCCCAAAACTCTGATAACCCCCTGGGGTGATGTTGTGCATGGTACAGATATTTTGAGGAGTCGGGTCTGCCCCCAAATGGGCTGTGCTCCCTGTTCTGCTTTCCATCGTTCTCCCTCCTTCCCAGTGCTGTGTATGTGAGTAGCATGAGGAGTAGAGCCAACAGCAAGAGCTGGCTGTGTCCCTTACTAATGCCGTTCTTATTATTTTAGTGCCATCTTTCTTCTTTCCATCCTCTCACTGAATAACTAAATTAATTAGAATGATTTTTTTTTTTTTTAATTTAAATACTGCCATGGAATAATAATCCTGGTGAATTCAATTTTTTTTTGTCATTCCCCACTGCTGCTTTTCTGTGTTGTGCCCACTTTTAATATGCAGTTGATACTTTGTTAGAGCTATGCAAGAACACAGCTGTTGTCCACAAAAAATGGGTTAAATCATGCTATGTGCTGTTGCCATCCAAAACCCATTTTTCTTTCTCCACCAGCTCACAAAATAACCCTTCCCCTATTAACTGAAGAGACAGATATTTTTCTTGGCTTGTAAAAAGCCAAAAAGCCTCACAGCAACTTTAGTGAAACTGCAGCAATGGAAGGAAACTGAAGCTCCTACAAGAGGCTAAGCCTCATCCTGAGCCTGTTATGAGGATGGATCCTGCAAATTCTGGATCCCAGGAGTGAGTCCTCACAGGCTCCACCACCTCCTGAGCGTAGGAGTGACTGAATTTTGTTTACCTGGATGTGTTCATCTGAACTGTAAACATGTTTTCTGAACTGACCCCCTAACAAAACCACTCATGAAAGGACCAAAAAAATCCCATTAGAGTCCTTGAATTTATATTTACGGTATTTTACTTAACAATGCCTCCTTTGAACAGTTTTCCCCAGGCTCTTCTGACCCTGCAAAACCAGCCCTCAGTGGCTTACTTGCCCTGAGAGCAGAGCTAAACAAGCATCAGGCTGGAGCAGCACAAAAAGAAGGAGTGCTCCATATTCCTGGCCACCCCTGGAATCTCCTCATGGAGACAAGAGGGGATGGGAGGCACGGAGCTGGTGCTCAGAGGCAGGAGGAATCTGAGGCTCTGCAGGGAACGGGGCTGTTGGTGATGTAGTACAGATGGCAATCCAGCCCCTGGTGACGTTCTAGACAACCTCCCTGCCAGATGCTTCCAGCCCCCCAAATAGCTGTAACTGCTTCTCCACGGGCCTGTTAAATTCCCCCCAGGACAGAAACTCTGGCTTGCTTGGACCAATCCCCACAGAGCTGACTGCAACAGCAGATGGTTTATTTTTACCTGTGAGTGAGGACGGGGAGCGTAGATCGTGGCGGTGACACATTTCACACAGAGCAGATGTTTCTATTAATGCCAAAATTGGGTGGAAATTCAATGTATTTTTCTGCCTTTTTTTTTCTCCCTCAAAACTCTATTTTGCACAATTAAATTGCAACTTCCAATGAATCACTTCCTTTTTTTTTCCTGTTTGATTAGTAGGCTCTAAAGGGACAAAAGAATAGTTTTGTATCAGTCTCCCTCAATTACATGCAAAGTACATCTGGACTGAGTCTCAAGATCCATCTTGCACTGGCAGTTGCAAAGCCATCGACATAATAAAATAATACTCTGATTACAAGGCTACATTTAAATCATTGGCATTCATGCTCCGAGTCCTTTGCAGGGAGCACAAGCCCTCCATTAGAGAAAAGCTTAATTTTATACTGTGATCTGTGTAAGATACGCAATGAAAATGAGAAAAAAGAGCTTTTGCAGAGCTGGAGACATAATAATAGAAGCTACAATGGATGTCTGGGCAGCATTTTCAGTTACTTATAAACTGCAGGTGTCAACTGCATTCTGGAAAGAAGCTGAACCCCACTTTTAATTACAGTCAGCAGGTTGAGGCATAATTCAAAGCTCAATGATACTTTCAATCCATAATAAAACTCCTCCTGCTATCAGCAAGTAGTTTACACCAAGACCAAGGAGAGAACGTGACCTTTAGCAGTAGCTAAACCTTGAACTTTAGTGTCCCACTGAACAACAAGGGTGTTTGGGGTTTTACAAAGTACCCACTCCTTGCATGATTTTCACAGCAAACCTTGGCATCACACAGGAGCTGAACTTGTCAAACTCCTGGTCAGGGTAACAAAGATGCGTCTGCTTTCATCAAAGGTTCCTTTGACTCAGATTAGTTTGGGGGAAGGGGAAAAAATTAAAAAAAAAAAAAAAAGGAGAAAGAAACCACCTGGCTGGAATTGTGTAAGTTGTATGTATGGGGCACTCCAGGCTTTATCTGCAATCCGTTTTACCAGCAACAGCAAGTTTATTGAGCTCAGAGCTTAAGTTCATTTTGTGCTTGAAGGTACATCAACGCCCTGACCCAAAGCTGAGTCTTTGGGGCCTTATGCTGATACATAGAAGAAAGAATCATATTAAACTATTCTAGGTATTAATCATTCTGGGGGAAGAGAGCAGGATGTGTGTGCTGAACTCAGCTGCTGGGGACTGCTCTCAGAAGTGGGCAGAGCAGTCCCTTAAAGCCAGCAGCCAGAGTCTTTGAAGCAGCAGCTAATGATGCCTTATCATGTGGGAAAACACAGCTCGGGAGTCAGAGGGCAACCAGCACATGGGGTTGAGGAGGAAGGTCACTGGAGAGGACACAGGGAGGCAAAGCTGCTGGAGATGGAGGGTTTATGGGCAAGGGGGATGCTCCTTGCTTCTACAGTGCTCAGGGAAATGCAACGTTATGAAGCAAAGAGCTTCTTCCTGTCAGAGCATTCAGCCAACAGATCTGCCCTGTACCACTGCCAGAGCAGCCCTGAACTCCAGCCAGAAGGAGAAAGGGGCTCATGGGAGAATCCTCTTGTACTGGGTACCAAGAGCCAGGGACTGCCTGGGACTAGAGGAGGGCTGGAATAAGCTACAGCAACAAACCAAAACCACGGGAAGCACTAACTTATAAAATAGTTATATTTGTGCTGACAAAACCAGATCAGCTCTACATCATTACCAAAGATGGCCCCCACAGTGGCCTTAGTAACACCTGCCTCCTCACAACCCCCCTGTGAGGAGGGCTGAGGCCATGAGCCCCATTTCCCTGGGGGATGGGACCTTTCAAAACAGAGCCACTTTCTCTCAGTCACCCAGGAAGTCTGCTGCTGAGCAGGGAGTGGAGCGTGGGCTTTGCTCTGTAGTCAAACACCCTGTGCTGTCCACAGGTCCTCTGCTCCATCCCCGAACAAACAGCCATGAGCAGCAGGGGATGCTGTCTAAATCCTGCCAGCCATTACAGTGATCAGAAAACAAGAATTGGCAGGGGGTAGGGGGAAAGAACCTGTGGAAGGACCAATGTGATTTGTAACCAAGTGCCAGTCTCAAACACCTACCATGTTCCTAGAGACATTAATTAAGTGCATATCAAAAAACCAAAGTACTTTAAGAAAATGGGACTGCTTGTCCCCCATCACCCTAAAACCACTGAAAACAGGGTCGGAGGGGCTCTCAGGTCTTTTCCCCAATTTCTATGATGCTGTGTGGGTGGATCCCTTCAGTAGATGGAGCTTATGGTGCTAGCTTGGCTACTCGTGTCGGAGCTGTCCAGTGTCACATCAGGACCTGCGTCTGTGCTGTCAGGATCTGCTTGATCTTTAGCAAAGTTGATGAAAACCTGGAAGTTTAAAGGAAAACACTCAGTGTCGGACAGTATAAATAATTAATGACACGAATGAATATAAAAAGGCATGCCTGTTCATTTGACTCTGAGCCTGGGGAGTGCGCTTGGGGATAAATTCATGCTGAATTTGAGAATTGCAAATTGTTGGGCTTCTCTGGGCTCATGTAAATAAATGGATGTGCACTCCTGTGCTGTGCCATCGACACCCGGGATCTAAAGGCAGGCATTCCTGCATGGAACCTAATTGTTCTGCAGCTCAGGTTTCCAAAGAGCCAGCGAGGCAATGCCCATGCAGTGGCTCCTTTCGATCACACTGTAATACAGCCCCATTATTACTTCATAAACCCATCTGTCTCTGTCTAATTGACATCTGTGCATGCACAACTGCAGAGTGTGGAGAGAGGGGTATAAAATCACACGGGACAGCCTTCCTTTCAACAGCAGATAATGAATACAGAAAGGACTCTTACCAGAACACTCCCTGCAATCACATTTGCATATTGACAAATCCAAGCTGTCCTCCCATAAAATTTGAGCTGGGGCTTCCTGCGCTTTGCCAAGCCTGTCTCTCACAGCCACTGCCCCTTACTGGAACAGCACTGAGGATCTCCCCTCCCAGACTGCTGTGTCACAATCCACAGAACTACAGGGCTGCAGCTCTGCTCCTCTCTCTGGGACAAACCTAACATTCCAGGTGCTGATGCTCAACGGGGTGATTTCTTCTGGAAATGGTCCTCGTGGCAGTTCAACTGATCTGCTCCCTATGAGATTTTGTTCTCCCAAGGGATGATGGAATGAACCCCAAAGCTAAGTTTGGAGTAATGCTAAATTAACTTCCAATCTGAAAAGTGAAATTAAGCCTATTTTCAGTACTGGTGGAAAGCCAAGCCCTGGACTTGGGGGTGATTCATAGTCCTGCACTTCACCCACACCCACGAGGCTCCTGAAACCAGCAGTGACAGAGGGAAGAACAGATCCTTTATGCTCCAGGCAGCTTTCTCTGTGTGTTTCCCTAGCACCAGCAGAGGTACCTGGAGGCAGCAGTGCTGATAAAGTACCCCCAGGAGGAATATAGATGGAAATCCCTTTCAAACTGTAGTCTATTGTGTGCAGCAGTCCATTGTGTGCAAGCATCAGTCTGCTCCCCTGTAACAATTTTAAATGGATGGCCTCACATTTTAATTCCTTACCTCCTCCAACGTTGTCTGACTCACAGAGAAGTGCCTGATGTTGAAGGTTGCTTTGCTGCTTTCCAGGAGATCAAATATATTCGCCACCCCTCCTGCAGAGACCGGGATGTGGTACTCCACCATCTTGAAATGCTGATCCTGTGGGGACAGGAGTGTGGGGGAAAGCCAAGAGCTAACAGATCCAACAGCTGGATGGTGGGAGGATGAAGGGGCAGGGGCTGTAGTGTCTCCTCAATGTTGCTGTCTGGTGGTGACTGATGTTTCCTCACTGGGAGTTCTTGTTCGTGACTGGGGGAGCACAGCTAAACTGACACACCTGGAAGCTCCAGGGTGGCTATAGCATTTTCCAGCTCCAGGTGTGCAGTTTTGATTGATGCAGACATTGGGTTACAGACAATTGATGGGATTTGTGACTTGGTTACTCTGCTCTGGTTTTACAATTCCTCAGTTACTGGAAGTACTGGAAGCATTTCATGACCTAAGGGAGGTTTCCATCCATTCCAGGCTTTAGTGGGAAAGGCATTCCCAGAGAAGAGGGTCATCTAACAGCTGCCTTACAGTTCAACCACAGGGAACTGGAGTGCTCCAGCCCCCAGAAAATGTAGCTGAAAGCAGTGACAATGTGACTCTGAGAACTCAGATTTATGTGCATAGTCTGTCTACCTTGAAAAGATCTCCTTGGTCAGTTTGAAGGGATTTTGAAAGCCTCTCCTGAAAGCATTTGCCTTGCTTACCTTCAGGCATGTGTTTGGGAAGTGTGACTTCATGAACTCTGTCAGCGTCTCCGTGCAAGCCGTGCTGCTGTTCAAGTGCATTTTCACAGTGAATCCTCTTCCAAATCTAGGGGAAAAAGAAAATCACAATTAACACCGTAGAAAAGAGAAAAACAGATGAAGAAACTCTTTTCAGAGTGCTTCACAGCCTCCTTGGGAAATCTAATGCAGGCACAACTCAGCTTGAATGGGGTCAGGGTTGTTAACCTTAGTGAAATGTAGCAAAAGCTATTGTTATAACTAATAAAAACTAAGCTCAACCTTAATATGCATTTCTCATTTGTAGCAGTGAACAGATTACTTTGGGGGACGCATTCTGGGAAGACAGGCTGTGAGAGAGTAGAAATGGCATCAGTTAACAGAGAATTTCAGTGGTGTTTAAGGGACATGAACCAGGAGAAGTCATTGCTTTGATAACACAGGTCTCATGTTCTGAGCACTCAGAGCTACAGGTCAGTAACTCCAGAGGCTGTTCAGTAGAAGTGAAATAGGTTCATTTTACTGACCTGCTCTTGATGTGCTGCAAAGAGCCAATGCACTGGAAACTCCCATTCACCATGATGGCCAGCCTGGTACACAGGGCTTCACACTCCTCCATGCTGCAAAAGCAACCAAAAAACTCTAGTAAATCATTGAGAAGATATAAAAATATAGTTAAGTGACTGAAGGAACATCACTGATCTTCCCTGTGAGTCTCTGTGGACATTGCATTCAGCCACAACAAACCCCCACACCTGTGACAGCTCAATGCCCTGAAACTGCAAGGCCCAGTGGGGAGTGTGAGGGATGGGGTCTCTCCACACTGCTGCTGGCCCCAAAAAGGGAGGCAGAGTGGCCCAGCCCTACCTGTGGGACGTGAGTATCACTGAGCATTTGTTCTGCACTTCCTCACTGATGATTTTCCAAAGGTGGCGTTTGGCGTTCGGGTCCATTCCAGAGCTTGGCTCATCCTGTTGGGAAAGACAGGGCTGCATGGAAATCTGCACTCCAAAAGTAAGCAAGCCTGGGCTCAGGCAGCAGTTGGTACAGAGGGAATTTCCCCCTCCTCCTGTTTTTATTGAGATTTTTTTATCTTACAAAGCAGCAGGAGTGCTGGCAGGTAAAGGCAGCAGTTCTGGCCTTGACAGAAGTTGGGACAAGGGATATTTATGTCCACTAGGTATCCAGCTTAATATTGGGAATGCTGCTCACAGAGCTCTGCATACATTCAGTACATAGCAAGTGGGAAAACTGCATGAAAAGTATGTTTTATAGCAATGGAATAAGCCCGTGTAAGAACTAGAAATTCAGAGTGAAAGACAAGACAGGAAGCTAAACCTAGAAAAGCAGTTATGTTCTAATCCTGAGGGAAGTGGCCCCTTTGCTCTCCTATACTTCTGGAACCTTGGATGCTGCTTTTCTTGCAAGGCTGTGCAGGTAAGTTGATAGAAATAAAAAACAAGATAGAGCTGGGAACTATGAGAGTTTAACTGGCAAATATATGATCTACCTTTGGTTTCTGGAAGATGCTGCCAGAGAAACTGAAAGACTTGCTACTCTCTTATGCCCTCAAAGAAAATAGGAGTGCTTGCTGGAACCTGAGCCATCCTGTGATGGTTTCTGTTGTCAGGCCAAGCACGAGCATGTGGGTAATGTCCCTTAAGCTGTGTCTGAGGAGGTTTTGTGACACTGTCCAAGTTCTCCTGCCAGCCCAAGGATCTGCTCCTCTTCCCTCAATGAAGCCCCAGTTTCTTACCAGCAGAAGAATGGATGGATTTCCAATGAGAGCCAGAGCAGTTGACAGTTTCCTGTTGGTGCCATAGCTGCACATAGAGGTGACTCTGTCCTTGTAGGCCATCAGGTTCAGCCGGTGGAGAAGCTGGAGTACAACCTAGGGAGCGAGAGTTCTGCTTCCACAATGGGTCAGTTAATCTACTGAAAGCCTCATATAAAGGCTCCAAATGACAAAAAGGCTGCAAGTCCAGCCCCTTGTTACTCACTCCCTTGACGTCCCCCTCCGGGATGCCGTGCAGCCGAGCATAGTAATACATGTGCTCCTCCACAGTCAGCAGGTCATCCAAGGCATCTTCTTGGGGACAGTAGCCAAAGAGGGACCAGTGGGCCTCGCTGATGTCATTCAAGGACCTGTGTAAGGAGGTTGGCACCTCACTGTAAACACACTGTATTGCCAGCACGCCCTGGAATCAATGAGGAGGGAGAAAACCCCTTTCTCCTGCTCCCTTCCCCCTTCCCCAACCCTTCAAGTGGATCTGCAGAGCTCCAGCTTTCAGGGCCCCAGCTCTGCAGAGGTTGCATGTCCAGTATGGAGCTCTCCAATTACTGCCAGCACCTCAGGTGGCACAGCTGCCCCCAAGCTTACACTTGTTAAAGAAAGCTTTGAGGTGAGTCCTCCTGGTCTCCAGCTCTGGCTTAGAAGTGGTATCACACTGCTGAGGATCTGATCCCATTTGCAATGGACTGAAGTGGAACAAATACCCCTGAGCAGCAGCAACCCCCTAGGAAGCAACCATGCCACCTTCAAAGGACGAATTCCCTGCCTTATTCATTTTTGATCTGGTTTGAGTGTTTTATTTCAGACTTTTACATTTCTTTTCCTTTGCCACCCAGCCTTAAAAACTGCTCTCAGGTTGAGAGAGCAGTTCTTGATTTCTCTCTTGATTTGCTTCCCCAGAAATCCCATCCTCCATACCCAGAATGATCCTGGACTCGCAGCCTTCCGCTGGATGCTCCAATATCCCCTGTCAGCATCTTAAAGATCGTTGTCTTTCCAGCTCCGTTCACACCCAGCAAGCCAAAGCACTGGGAAAGAAAAGTCCAAATGTAAGCATGCTGCATTTGTAATGCAGAAATGTTGCTCTGAGATGGGTGCACCTTGCCCCCTTCTTTCTCCAGCCCCTTGAGCAAAATGAATTACCAGAGGAACTCAGAGCATCCCAATGTTATAATGGAGGTTGTTTATGGTGCAGTATCCTCCAGCTTATATCAGGACCATTTGTTTAATATGGTGAAGAATCAGGGATGTGTCTCCAGGAGGGTCAATCCTTTCACTGCAAGGCTTCTTTTCTGCAGGAGCTCAGGCCAAATCCCCATTGGCTCACTTGTGCAAAGCCTCCCCTTGGCAGGGACAGAGCTGCTCATGGGAATGGGGTGAGTGAGGTTTGGGCTGGCACTGGTTAAAACCTCAAACGAGGCAAGGTTTTTGTCACATAGTATCACCACAGCACTACCTTAATACCCTGAAGAACTGTCTCCCTGCAGTGTAGTTCCAGTTTCTCACCATAAAATCCACATTTTATTGCTAAGGTTGGAGACAGGCAGTTATGTGTTGCATCAGCCATCACCATTGTGCTGATAATTACTGTTATTTTGCCATCATGAGTACAGACCAACTGATGGGAAAGTCCTCCTGTGCCAGGGATGCACAGCAATCCATGGCTCTTCCCCACCTTGGTCCATAGAGGAACAGGATCTGGGCACAGTCTGCAGTGCAGGGCCACAGCTTCTGCTGACAGGTGGGGAATGGTGCCCTAAATCCCACCAGCATCAGGGTGAATTTTTCTAGAAGTCAGGAACCCCAGTGCCAGTTCTGGCTTAGGAAAAAATCTTCTGCCGTAAAGACTAGCACAGTGTCTGTGTGAGGATACTGTCCCTTCATCTTGGTGGGACCCAGGCAAGTAAAATCAACCAGGTGCCAAGGATCAGTTCCAAGCTTCCCCACAAGTAAGGGGCACAGCCTGAGGTAGAATCTGGTCTCCATTTTCCTCTGGATCTCAGAGGTGCTCTGGGTACTCCTATCTTTTCACTTCTCAGGGAGGCAACTGCGCTGACATGACCAAAGAAGGTTTTTTTTTTCCTTTGGAGTTAATTTTAGGGCCTGATTCATGAAAGTATGTGTTCAGCTGAAGTGATTTATCTTCCCCTGATGGGAAAACACAAGCAGCTAAGCTTGATTCACCATGTCCTATGCAGCTCAGGTGAACAATTTCAGTTGGACACGTTCTGCTGTCTTCATTTACCACCTGGTGATCCCCAGTGACCCCCCCCCCTCCCCCCCAAGACTGCACTGTACAAACATGCAGACATTCTGCTCTGGATGGAGCTCCATCAATTCCCAACCACTTTCTCAGACTTTCAAACTGTCACTTGATGTCCCAAATCTATCAGGAGCCTTTTGTCACTGCTGTAACCCCAAGAATCAATAAAGGAGGCAAAGAAAGGAAGAGGCCAGAGCAGAACAAACCATGGCAGAAGATGACAGTGACACGGGAAGGTGCCCGCAGCCTTCTCCCTTCACTCACCTCCCCAGCAGGGATCCCAAGGCTGATGTTCTTCACTGCTGTGATGCGTTTGTGAGGGAGGTGGTAGATCTTGGTGAGGTTCTGGAGCTGCACCACGTCAAAGTCCGCTTTGCCAGACTCCACCCTGCTCCTCTCTGCCTGGACGTCCCCGTCCTCTACGACCGCAGGTGGCAGAAGGGAGACTTTGCCATGAACTCTGTCAAACAAGAACCTGGGGTGGGGCAGAGGGGAATTTATCCTCCAGCAACTGGGATAGATCCCAGGGAGGCTCCCTGGGAGATCCCAGAGCATGTACACAATACTCAGATGTACAATTTCTATTCTCTCCTGGCATTTGCTCCACCCAGTGTTCTCTTCCTGCCCGTTTTCTTCCCTTCTTTCTCAGCAAATATTCTGGGCTGGAGCAGGTCCTGCCTCATGGACACGCTCCTAATGCTGGTGACAGGAATGTTCTCACTCTCTGCACCCAGGGCATAGGAGAAGGGGAGAGCCAAACAAGGGAGGTTGTCATCGGAATGTCTGCCCTCACCAAGAGCTGAGCATCCACCCACCAAACCCCGAGCCCAGGGCTGCAGTGCCAGCCAGCACCAGCTACCAGGGGACTCTGTAAACTGTTAGTTCATACTCTAATTACCAGGACTTCTGCAAGAGAAAACTCACTCCATGTTCACAAATTGTCCTGGAAATTTATGGGGCTTCATAATTGACAGCGATGGCGCGGGAGCCTGGAGTGAGAGCACGGAGCTCAGGCTGGGGCTGCTTCCAGCACGAGGCTCCAGATGTTACTTACTCCAGGACGTTGTTCCAGACTCTCTGTAGCATCCTGTCGTGAACTGTGAGGCGAATGGCAAAGAACACGGTGCCCTGGATGAACATGGCCAGCAGCTTGGACGTGGTCTTGTCCAGCTCAAAGGTTTTGTCAGGGTAGTCCACTCCATAGGCTTTTAAGAAGCCCAGCAGTGCCTGGTCCTGGGACAGCTCAATCAAGCCATAGCCAAAGCAAAATTGTGGGAACAGAAGGAACACGTGCCTTAAATTTTCAGCAAGATCATGCAAGCCCTGGGGAAAAAACCCAAAAAACAAAGAGCAGCACAGTCAGTCACTGCTTTTATCCATGGAATAAATTCATAGGTTTTACTGTGGGACTGAAGTTTAACAATTACATTGGGATTTGCCTTTGTCTCAGAGCAGAGATAAATTGAGAGCAAAGAGCTCGGCAGACAGCTCATTTCACAGGCACAAGGTCATAAAAGTCAAGAGGCGGCTCTGAGGTTATGATCACCCATAGTAAACAGCAGCCAGTTCCCAGGATGGTCCCTGCTGCTGCTCCAGCACCCAGAACCTGCCCATAAGCCAGTGTTGAGTCCTGCCACTGTGCCCTCCTAATCTGTCCAGCAAAGCCTGCTCCCCTGGAGCACTGCCCTGTCTGTTTTCCTTGGACAAACATCTCCATAAAACAAAAGATGTGGCTTTTCTAGACATAGAAGGGCTTTTTCCAGCTAATTCACAGCAGAACAGCCCAGTGCAGTCTCACAGTGAGCAACTGGGGTACATTTCTAGCAGAAGAAAGGATTAGTGCACAGAACAAACTGGAGAGGCACTAAATTAGCATGGAAGGGAAGAGACTCCCTGCCACTGGGGAACAGAGGAATGAAAAGTGATCATAATTTCCTATCCCTAAAATTCAAGGGGTTTCTGAACAAACTCTGTCCAGATAGAGAAAAAAAAATCCAACCCAGCTATTGTAATTGCCCTCCACAAAAAAATCAAAGAATAAGGTGTGCATTTTATCCCAGCCATTCCCTGGGAGATCTGTTTAAGAGAGGGCTTTACTTTAGGGAATCATCACTGTCTATGGGCTGTTTTTCATCCTTGCAGGGAGAAGATGACTGAATTACACACCAAAATGACAGACAGCTGGTGCTGGGTTGACTGCAGCACATGTCAGATGCAGGGCAGTGACATTCAGCTGTCACTCCCCACAGCTCGTGCTGCAAGAACTCAACAATGGTTTGAAGAGTCCATTAAGAACTTTTTATCAGGCATCTCCACCCACCTCCTGCCCTTCATCTTCCATCACCAGGGTGGCTATAAAGAGAGTCCTCAGTTTTCTCCCTCTCTTTTCATGTTCTCCCCTCTGTCACCATCATTTCCTTCTTTGCTGGGGGGTGCAGATTTACAGACAAGCAAGATGTGACTCATGCCCTGTCTGTGAAATCCTGGGACTGTGTCCAGCTGCTATGGACCTGATCAAAGCCACCAAGCCATGAGAAGGCTCCTGCTGTGTCACCACAGGGTCAGTACTAGTGGGGCTCCTACCTGATCCGTGGCCTTTTCCTGGGAAAGCAGGAACACAACTGAATGAGTGATAATGGTATTGATGCCAAAGAACAAGTTGACACAGACATAAACAATGAAGGCCATCCCTGTTTCCTTGAAAAGCCCAGCCAGCAGGTACATCCAGGAAAACGATGCATATCTATAAATACCAACAGGGCAGAGAAAACCATGGTAACTCGAAGGCTGCTTTGAAAACAAACCACTCAAGACATCAGACAACATAGAATCATCGGATGGCTGGAGTTGGAAAAGAGCTTAAAGCCCACTCAGGTACACCCCCTGCCATGGGCATGGACACCTGCCACTAGATCAGGTTGTTCCAAGCCCTGTCCAGCCTGGCTTTGAATACTTCCAGAGTTGGAACACTTAACAGAATAACAGTTCTATTTTGGCATGTAACTACATTTCCACCTTACGGAGCTTAAATAAAGGAAAAATGCCTCTGTGCCTTGCTAGAATTTGGAGAAAAGGTTTATGATGCATACTTTGAACATGGAACCCCACCTGAAAACAGAGAGATTGGGCTGGAGGATTCAAAGCCAGGGAGCTTTCCAGAATTGTGCTACTGTTGTTGACTTTGGTCTCTGATACTAAAACACTCTTGAACTTTTTTGAATTTGCTTATGGCTTGGGCTGTTGCTGGGACCTGAAATATTTCTCTATCCTCACGTAGGGTTTGCTTTGAATAAAGCAGGCATGACAACCTCTCTGTGCTTCACCTCCCTGCTCCTGGAAGGAGCAACTTACTCTCTGTTAGTGAAGAACACACTGAAGAGAAGAGTCCATGTATTCCCCCCCTGGATTTCAAACTGCAGCAGCCTTCAAAACTCAGCTCCTTACCCTGTGCAGTGATATTTAAATAACTAAGCTCCACGCTTACCCAAACAGTAACAGCAGAAGAAATACTGCCATTAAGTTACTGTTGTTGCAGAAAGCTGGGATCTGGAAGGCAGAAATAACTCCTACGGAGAGTCCGATAGGGACCATAAAAAGTACCTGTAAAATGATATTAAAAAGATGTTACTAGGACGACAGCTCCGAAACACCTTCCTCCAACAATACAGAAGAAACAATGCTAGCACTGAATCTGGTCCCACAACTGCAGCTTGTTTTTTCTGAGGGAAGCCAAACACAGGTGGGCTCTCAATTTTCCCCAGATGAATTGCAGATGAATTCCCACGAAGCCCCTTTGAACAGGCAAAGCCTCAGCACTGAGAACTATGGGCAGAAAGTACCTCAAAAAAAGGCTGTGAATGAAAAACACCCCTTTGGGGTTTCTGTCAGCCTTGCAGTCAGACCACTTCGTTGTGCCCTGTATAAATCTAGTCTTTACAGTGTTGAGTCAAGCCAGAGACCTACCAAATGTCTGCCTGGAGAGCTTCCTCTCTTCCCCAGCTTTGGGATTTAGGAGAATTTACTGCCAGGGATTCAGGGAGAAATATCAAGTTGCCGAGAGCGCTGGATTTGTTTCAGCCCACTGAATACCGACTGTGCAAGGACTCTGGGGATTTCTCCACAGCCTAATTTACAAACACGCAGTGCTGGAGTGAGGGCTTGGATCAGGCCAGCTCCACCCTCCCTGCTGTGCTGCAGCCGAGCCACACTGCCTTGGGACCCCTTCCAGCCCTCCTGCAGGGCAGGGAAATCCTTGTGCTGCTGCCTTGGGACCCCTTCCAGCCCTCCTGCAGGGCAGGGAAATCCTTGTGCTGCTGCCTTGGGACCCCTTCCAGCCCTCCTGCAGGGCAGGGAAATCCTTGTGCTGCTGCCTGCACTCCAGGCAGGCACTTGTGGTTCACATTCCCCTTGGGATTTCAGCCCTCCCTGCACCAAAGAGGGTCAGTCACCTAAATGGCCATGGAGATCTCCTGTTTTCAGGAAGTTGATGGAAGCACTGGGATTTTTAGGCACTTGCAGATCTGCATCAGCAGAAGCTGGTGGTGGAGCTGCTCACCACTGCAACCCAGGTGGCAATGCCCAGGCTCAGGAGCTGAGCTCGGCTGCACTGCCCCATTCCCTGAGGGAGGGTCTGACACCCTGCACCACTTCAGCCTACAGACATCACAAACATCTTTCCTCTTGGCCCAGCCATGCTTTCCAGCAGTGCCATTAACCCTCCGCACGACGAGGGAGCTCAGCTTCAGGAGGAGAGAGGGCACGCCCGTGCCAGGGCCAGCCCAGCACAGTGCTGGGAGATCAACAAGGAACATCTAAGCAGCACTGTGAAAAGGAACTGCTCAGGTCCTGCAAGGCTGCATTTGTAGCTTTCCTTGGCTTAAAACCTTTTACAGACAGCATTCAAGCCAAAGATGGGTTTTTGCCCAGCAAGGCAGCTGTGGGATGCCTGCTGCAACTGGCTGCAGCCTCGAGCCCCAAAGCCTCACCCCAGATTTGTGGAGCCTGGGTGAGAGCAGATCCAGCCCTGCAAGCTGTCAGAGGAGCAGCTGGATGCTAGAATGGAAATCAAGCTGCAGCCTGTTCTGTGCTGCTCCTGTATGAATATGCTGGGTGTTTTACACACACTCCAGAGAGCAGGAATGCCTTTGCTGAGCAGAATCCAGTGCTGCAGTTCACTTTTAATCCTCCCCAATGCCTTGGAGAACAACTACTACACAACACTCTTGGCAGCAATAAGAAGCCTAAGCAACCAACTTTAAATAAAGAACATTTT
Source organism: Regulus satrapa (assembly GCA_013396955.1). Taxonomy (NCBI): domain Eukaryota; kingdom Metazoa; phylum Chordata; class Aves; order Passeriformes; family Regulidae; genus Regulus; species Regulus satrapa. Next base: position 224,113 of record VWZN01018671.1, read on the forward strand.
CTTCCCCCATGCTGTGTAACGCTCCTCCTGGTGCATTTAGGAATGTGAATTATTTACCAGATCATAAACGAAGTTGGTCACCCAGTAGGTTGTCATCCCAATGCCTGAAATGTGCTGGAGCTGCTTGGCTTTGGTTTGGTGCTCCTTGACCATGTAGAGCACGAAGCTTGCTGTGGTGATGGAGTAGCCCACCAAAACAGACATGGACACAATGATGTCCAGTAAGCTGTTGAGCCTGGGAGAAAAGGGGAGAAAGATGCATTGGGGGAGTGAAGGAGGCCGTTTCCCTCACTGAGAGGCTTGGTCAGAGCTCAGAAGCAATAAAGTCCTGATTCTGGGATAGCATATTTTATAATTCTGGAATGGTTTGGGTTGGAAGGGACCTCAAAGCCCATCCCATTCATTTCCACCCCCCTGCCATGGGCAGGGACATCTTCCACTGTCTCAAGTTGCTCCAAGCCTTGCCCAGCCTTGCCTTGGACACTTCCAGGGATGGCCTCACCACCCTCCCAGAGGAGAATTTCTTCCTTTCTTTGCTCCCTTTGCTGGTGGCACTGATAGCCAGCAAAAGGGACTCACAGCTCTGAGCTGTAGTGCTGGACCCCAGCATGGAGTGGCAGGGCCAAAAGGAAAATGAAATCATTACTATTATTATCATTACTATTATTACTATTATTATTAGTAGTAGTAGTATTATTAGTATTACTACTACTACTACTATTATTCCCAAGCACACCAATGTGTGAGGCTGTAACTGTGACCTCCAGATCTCCATGAGGTCCTGCAAAAAAAACCCCTCCCAGGCATCCCCAGCTCTGGTGGCAATTAGGACTCTATTCATGGATAGAGGGAATGAACACAAGTGAGAAACAGTTTCATCACTTAGAGAAGGATGCCCAGTAATTTAGACTGGTTTATGGTTTCAAATAAGCTGGTTTGCTCCTTTTAAAGCTAAAAAATTCAGCCACAGCCAAATGAATCTTCTTACATTACTTGTTCTTGACTCTGTCCTCCAGGATATGGGTGAGCTGATAAGAAAATACCTACAGGGAAAAAAAAAAAGAAACTGAAAATGTGTCCAAATTAAAGCTTCCTTCACCAGCTCCTGATTTTGGCAATAATCTAGAAAAGTGAGACAAAGAGAAGCAAAGCAGATCAAAAGTGTCTTTCTGCTCTCTCATCTCTGTGTGATCTTGGGCAGAATTTTGAGCATCCTCATTTTTGCCAGGACTTCACTTGGCTGCACAGCAGATCTGAAATTCAAACCCTAGGCCTTGTTTCCTACATCTGTCTGACTGCCAGCACCAATTCCTTCCCACACCTCAAACCAAGCATGTGCCTGTGGGCTCCTGTATTCCAGCTTGGATTCCTCACTACTGACTCCTTCCAAACAGATGAATATGTTCTTTTCTCACCAGGAACAAATCTTTCCCTGCTACCTGCCTGTCACAGATGTCTTTCTCCATGTGGGATCTGTGGAGGTGAGAGCAGAAGCCCAGATAAGCTACAGACACTTTTGCCCCCCAGTGTGGCAGTGAGAGAATTCTGAACTATTCTGTCTTAAGAAGCTAGAGAAAAAAAAAAAAACAAACCAAAAAAACAAAAAAAGCCCCAAACAAACAAACAAAAAAAAAGAAAAAAAACCCCAAAAAAGGGAAAAAAAAGAGTATTTTGCCTAAAGTTACTAGAGAAAACTAGTTACCACACTGCTAAGTCCCCTACAATGTTTAAAAAAAAAAAAATCCATTTAAAATGGGTTTGTATCAGGCCCAAACTACAACTGCGAAATTCTCTGCTTATGTGCAGGTATCAAGATATGGTTTAAGTATTCCTTCTTCAAGGAGAACACCTAGCTCAGAATACACCGCATTGCTCACCACAGTGCTTCTGCCAGGTCTGGGGGCAATCTGTGCCCACAAAAGCAAAAGGAAGAACACAGAGGAGCTCTGGGGAGCCAGTTCCAACCTCCAGCGCAGGTCTCTGCCTTGGCCCCAGCAGGATGACAGCCCAGTCTCTAAGACTCCAGAGCCTGAGAAAGGACTCCCATGTTTATGTGCCTAAAAATGAGGTTCTCAATTTGTATTTTGACACCTAAATAAATGCCTCAGGGAGTGCTGGGGGACTTCCAGCTGCTCTTAAATCCAGAGATTTTTCTAGACCACGCAACCTGTGGAATTTAAACTCTTCAGAGCCAGGGGCCAGACCTTAGGAATGATGTGATGAAGAACTATCCTGGGCTATTTTCCCTAAGAATGGGCACTCTGACAGGGTGACCAGAAGGGAGGAGCATGAGTGTTTAGCTGACCAAATGCCATACTGAGCAAATGAATTGGAAAGGGAGGATTTAATCAGAAAAATTATTTTGGAGAAAGAAAAACCAAGCAAACCTCAGTCTTGTCATCAGTGAGAGAAATGGGATTAAAATCTTGGACTGCTGATAAAGCCATACAAACAACCCTTCTCCAAAAGGGAGAGAGAGAAAGAAAGATACCGTCTGTCTAATCTGTTAATACTTCACTATAAAGCCTTTACTGGAACTTAGGCTGGAAGTCAAAATTTCCATTTCAATGCTTCCTCCTTTTTTGTTAGCTGGGATTGAGAGAAGAGAAAGCACAATATACATAAGTCAAAAGCTATTATACTTGCTTAGTGACAGGGTAAAAATCTTTTTAAGTTTTTTTTTTTTTTTTTTTTTTTTAAATCTATCCAGTCTAAGTCAAACCTCTAAAGCAGGACTGGCACCTCTTTCTGAGTGCTAAAGTGACAACACACTTTTATCTGGCCATTTCAATGGTTCTTAAACCATCATTTATTTGTCACAACAACAACTCGACTGAGCTGCCAGGAGTGCACCCCAAGGAACCTGACTTCAGTTGTATTTCAGACTGGATTTACTCTACCTCAGGGGAACCAAGCTCCTCCATTCATTTTATTTCTCCCCTTCTCTGGCTTGGATGATTAGTGGGAAGCAGAGAATTGTCTGGCTGGTCATTCACTACTAAGCATTTCTTTCCAAAAACATGCAAGCAGCGGGACAGATGGAACAAAAACTGCCACTATTCTTTTTCCCCTGAAAATTGCTATTTTGCTGGTATAAAAAACTTCCCCTGTGAAAACTTTCTGGCTGTTCACAAGAGCTCCCTGCCTTTGTTTTCACTGCAGCACATGTAGGGAATACAGAGACAGAGAAAGGAGCTTCACTGCTCAATAATTCAGCTGCTCTGGGATGTTCCTGCCGCTAGGGTCTCCTCTCTTGGAAGCTGGGCTGCAGCTCTGTGTGTGATGTGGGAGCTGAGGGCACACTGCAAACCCCAGAGGGGACAGCCAGGGCCTGCTGGAGTCTCTGGTGTTGCTCTTTGTGAGCTGAGCTGGCTGGGAGGGGAGCCTGGGTGCAGTGCTGTGAGCTGGGAAGCAACGCATGCTGGAATGCATGCACACTTGTGATCTGCTGCTGGAATTCAGGGAGTCAGAGTCAAAGTTTCCAGGTGGATGCCTGGTTCCATCATAGCTCATTTCAGTCACGTTCTGCAAGCCAAGAGACACTGCCAGCTGTCCCTGTGTCACCAGGGACAGCAGCACTCTGAGGGGAGCAGAGCTAGGCCTGGCCATGACATGGCTGGGAGGGCACTGCTTGTCCAGCAAAGTCAATCAGGAGGGGGTTTCTGCACACAGTTGCAGCTCTTGGCAGAGCAGAGCCCCAGAAATCTCTGTGTCAGATTTCTCAGTATAAATCTCTCTCCTGTCTCTGCACCCTGGCCCTCTCTGGAGGCAGACATGCCTGCAGACAGGTTTGTGCCAACACTGCACTTTGAAAGGGGCTAAACTGCAAAGAGTGCCCTGGTTTAGCAGCAGGAATTTGGGCTGCTGCAGTGTGCTATTGAGGAGAAGCTCCGAGGACCCCAAATGGGCCATCAGCACTCCTTAGATCCATGTATGTCAGGTGTCAGAGGAAAAACACAGCTGAAAAATCTGTTTCTTATTGAATCTCGCCCGCCCCAGACACACAGATGCCCACACACCCCAGGCTGCTCTCAGCAGAAGGATGACAGATGAAAATTTCCTAATCTGTGTCACCTCTGGAGATGACCTAGAGGAGCTTTTCTCTGCCTAACTAACGGACACCTATCGAGAGACACCCCTTCCAGTGCCACAGGAGAGGCAATAAATCAAACAGCAACTGCTGGCATTTCTCGGATGAAGCATTTCAAGCAGGAGCTGGGGTCCTCCCTATCCAGCTCCCCTGAGCCTCTGACTAAGACAAATGAACTGTGTGATTTATTCATGCTTTTGAATCCTGTTTAGAAAGGAATTGCAGAACAGTGAATAAAGAAAGGGCCTCATTGAAGTCAAGGTGTTATCACTGATTTCAGCAGAACCAGGATATCCCTCCAAAGGGGAGAAGTTATCTGCTCATGTGAAGGGACACTCACCATATCTGGAAGTCTCATTTTTTGGCAAGTTGGCCCGAAGAATGAAGTTGTTCAAGCTGTTGAGATAGGCTGGGAGGCTGTGATAACCCTCAGGATTGTACCACACCTGCACACAATTGAGAAATTGAAACCATTTGGGAGTTATTACTGACAACATGTTGGTTTGTCCTGCTTCACTTGTGCAAACTACTTCAGATTTCAGCCCTGATGCTTTACAGCATTTTCACTGTTGAACCAGAGAAATAGGCATATCAGAATGCACCAGCCAGCCCTTGTTATGGTACATACATCCCCTCATGAGATAAAGGTGCTACTAATTGATCTTTTCACCTCTGTATAATAAAATTATGACAGCAGAAAAATTGCCTTCTGCTAGCAAGAGAAGTGAGACCAACAAAGAAGAATGGGGAGAGAAAAGGAAATTAACTGTAAGACATCTTTGTCATATCAAGTTGCAGATTTCAGGAGGTTTTGTTTTACATCTCTTCTCATGAGTCCCACACTTCCCATGCCAGGCTGAGCAGGTGGAGGTCAGTTACCTTAGTCAGTGTTCTGTTGGGGGGCACTGGCCTGATGTCAAACTGCAGATCTGCTGTCAAAGGCAGCCCGAAGCTCCAGCCACCATACCTGAATGAAAAGCAGAGGGAAATGCATTGCTGCCCTCATCCCAAAGCTCTGATCCTCTTGGATGGGCCACGCCAACGTGCCACTGCTCCTCCCCCCCAGGCAATTCCAGCCTGGCTTCAGAGAGCTTACCCCAGCGTGGGACCAAGCCACTCTCCTGTGGGAGCCTTCTTTGGGGAGGGAAAAATTCCCAGGAGCTTGGCAACATTGCCACAGAACTGCTGAAAGCCACTATTTGAGGAAGATCCTGGAGTCCCCTGGACTCCTGAGCTGTGTGCCTGCCACTCCAGGGTGAGATGCTGCTTCTGACCCAGGAGATGAGTAGCTCAGTTCATCGGTGGCAGATGGTCAGATTTCCTGCCAGCCTTGTTGGCAGGTGACCTCTGCCCCAATTCCTGCTGTGCAGCTGCCTGGCAGAGCCCAGAGCCCCCCAGCACAAGGGAGCTCTCAGACTTTGCTCTCACTGGGATGGGTGTGCTCCTTCAGGTGAAGCGCTCACCGAGGCTCTTCAGAGAGCCAAACCTGAAGGAAAATCTCTCCCCAGGGTTTACTTCATGACAGGCTGTGTCAGATTTTCCTCTTTCTTAAAGATTTCTGAGTCAGACAAAGGCTTGTCTACAGATCCAGATGACTGACACATTATTATCCCCCAGGCTATGATCTGCTATGATCAAGCAGAGCGCCTGCACGAGCCTTTATCTTTTATCCATGATTGGATAAACCCCTCCTGCAGTGCCACCTCTTCGGGCAGAGGGGATGTGACAGGTGTGGGATGTCCTGCCTGGCTCCCAGGGCCCTTAAGCAGAGAGGGGAGGTTGTGCCATACCGTTTCTGCAGGAAGTCTTTGGTGGTTGCCAGGATGTAGGTCTCCACATTGTGCCCCGTCACGTTGTAAAGCGTCCGTGTGGAGAAAGTCCTTCTGTGAGGGGGAGTGTAGTTGGTCTGTGGACATGTCTGAGGGGAAACAAAGAAAAACTTCAGTGTTTGTGTTTTAACTAAAAACCACCACGTTAGGACATGGCCGAGAGCCTGCCATGGCAGAGTCCTGGTCCTGAGCCTCCTTCCTGCAGAGGCTGCTCCTTTCAAGGCCATGCTTAAAAACAACCTCTGCTTCAATCTACCCTTCGGTTCTCCTGCACCAGTGGGACCTTGAAATGTGCTTCAAGCTACGTTGGGAAGATTTTGGGTGAATTAAGGCTGATCCTGTTTAGCAGAGTGACTGCACAGACAACTGCAGAGGGCAAAACAACTCATGGAGCAGAAAACTCTGTGGTGGCCTCAAACTCTCATCTTCCATCTCATAGCAACTACACTCTGCATTTCTGCTTTACTGTCAGTCACTGGAAATGTTTTTCTGGGCTTCAGAGAAACCTTAAATTAGTCTTGAATATATAATTTAACATGCTGAGGGCCAAAGTCACATCAGTGTTTCATGAGGTTGAAGTGTCCTCCCAGACAGCATGCTGGCTGCTTCCTTCAGCTCATCCATAACAAAAGCCCTGAACTCCCCCATTGTGCATCTGTTCATCTGAATACACAAAATAGCTTCCTCCATGCTGAGGAACACCTGCCTGTGCCTGCTGGAGGTGAGAATCAGCTTTGAACATTATCCCAACTTGCTGGAAAAATTATGCCAACACTTTTAATGACTCGAAATTAAGTGTATGTCCAGAAAACTGCACAAAATGGCTGCATTTTAAAGAATGAATAGAAACATTCAACTAAGTACATCCTTTATTTTAAGAGGCATCACATTGTGCCATGAGTTTATTTGCTATGGAAAAAAGCTGAGGACAGGTGAATGGCACTGGAAGGGGGAGAGTTCAGCCCCAAACTGAGCTGTAAAACTGTAACACTCTTTGGGCAGAATCTGTCTTTTCCCCATGTGCATGCAAATCCCAGAAGCACTCCTACTTGGCTCTGTAGGTACCACTGTAATACAAACAATTAATATTATTACTCACTAATATTTAGAACAAGGAGCAGATCTAGGCTGTGCATAAAATTAAATTCTGAAGAGCAAGCAGCAAAAGTAGCTGTGATTTTATATAGTGACAGTGCTTGTATAAGATGAAATCTTCCTCTTGAACACATGCTCACCTCTGTCAAAAGGGACAATCATACAACACTCAAAAACACCAATAAACCTTTTCCCACCATGGGGAGAAAGGCAGGAATGCTAGGGTGCATATCTTCTGAGGGTTGTTGTTTCCTTTCCTGCTCCCAGGCTGGTGCAGGGAGGGGTTATCCAATGTACAAATCCAACAAGGCCAAAGAGAGATAGGAGAACTTAGAATCAGGAGCATCATGCCAGTCCATAAAACCACTCCAACAAACAAGGCTCCCAATTATCCCCCAAGCCCCCTCACTTTTGGGTTTATCCAAGTTACCTGGATGCCATCTGTGCAGTTGCAGGCAGAATACTTAGTTCTCTGGTTTCCACTGGTAATCCACTGGCCAAGCATGTCCTCTGTTAAGCACTGCCTGAAAAGGAACACATTTGCCTCTGAGGCTCTCTGTGCTCAGGTGTGCAAACGACGCTAATTGCTGTCATGTTTAATGACAGCAGAGCTGGCAGTTGAGCAGCTCCAGCAGAAAAGCAGAGCTTCTTGTCAGCTCTGGGTGGTTCAGGGAATCCCCAGCCTCCTGCTGCCTCCCGTGGCCCTTGGCAGAGAGTCCTCCCTGCTGCTCCCTGAGCCTGGATTCGCTCAGCTATCAGATGGAATCCAGGCACCACTTCATTCCTACAGCAGACAGTGCAAGGAATTGGCACTCAGAGGTCAGAAGCATCTGAAACCAGCCCAGAAATAAGGGCAATTGTTGTGGCAATCCCAGGGCACTGCTGTGATGGGCCGTATTGGCTGGGCAATCACTGCAAGTGCCCAGGGTAAATATTTGCCTGCGCGAGCATTCGAGTCTGCCCAGGATTTTACCACCCTGAGAATTTCTCTGCAAAGCCCAAAACAAACCAGTCCTCATGGCACAGCTAGATAGAGGTAACAAACGCTGTGCTGAGAACTTGCTGTGTGGGCTCCCGTTATAATTGGAATTATTGAGGCGGCAAGGACCACTTTCCAGAGAGGAGAATTGCTCGTTTTCATCCTGGCATGCTGCCACCACCAAAGCTGCTTCCTTATCACTCCTAATAATGCAGGAGTCCAATGCATGAGAGTGCTGCCGGTGATCAAAGATGGTTATTAAAGTCTAATGGCTAATAGTGTCACACCAATTCTCCTGCAGGTTTGGAGCTGAAGTGGAAAAAACCCCAAGAACTACTTACGAATTGCTTTCGTTCATGCAGGTGTTATCCGTCCCAGGGAAAGCCAGCATTGAAGAAACTAAAGCAGCCGTGGTTTCATTAAAATTCCTAAGAATGAATGGAGAAAAACAGAAAACAGGAAAAGCTTCAAAGAACTTCCACTACCACCATGCAGAGGAAAACTGGGTTTGAACGAAGCAGGATTTAAGATGTTGAATAATTGAGTATTTGTGGAAGCAGCACTGAAGGACACGCAGTACGTGAGGACAGTCAGACACATTTAAAAGGAGCCCTCATCACCTCAGCTGCTCCAGGGATTTGCTGCCTCTAGATCCAAGGAAGATGTTTTTGGACAATCAAGGTTCTCTTGACAGGGAAAAAGAATCTACTGCACTTTTCAGGCACTGCTTGCAGCCCTGTCCCATTTGGGTCTCTCATCCGTAACATCCACTTGGTTTTGACCGTTCAAGAATATTGTCCTTGGTTCTGCCCCAGCTCTCCAGCAATGATCCACCAGGAGAAGCAGGGAACATTAGGAACTGAGGGCTTGGACATGCAGCTCTGGCTCATTCCCCCACCTAGCAGGGCTGAAGTGCAAAGGTATGAGGAATCCTTGCAAGTAGACCTAGAGCAGATGGCTTTAGAGCTAAATTTTATATTTCTGACTTAGAGCTGAGAATTACTGGAGAAAGAAAGAAGTTCACAATGTGAAAACCGAGTAATACTGATTGTAGTTGTTTTGGTAACAGGATTTTTAAGGAGAATGAAGTAATTCAGTGGCGACATCCTAATGACCCTGGAAAAGCACATGCTCTTCCAATGGCCTGTACAGGGCCTGGTCTGTGCTAACAGACAGGAGGGAAATGCTCACAATGGATAGAAATTGATCTCAGAATTGTAATGTTGGAGTCAACTGACGTGGGAAGCTCATTTCAGTCTGGGGGAGGAGCATATACATATATAATAAGAAAATCCCTATGGCTGTTCTGAGGCTGAAGGACTCTGATGGGAAACACCAAGAACATTCCTCAGACATTTCACACTTCAACCCAACAGACAGGTTGTTTTTCTGAAGCTTTCTGCTCTGAGCCAAGCCACCACCTCTGAGATCCCTTGGGAACAGGCTTTCTCTGTGCTGCCTGCTCAATATAACCACGTGCCCTGCATGTGGCTGTGCTCAGAAATAACCCTGAAGGGCTCGTTCTGAACCCAGGTGGTGCCGAGGAGCAGCACTCACCCAAAGAAGTCTGCCTGGTCGGCTGTGCCGTACAGGGAGGGGGACAGCAGCAGCTCAGGATACTCAGTCTCCTTGGTCCTCAGAGTCCCCAGGCCCATGGCAGCCATCACAAAGAGCACGGGGAGGATGACCTGGGCGATGAAGCCGCGGACGTCCCGGCGGGTGTGGTGGAACCTCTTGATGAACAGGGCTGAGGTTCTCTTCAGCAGCAGCGGCAAACCCCGCAGGCTCTTGGACCTGATCAGGAGCTGGTCTGGGCACAAAGGGGGGCACTTGGTCACAGCTCAGCGTTCGTGCAGGGCAGGGAAGGGATGGTTAGAGCACTCTGGGGGGGGGATATTTTGCTTCCTGCATGCATTTACAGGTGGAAAATCCAAACAACTGAGGTGGAACAAACACAGCATGGGGCGTGGGACAGGACTCCTCATGTAACACCAGTCAAATTTCCAATTGTGCAGCATGAGACCTTGCAAGAGGAACACAGACTTCCAGATGAAATAGGTTATCAACATCCTACCTACCCAGCTGCAGCTTACAGAGGGAATATATTTTTCTTTTAGATTTGAAAGAGCTGAAATTTTTCATAATTTAAAAAGAAAGTCTTCAGAAAAATAAATAACAAAATTAATCCTGAACTAAGAAAGCAAGCACAAGCCACTGGACCTTTTGCATAGACAGATTTTGTGGTATACTAAAAGCAGAGCCAAATCCTGTGTCAGCCATTCTTCTTTATGAAATATTAACCTATATAATGAACCATGAAGCAAATCCTTTTCAGCCTTTTTTAAGAGTGAAACAAAACACTTTTCTACAGAAGTGACTGTTTACAGTAACATTTACAGTGCAGGTCAGCTTTGAAAAGTACAAAAATACCTCTATGTTGTCCCTTGGATCCCTCCCTAATTATAAATGGTGTATTTATAAGGTCAAAAAAATGTTTCTAACCTAAGAAAGCACTGCAGCCAGGCATGTTTAGATTATGCCACCTTTAGGAGGTCTCAAACCCTCAGGGATAGTGCTGTAGCTTGGTTCTCTTCTGAATTTACGCCACTCTCTGGTCTCTTGGGCTCCTTTATCAAACTGAAATGTCTGGGGCACAGCAAAAGGCAGCAAGGAGGACCCAGCTCAGAGCTGTGCTGCTTTTCCAACAGGCTAAGGGATTTCCACAGAGTTTCTTTCCAATTCTACTGTTATGGGGAATCTATTATGATAATTACTTTCAGAGCTACACATTTACTCCTTCACCCACACGCTGTATTTGATTAGATTAAAACCTGGATCAATTTTAAGGAAGGCAGATGCAAACAAAACCCCTTAAGTAATTTATCCCGTGATTCAGACTATTCCAAAGCAGAGAAACTAAAGGATTGTATTTCCAGTGATTTATAGGGTTTGTGATTCCTGACTGGGTGAAATGTGGCTTTCAACAAAGAAAGAAGACAGGGAGCTCAAATCAGTCCATCTGTCAGCATTTGCATCTGCAGTAAATCTGGCATAAACCCTGTAGGTGACTGAGTACCATCTCTCTCTGTGAAGGTGTCTGTGCTCAGAGACATTTCGTCACCACCAATGTGATCATTGACTCCAGGCAGCTGATGGGGCACTGCAGCATCTTCTTGCTGGTCCTTCACTAGCTCTTTTGTCAGATTGAGGAATACCTATGGAGCAAGAAAATACGAAGGAAATTTTTTCCAAATTACTCCATTTACCAAAACAATTACCAGAATCCACTCCTGCTTTGTAGCTGTAGTAGGTGTAACAGTTATGTACTGTAATCCTCTTTCTATTCCTTTTGTGCTCTGTGAGAGAAATTAACTTTTTTTTTTTTTTTTCATGTAAAATTGTTGTCCACCTCCTTATCACCTCCTGTCTCTGTTCTACTGCAGCAGTGGAAACACAAACTTGTTTTCCTGGGAAAACCCTCTGGCTCCTGACAATCCCACTGCCTCCATGCTGGGAGTGCGCAGTTATGGCACCCGTGCTGTATGTGGGACATGATGTACAACTTATTTTTGCTGCCTTAGGAAAACACCTTAAAAGAAAGCAAGAAACTCTGAGCAGGAAGGTAACAATATCCCTCCCTCCCTTCTGCAAGACAGGGGTCATCACTGCTCATCATTCACTTTTTATTTCTGATGCAATTAAATGGGTCTATTTGACCAGAGATTTTCCCATGGGCAGAAAGGTGCCTGTGCTACTCTCTCCTTAGTCTAACTCCAGTGCCTCATTTTCTGTGTAAAACATCAAAAGGCTGTCAGCAGGGTGACAAAGTGCATTAGTAGATGTATAAAATTACACATGCATCTACACACTCATGTGTAAATAAGTGTAACCCCTTCTCCTCTGCCTGAAACCCTCCCGTAATTCCTAACATGCCCAGAGAGCAGAGCCACACAGTGCTGTGACATTACTCTCCACAACATTTCAGCAAAGCCAGCAGCTCCTGAGCTCCTACCTCTTCCACAGTCGTGTTGGAAATCCCGTAGCAGCCCAGGTGGAGATCATTCAAGCTGGTGTCCAGGGCTCTGAGAAGGGCCTGGTAGGCCCCTGACACTGTGGAATTGAAGGGGGGAAGCACGTACACAAGCTCTCCACCAATATCCTCCTTGAGATAAGCCTCTGGGAGATAGGACTGGATCAAGGAGGTCACTGCTGTGGTGTCACACTCCTCTATCATGTTCTGAAAAAGGAGGAAAATACACTGGTTGCTGAAAACATTGCAAGGTCAAGCCTCCTCCTGCAGGACGTCGCCCAAATCGAGTCCCAGAGCAGAAGTGGCAAGTGATCTCAGTCCAGCTATCCAACATGTCAGGGTAAATGTCAAAAGCAGATGAAAGCGGGTTTCTGGCCCTTGAAAAAGGGACGTGTGACACTCTCCCATCTTGTTCCATCCCAAACCTCACCGGGTTGGGCTGAATCAACAACTCTGCACTGCTAGAGGTTTGCAGTACAACAGAGAAAAAGCCTGGACACCAGAGAGCTTAGCGTGGTTGCCAGCACAAACTCATTATTTTTCCCATAAAAAATGGGGCTTGCTCATTGTCGTTTTTTCATTTCCTCTGTGTCCAACAGCAGCAGTCTGGAAGAGAGGCTGGTCTCTCATGGTATCTGTGTGCTGGAGCTACCATGTAAGAGCAGAGTTCCCCACTCCTTGCAAGCAGAACGCTTTGCCCCGAGCCAGATGCTATGGATGGGCCCTTTCCATCTGTTTTATTCCTCTGAACTCCAGAGTTCACATTCTGTACCCAGCCTTGCCTTTAACCTTCAAGGAGACCCTGTTCTTTTTCAACAAAGCAGAGCACTGACATTCCTGTTTTCACAAGGCCACAGAGATCGCTCAGCTCCTGCCAATACATCCCTTAACCAGCCTTGATGACTCCCTTAGAGACAGAGCTGCCAGAAGCTCTAGGACCAGCTAAGACACAAACCTTCTTTTTGGTGAGTGTCAGGTGGTAGCCATCCCCAAAGGTTTCCTTGAGGTAGAAAGGTGAGCCACAACATTTGAGCCCTCCGTGCTCTAGGAAGGCGATCCGGTCGCTCAGAACTTCTGCTTCGTCCAGGTGATGTGTGGAGAGAATGATGGTTCTGCCTGGAAAACACAGTCACTGCAGAATGAACACCTGGTTCTATGGCAAAACTGGATTTTAGAAGGATTTGGGTTCTTTTCTTTCCTTTTTCAAAACTTCCTATTTCCCTACGCAATGATATCATCGATATAAGTGCAGAGGTTCCAGAGCTTGTTCTTGATCGGTTCATGGCAAGTAAGTCCACATTGTTAAATACATACAATAAATGTTTAAAACAATTTTAGCACATGCTGGTCAGATCTTTCCTCATCTCAACAGTGAAACAGGTGAAAGCCTTGCTGAATGAGGGACACAGTATCAGGTGAAAATCTACTGCGTTTTTTGGTAATTATTAGAAATGGGATGAAAGGCAACACGAGAGATGAATTTTACAGTATTGTAAGCTGTGTTCTATGGTGAGAATGACAGTGAATTTTAAATGACAGTGTGAATTTACAGAAACCAACTAGGATGCACCTTCCAGAATTTCAAAATCCCAGTCTCCCAAATTTTTTTCTCTCTGGCCTCCAAAACCCACAATTCAAAGCCACTGGTATGATCTTTGCAAAGCGACACAAACCACCCTTTGTCTCTGGGTGACATCTCCTCTCATCATTGTACCTTTCTTATTCTTGGAGATGATTTCCCAAATACTCCTCCGGGAGCACGGATCCACGCCTGTGGTTGGTTCATCCAGAATCACCACCCTGGATCCCCCCAGGAGAGCAATAGCTATGGATAACTTCCTCTTCATCCCCCCAGACAGGGTGCCAGCCAGCTTGTGACGATGGCTGTACAGCCCGGTCTCCTTCAAAGTCCTGGAAAACAGAGGGAAAACAATCCCCAAAAGTTGTCCTTTGAGCATCTTCTCCAAGCAGGAAATCTGAAAATACCTGAAAAAAAACTGTAACTGCAAAATGAAAACCTGCTTGTGTATTGGACTGCTCTGCTGAGCAGTCACAGTGTAGAGCCAACCCAGCAGCTCAGTCATCAGGATCTTAATTTCAAACAGTTTTGAGGATGCTTTCCAAGTTTTCATCTGACAAGTCAAGATTAAAGGCTCAACCCCATAACTGAGACACCAAGATCCAAACTCCCTGGGATGTTCTGGCTGCTTCATTTCTCCGCAGAACCAATAAAGCCAACATCATCTCTCTGACTGGTTGATTAAATCTCTTTCCAGGGAAAACTGTAAAGCAGCAAGGAGCAGACCCTTAGGCCCATAAATTCATCTCTAAATAATTTCCACAGCAGCCTGCAAACCCCCTGGAGAAGGGATATTGTTTTCTTACAGCACAGGTATCAATATATTCCTCTAGTTGAAGCAAAGCACCATTTGAACCCTAAGCTGGAGCTGCAACAAAGACCTCCAACCCGTGATTACCCACACAACAACTTTGCCAGCTCTCTACCTCTCTTCTGCCACCCTGCTACTTTCATACCTCTTCACTTCTTGGTAGAGCTCGTGTTTGCTGCAGTGAGGGACTTTGATGTAGCCGTAGAGCAGCAGGTGCTCCTTGGTGGTGAGGTAGTTGAAGAGCACATTATGCTGCATGCACACCCCCATATTCTTCCTGATCACCTCCTGGTCAGTCCTGATGTCTTTGCCATACACAAAGATCGTGCCTGATGACGTAGGGAACAACCCAGTCAAAATAGATCTGAAGGAAAAAGAAATGGAAAGGAGAAGTTAAAAAAAAAAAAAAAGAAGGAAGCCAGGGATAATTTTTTTTTTCACGTGGCCCTGTAGCTGTCACCACTTCCAAGGTTTTGTTGTACTCTCCTCCCACTCCTTCTGGGCAGACACCACTGCCCAACTGTGTCTCCTGCTGCCCAGCCATGCTCTGGCAGAGCAGAGGCCAATGAACATCCATGGACATCCTTGTTCCCCTCTATAGGACTGCAAGGGCAAGCTCCATGCTCATCCTGGCTCCCCCCAACCTCTACTTTTACCTGCTTGAGCCTCCCTCTCCCTAGGTCAGACTGCTGCATGTCCTACACACTCAGGAACGCCCTCGGTTTCCAGTTGAATTACTGGGAATTCACAGAGTGCTGTTACTCTTTATTCTCTGAGGTTTGCCTGCAGCATCCAGCCAGCCTCACACCATAATCACAGCTGAGAGTGAAAACCACCTCTTCATCGGACTACTCACAGCAGAGCATGGAAACCTGATTTCACTGCCATTATTCATGAGAAATGGGAGAGGACTCCTGGATGAGACACCTCACAGTGGGCAGCACTTTCATCTAGTTCAAGCAAATAATCACCCACCAAGCAAGAGCTGAGTCAAACTCCCTCTGCTCAGAATAACTACTTGCACATTACAGCTCACTTTTGGTGCTGCCCTGCAGAGACTAAAGGGAGAAAACGCATCTCAGACCACCCTTCACCTTCGCAGAGTTTTTCTCTCTCCTGGGACTTTTAACAATCATCAAATAGCAGTAACTAGTGACCTTGCTCGTGATTTGAAGCCTGTGCTAAGTTCCAGGAAGGTTTGATACTTTTCTGCATATCACCTTTGCTACACTTTGCAAACAGAATATGAGGTGAATTGATAATAAGCCGAGGTGAAGCACACATCTGTCTTACTGGTTTTGGCTCTTCTGAGGCATCTATTTATCAGCTTAATGTTGCTTTCAGAGCTATGCACATATATATCAGTGGAGAAATCAAGTTCTACAGGTCTGTTTTAGTGCTGTTATCTAACAAGTCAAATAATAATTTATAAGCAGCAAGGCTGAAAGGCCAATGCATTAATCCCCTGCCATTCCAGCCCAGCCAACACATGACTCTACAGCTGAAGTGTATCTTTATCAAGTTTTCTTGCTAGTATCACTTCAGCTTTGGTGCGTGCACGAGCTCCCCACAGCTTTCAGAACAACCTAACCCCAGGCCACGGAACAAAATGCCTGAACAGCTCCTGTTGTGTGCGTCCCAGGTATCTCACCAGATTAAAAAGCATGTTCCTAAGAAGGAAATGACCTTTTAGAACCTAAAGAATCCTAACAGATGAAGGAACTCCTGAGGTCATCCATGAACAAGATGAAGCTACGTGAGGTGTTTGGCCCAGTGAAGCACCTTCCCCAGTCTCACGCTGCTGAACAGCCCCACTTGCCCTCTCTCTCACCCAGCCACACCCCACATAAAGAAAGATTTTTTTAAAAAGAGCTGCTTTAAAGGATACACACATGGTTGTGGTTTTCCCAGCTCCATTGTGTCCCAGCAGGGAAGTGATATTCCCTTCATAGAAGTTGAGGCTGAGGTTGTCCACTGCAGCTTTGGATCCATAAACCTTCGTTATGCCATGGAGAGAGACTCCCAAGGTGAGGTCAGTGGGCTCTGGTTCCACATGAGGGTGGGGGGCACCTTTGAATACCAAAGAGAAGGGTCAGGGAGAGTTACTTCAGTGCAGCATCTTTTCTCATCTCACAGAAACCAAAACACAGCAAAGGCAGGTGCCCTTCAGCCAGGAATATTGAGAATGTGTCACTGGATCTGTATAATTTTGATCTTTCTGGGATTTTTCCTTTTTACTTCTGAAGCTTCTAATAACTCCCAACAACAGGCTTTAATCACTTCTGAAAAGGTCTCATATTTAGGTGTTTCAGAGCATGTAACTTTATTTATACTCAACAAGCACAGAAAATTAGAGGATGTGAAGCAAAACTCTGGAGTTATTTTCAGTTAGGTGAAACCAGCAAGCTTTTACATTTGATCTCAATATTTTACAGGCTAAATATTTAAAGAGATAAGTAAAGAAGCACACGTGCCCTTTGGCAAGTGGAAATTTGCTCGCCCAAACAAAAGAATATTTTTACACAGAGAGACAGGCATGGGAGGTAACTGCCCAACTACAAAACACAGGGATATGCATGTGAAAATCAGGACTGACTCTCCACAATACATAGGAAGAAAAAATATAATGTAAAGGCCAAATCTCCATCCACGGGAGTAGCAGCTTCCGATTTTTTCCTGTGCTTCAAAATAACAATCAATGGTGTTTTATGAGTAGGGTGCCCCTTTATAAATTTGCCTTATTTTACCCAAAATATAAGTTAATATTGCTACCCCATCTAGTATCTACGTACATATCTTATTGGGGAGGGTGACTTCTTTCCTTAACATCAGCTTGGAGAAGAGCAGGCCTGTTTGTTTCTCATTCCAGAAGGGCAGGTAGCTGTTGTATTCAACCCAGTAAGATGGAAGCAGTGGGAAGTACCAGGGAGCAGCCATGCCATATCTACCTGCAGGAACAGCAGTCTCATTCACGTATCTCTTCCTCAATAAATGCCACTGTTGGGGTGGGCTCAAAATAGCAAAAATTAGCTTCACAGAGATTTCTTGATATGCTAATGGCCTACCAGGGCTTGGATAGACTTTTTCTGATTGGCACAATAGGAAGCACTCACTAATTTGTTATTCTGAGTAACTCCATAGCTGGAGGGCAGGAGAACTTTACATTTTCCACTGCGTAGATTTCCGTATGCCAGTGGACTGCTTCATTAGGTGGGGAAGAAAAACAAAAGACAAATGTACTGGCTCTTGCCCAAGGCAGGAGTTACTTTTTGAAACCAAATGATGTAAGTAACACAGCTGGAAATCACTCAGCTGACAAACGCAGTCCAAGATGCTCTACTCTCACCCACCAGACTGCAGTCACACCCTCCTGTGTCCTTGGCCTCACCTTCTTCAAGAGACCTGCCCGTGTGACAGGCTGAGAAACCCCACTTCTCTCTTGCTCTGCTCTCTCTCAGTGCCATTAATAGGCTCAGACATCCACAAAGTTGTGCTCCCTTTGGTCTGGGACAGAGTGTGGGCGCTGCCTCACTGCCTCAGCCAGCTCTGTGTTCATTGTTCTCCAAAAGAGATGCTACAGCACCACCCTCAATGCTTAGCATCCTTACCTGGGAAAACATTCCTGATGTACCACCCCAGGATGAAGTAAATGAAGGAGTCTATGAGAATGAGCCAGCACATCCAGCCAAAGGAAGTGTTGTCTCCAATCATTGGGGACTTGTACATGTTGTCCCACTGCAGTCCTGCAGAGAGGAGTTGAGAAATACAATCAGAACCCATGTCAGCCAGTGAAATATCACCCCCAAGAGAGCTCGAAGCCTGGCTGTGTCTGCCACAAACTCACCTATGCCCTGCGCCTCGTAGCGAGCAATGTATTGACTTGCATAACTGAAGGCAGTCGGAGACAACAGACTCTGGGGAATAAACAAAATTGAAAACAAGAAACATTTGAATTAGTCTCACAGAGAAGTCGGGTCAGTCGACCAATCAGGTACCTCACTGGGTTATTCCAATAGCCAGAAAAATGAGTGTTGGATTTGTTTTTCTCCCAGCAGTCACAAGGAGCACTGGACCAGGCCTGTGATGGGACAGGCTGAAATGTCTCCTTAGAGCTTGACTTTCTTTTGCTTCCACACCCAGGACGCATCTTCCTCCCTCATACAAGGCTTTATTTTAGACTCTTGAAATACAGCAGGGCTTGAGAATTACCTCACGGAGCCATGTGGCTAATTCTTTTACCACCTGCATTGATAGATGTAATTTCCTGAATTTGGTGACTCAAAGAAAACGAGTCTGGCTTCTGGAACCTAACACATACCTACTCTGCCCCTTGGTAAAGAAACAAGGCTTGACATCTACTCTTATGTGTAGGAATTAGAGACACAGGAAGGCAAGGGATGGACTGAGGCAGCAATGAGCAAACCCCTTACTGAGACCTTACTGACCCTTACAAACCCCTTACTGAAAAACCCCTGTTTTTTCAGAGTGGGTGAAAGCAGCCCATTTTCCCTTGCAATTTCAAAGGGGAAAGCACACAGCTCAAACTACTTTGATTCAGCTGGCAGGTGGGAACTCACTAAAATGCCACAAGCAGTGCCTTCAGGCACGGGACACAGCTAATTCCAGGTGTCCCTCAAAAGGGCCGTGGCCAACTCTCCTGCTGGAATTCAGAAAGGCACACGAGATACAGTGAGAGCTGCAGTTACTGAGCTCCCTGCCTCCACACAGTGCCTGGAAATATGGAGAAGCAGAACCCACCAGGAGGCTCTTGACAGAGAAGCTCAAGTGATTCTCGATGACGAGCAGCACGATGAAGGGAAAGAAGGTGAGGATGTACACGAGGCTGCCCACCAGGGCCGCGATGTTGGTGTTGTTGAAGAAAACACTGATGAAGTAGCTCATGGCTATGATAGACAGGCTGTAGTCCATCAGGTAGAGGAACAGGAGCACTGTGTCTGTCTTGGGAAGGATCTCACCCACTTTCAGAACGACGATGAGGAAGGTGACGGTGATCAGGAGGAAGACAGCACACTCAATGAACCAGGCAATGAAATGGCTGCTGGAATTGACACCCATCATCTTCATGTACTGCAGAGAGGAAGGGAAAAAGAACCATCACAAGTGGCATTTCAGAGAAATTGAGAGATCTTTCTGCTGATGTTGAATGATTTCTTTTTCCAGCTTCTGGACAGGGCCTGCAACCAGACCATGCTTGTTCTATCCGGGGATGAACCACACACTCCCATTGCAGGAATGCCCAAGGTTTGCAAAGCATTCTGTTGGAAAAGAACAGCCCAGACAGGACCTGCAAGGATCAAGTGTCACAGCCCACAAGCTCCAAAGCAGCTTCTGGCCTTAGATTTGTAAGTTTTCTAAAGCCTTTGGGTCATTTTTAAAAATAATGATAATTGATTTGGTGGATTAAGCTTAAAAGCTCTCAAATGTCTTTTGAGGCCAGACCTTTCTCACACAACCCCAAGACAAAAAATAACAGCTAAATTCCTATGGTTGGAAGGAAGAAATATTAGTTTATATTAGCTGATGATTAATTCCCCATATTTGCATAAAAGTGTAAATTTTTATTGATAAATCTACAGGTGCTTGTGTCTTCTTGTGGATTATTACACAGCTAAAAAGATTAGTGATGCCCTGGTCCTTGGA
Source organism: Regulus satrapa (assembly GCA_013396955.1). Lineage (NCBI taxonomy): Eukaryota > Metazoa > Chordata > Aves > Passeriformes > Regulidae > Regulus > Regulus satrapa. Next base: position 244,187 of record VWZN01018671.1, read on the forward strand.
GACAGTGAAAATTGTTGCCTAAATTAGAGTGAAGGGCTGCCAGGGAGCACACACTGGGGTTCACTCATTTTCCACCTCATCACAAGTCAGTGTCCTTTCTTGGAAGTGTTTTTGGTGAATCAGTATTTGTTTCCACGGTGTTGGATAAAAAACAAATCTGCTCAAATCTTTTGTTGCTTACTGAAGCTTAGTTTGACAGAAGTTCTTTGCTGTTCATGTCTGTTGACAGTGATCACACTGAAAACTCGAGTTAATTTAATAAATTCTCATTGTCTCAATGTCATTTCTTTTCCAACAGGCAGCTTGAATGAAGAACTTCATTTTAGAGGAGCTGATGTAATATGCAGCACCTTCTGAAATATTAAGTATAATCGTTTCAAGGATAGGAAATAAGTCACTTTTCATGTCTTTGTCCCCAGCAGGTATGACTCAAAGTCAATTTTTAGAGAGCTTTAAATCTTCAGAAATCCTGTAATTTTGTGAGGTGCCCATGTTTCCTGTGTTCACCACTGTAAAGCAATATTCCCTCCACTTGAAGGGCAAACACTTTGTATTTCCATGGCTCTGAGCTTGGTTATAATGCCAGAATTCACACACTGCAGGTCAAACAATAGGTATCTGAAATATTTTCCTTAATGCTTGTTTTGCTCCATTTAATATTGAACATCAGACACACTAACCACAAATAAGGAAAATCTGTTTATAATTCTGCATGCCCCAGAAAGTCTCCCCATACCTCATAAAGCCTCAGATCTTTCTCCTGAACAAGTGTTTTAACAAAATCAGCTATAAACAGCACCCAGGCAGCCATCAGAGCAAATGGAAGAGAGTAGGTCACGCTGGTTAAGAACCTGTAAAAGGCAAAAGCAGGCTTTAGCTGAATATGAAATGTTCTGGGGATTAAGGCTTTCTACAAGAATGTATTTTTCAGAACAATACTCTGGCACAGGAAAAGACATGCTCATATTTCCAAATATGGAGTAAAATTAATAATTACCAAAAAAATACTCCTTTGCCATTGAGTTGGATTTTCTATTCATCAAATTTCTGACTGCTCAGAATATTTAATTTTTTATTTTTTTTTTAAGTTGCAGAGGGATTTCCTGGCTCAGCAGCACCACTGGCGGGAGCAGGAAGTGCCATGGGCAGCGACATCTCCTGGCCTCTCTGATGGGATGCATTCCATCTGGAAACATCACAGCAACCAGTTGTAATTCCCAGTTCTGCTCACAGATATAATGGCTAAATTTCATTATCATATTCCCTGTGTTGGAGTCTGGATGTGGGTGCTTTTCTGCCACCCCACAGGACAGGCAGACCCAGGGCACATTTCTTAGCTACTCACTTTTATTAAAACCTTCTTCCAGTGCCAAATGTGTGAAGAAAAAAACCTCAAGAACAATGGCCAACAATAAATTTTTCCTTTTGTTATGAAAAGCAAGTTTTTATAGCAGGAGATTCCCTTCATTGCATCTGCAGGGCTTATGTTTTCCTCCTTAATTTCTAAACCTGCCTTAAAGCCCATAATCAATATTGTTCCTGGAATAATGCACAATAACAAAGAGAAATGAACATTACATTTGTTTTTCTTTTTTTTTTTTACCTGTAAAGCTGAAAATTTCCTGTTTTATGAAACACTTCCATGCGAATGAAGCCTTATTTAGAAAGAACCAGGAAAGGCTCCTCAAAATTCAACACAGCCCAACACCTTTTTTGTACTGNTTTTCTCTACAGGATGATAACCGTGCAAAAACAATCAATAAGCAAGGACTTTGTGATGGCTTCTGCTGGATGCAAATCCAAAGCCTTGAAGTCTTTTAATAATTGAGCAAACTCATCCCTCTGAACCCAGGCTGGGGAGGGAAACCCAAAGACAAGTGGTTTTCCCAGTAGCCCAAGAACAGAAAAGGAGCAGGCAGCACTGGATTCAATGCTTCCAGCAGCCAGTTAATCACTGTACAAAACTCTCTCTCAGCAATAACCCAGGGATTTGCTGCAGAACTGGGTTTGGATGCTTCCTGTCTGTGTCCTGGCACTTCCCATGCGGCTGCCCTGAGGAGAGGTTATAGGTCCTCAGCTTTCTTCAGTGACAGCTGACACAGGAGATTAACAGGTCTGCTATGGCTCCTGAACGATATCTTACAGCTCCCAAAAACTCTTTTGGCTCATGCAGCTGGCATGGGGGTTTTTCAGTAGGAAAAGCTCCCAGGTGCAGCCTCTCCTTTTGCTCCAAGGCAGACCCTCAATCAGGGCACAGCCACCCTCACATCTATCAATCCTTCTTGCTGAATGTCCTCCAGTGCTCCCTGATGGACAATGAAATCCTTTCCCTGTGTGTTTTCCACTCAGTTTGGCCATTGTAAAGCTTATAAAACCAGACACCATTTTTTCCCCCAATAAACCCATTTTCTAAGTTCTGCTGCATTGTCTGCATGTGAACACCTGCAGAACAAGCCAGGACTCATATTTAACCCAAGTTCTGCCAACTCTCAACCCCACTATGTGTAGTAAAACAGGGACAGGGAATTTTACCTGCTGTAAAACCTACAGTTACCACCAACATCCAGGTGTAAAAAGAGCACCGAAAACAAGAGATTAGGCAAACTAAATAGACCACCTTTGAGTCAAAAATTCCCTCTTCTCTTCAACCCCCTAAGAAAAACCCCCCCCAACTGAACAGAATTAAATTATTTTTATGCCACATGAGCATGGCATTAAGGAAACCAGCATACCTGGTGAACTCCACCAGTCAGACAAGACGAGCTGACACAAAACACGAACGCAAAAGCCACCCAAACTTACATATCCTTGTTGTAGCAGGGGTAAGGCATGGCCTGGACCTGAACAGCTATTTCCTCTGGTTTCTTGCCAGTCTGCAGTTCAATAATGGCCCTTTCAATGCTGTCCTGGATGTAGATGAAGGCCCGGCTGTAAATCTGGCTCTGGGAGGTAGAATTGTGCGGGCCCACGGTCCAGATGCGCTCCCGGATCCTGTTGGTGGTTTGAGTTATCCTGCTGCTCATTCGGATGGTGTAGTTGAGAACAGGAGGCAGGGACAGGCTCCCATGAGAGGAGTGGCCATGGCTTGAAGGTAGCTTGAAAATGATACCTGGGAAAAGAAAGGGAAAAAGGCTTTCCTTCGAAGTCGACAGCACAGGAGCAGCACACACAGATATGTAGGAACTGCTTGTTTTTACAAGGCTTCTTTACAGAAATTTTTCTATCCTGAGCATTTTTCCTGATTATTCATATGTAAAACGTATGATAGAAAGGAGGGCAAACAGAGACGAAAACTGCTACTATGGGAAGGAACAAATATGACCAGGATCTGAGGTTCTAAGAGAAGCAGAAGTTTCTATCTGCCTCTCAATTATGAAGGATCAAACAGGTCACAGGAATTATGAGTAAATCTAATTAATGGCTTTCTTTATATATTAAGATATATTAATGATACAGATGTGAGTTCCTATTTCCTGTTCCCTCCACCCCTATCTGCAGTCTGATCCCACAAATGTGAAAAGGGTGGTTGAGAAGACCCAGTGCACCATTATGGTGCTTGGCTGGCATATCTCAAGTGATTGACGACCTTCTAATACATTGAATTGTCACATATTTGGACTTGAAGATCTTAAAGGTCTTTTCCAACCTGAATGATTCTGTGATACCTTTCTTGATTAAAGCCCCTTTTCCCATGGGAGCTCGAAAGAAAGTGATCACCTTGGGGCAGTGGGGTTTTATCCAAACTGAGAATCAACCAAGAGAAATTACCAGCTGACCACAGACAGTGGAGGTGTAAGGGAAGAGGAAGTATGAAAAGGAGGTCTCAGCTCACACACGCTTGCTCCAAATCAGCTGCAGTGTGGTGGGAGCTGCGACCACAACAATCGCTGGTGGAAAGCCAAATATTTTTTGCTGCATTCCCATGCTCTGTCAGGTGAAACTGAACTGACAGGGGGATTTGGGACGGTCTCGTACTTGCAAACAGCTCGTTCTTCAGGAAGAGCTCCTTAGCCACTGCTTCCATCTCCTCCAAGTCCTGCACGGGCTGAATGCGGTTGAAGGAGACGCAGGAGGACACGTTCACAGCCAGGGCAGCCAAAGTGTTCAGCTGATCCACAATGTCAGCATTGTTCTGCAGTTCCAGCCGGATATCATCTAGGGAAAAACAAAACCCCAAACAAACCCTCCAGCATCGCTGCACCCAGCAAAAAATCCACTCCATCACTCCCCTCCTTCACGCCGAGCGTGACACCAGGAAGGAGGAAAGGAAACAAAACAAAACCCATCATCCTAAATACCAAGTGTGAAATACATTTCTGTGCTTGGCAATGCAAGGAAGGCACGCCGCTGACCCAGTTTTTATGTTAATAATTTGTAACATGCTCGTGAGTTTGCCTTTGGGAGGATGTCAGCGATGGGATGTGACAACCATCCCCAGTCAGAAAGTCCCCGTTAACCTGCTGGGGCTTCAGACCTGCACATCGTGCTCACCATTCCTTCCACATGCTCTGGTTTTAGGATTAAATTGGCTGCCATATCTCAGGGGAGGATGTGCTTCATCCAAGCACATCAAGGCACAGCTCTGTGTGCTGTGCTGATGTGTGGACTGAAGCTGATGCTGCAGTTAATAAAGATGTTGCTGTTTGCTGGCAGGTTTCAACAGTGGCTGCATAATGCAAGGTAACTAATATGGAACAGCTGCTGCAGGCACTGTGGCTTTATGGGGAGTTAAGGCAGGAGCTGTTGCTCATGAATAACACAGGGGTCATCGCCAACTGGGTGTAAATGACTGCAACAGACCATAATCGCTCCTGGCTGCTTCTGGGCTTTGCTGCACAGTTCATATTTATGGTGCCATGCTTGGCCACTCACTGCAGAAGCAGACAGGGACAGCAAGGCCAGGCAGGAAGGAACCGTGATCTCCATGCTGTGCGCTCACAGAGGATGTACCCACCACCACTGTTGCTGCTGATTCTCACAGTGCACAGCAGCAAATGTCACCTTGAAGGGCCTTGAGAGCCCACCAGAGAACAGCAAACTGCAGCACAGCATCTCCTGCACTGATGCCTCTGGTTCCATCAGCCTGGGTACATTCATCTGATCCCTGGCTTTACTCCTCTGGAGAACTTTTCACCTGAACCTCACTGCGGTGCAAGGGAGCTCTCCACAACATTTTCCAGTGGAGTCCCAGGAAGTTCATTTGAAGTCATCATTACAGCTAAACAGTGTCCTCCAGTGGCCACACACCGCGGCAAAGCCTCCACCCCTCAACACCTAGGAGAAACACCTCTCCAGAGCAGCCTTTGCTTTCCAAGAGTCTTTTCCCAGGAAGATTTCTGGTCACACTGAGATTGCCTTGCCCAACATGGGCCAGAGGAGAGCAGACCAGGGGATGGCTGCAGCTGGCTGGCTCTGGAGCTCCCATACTTGCAGTACAAGTAAGGAAGAGGGCAGCACACACCTGGACACACTTACCCAGTTCATTTATTTGACTCAGGAGATCAGCTGCGTCCAAATCCACCATCAGCTTAATAAAAACCTGCACAAAGGGATTCTGCAGGGCGTTCTGTCAACAAACAGAGAAAGAAAAAGCATCAGTTTGACCAGAAGTCTCTTGAGCTTGCTGGGGATTTCTAAAATAAAACAGAGCAGCCGCCTTCACTGAGCATTTGTACTGCCCCCCTTCCTACACCCTTCACTCTGTATCAGGATGGGGAAATGGCAGCAATGAGAACGCCATAGAGAGCTCACTGAGTCCATGTCACTGTTTCCTTGCCCACTGAGTCTCCACCAGGCACTAGAGTCCCATCAAAAAAAAAAAAATCATGGATAATTTTAGTTATTCTAGAAGTAAATTTCCCTTGTGTCTGTTCTAAATCCTGCGAACACAGCCCGTGCACAACATGTAGGCAACCAAAACTTAACTTGGAGATCAGCACAGGTTTTTGTTTGGCTGAATATTTCATTATTCCACCAATGACTGCAATCAGCAGAGAGTATTTGACTTCACTTTTGCATATTCCACTCCAGATTTTCTCTTGGTGCCATGGAAATTAGAATGAATTCCAGCCCCTAAAATTAACTGCTAATGCTTTTGGGTTCCAGGGATCTCATTTTTGTAAGAAAAGGAGACAATTTTTTACTACAGAGAATGGGAAACAAGTGTGTGTAACATTACAGCCTACTGCTTTCTGAATCCAAGCAAGGCTAGGCTTTTTAAGAGGGGGAAACAGAAATTTTATTTACATTCACTAAGGTACAAAACATCTTCTAGCTCTTATGTGTGTACCCAGAACTACATGCTTATTATAGATACTGTTTCATTTTCTGAAAAAGTCATTTTTTGCCTGGTCTTGGCTGGCTGGATCACTCCATCAAGCATAAAGTTAGTGTACAAACTGAAGAGTGTTCCCTGCTCATCTTAGCCTTCCAGAAGGCCCCAGCAGGGCCAGGGTCAGGGAGCATTTTACAAACAGTGCATTTGAGAAAGAGAATTTGCAGGGAAAGGTGAGCCAGGAGCATCCCTGTTAAGGGAACAGGCAGGCGCAGAAACTGTGAAGTCCAGGAGAACCTGAGAGGGATCTCCCCAGCTGACCTAAGATGTCCCTGGAACCCCAGTTTACTTCAGTGAACCAAGTCCATCCTTCCTGGCAAGAGACAGAGGGGAGGTAGGAAGCCATACCTTGATCATTGGAACTGTCTGGTTTAACTTGGTCAGGGAATTCACAATGACAGGAGACTGGTCCAGCCACTCCTGGGACTTCAGGGCTAACTCAGCCATCTGCTCCAGGGTTGCATTCGACTACAAAAGAAGGCCATGACACGTAAGGATTAATTTATTCATTACCATACAGATTTTAACCAGTAAATACATCAATAAAACAGTTGAGACCAAGTTTTGTTCCCCTTTGGATTTTTCCTAGCATCCTCTCACTGTTTGGCAAAATGCCTTTTAACACACTGAATTTATACAAGTACTTAAAAATATTATATTTAGAGCACTTCTTGAATATCTGCTTTCCTTCTACCACTGGTCTGCCTGTGAACAAGCACTGGTTACAGCATTTCTCCTGGGAGACACATCTCTCCTACTGGCTGAAAATATGGGAGGGAAACTTCATAAACTGAAGGCTTTCAACAATTGTCCTAATGTTATATATACATATACATATTTACTTTTATATCTTTTTATATGTTTCTATTTCTGTGTTTCTATAATTTATATTTTTATATTTATATATAGATGTTATATATACAACATATATATGTTATATATACAACAGCAGCTTCTGGAGAAAATATTCAAGCAAGGACAAAAGATGACTCATATGGCCAGCAAGGCAAGTAAGAAAAGATAATTTGATTAATACTCCAATCAGTGAGAAAGCAGCCCTCTGCTTCCCAGGGAAACCAGCCTGTGCTAGATCAATTACAACCCTTTGGAGTGGGTGTATGCTCTGGAGCAGAGCCATACCTTTCTCATGATTGCTCGAGTTTCTGGGGTATCTGGTGTGAAGAGGATCTTCCCAAGCACCATTGGTTTTAAGAAAGACCAAATCAAAGCTCCAGTCGGGGTCTTGACCAGGTCCAGGTAAAAGGATAAGCAAAAGGGGGCTGCAAGGGGAGAAAAGCAAACAAATTGCACAGAGAACAAACAGACCAGACACAAGAAAGCTACCAGTGATTTTTTTTTTTCCTCCCCTCTGCCAGTTTGCTGCTATGGCCTGTGAATGACTTCACGGCCCTCTTTACTGACTGATTTTAATGCATCTTGACAAAAGCAACCCACCCCCAAGATCTCCTGTTGCTGGACTCAAGACAACAAGAATCTTGCTGTTTGAGCCAACATTATTTGCTTGAAGGTTAAATGGAGTTGTGTGAACTCAGAGGAGCTAATAATGTCAGTACAGTCAGAAAAACTACACATCAAGAAAAAGCAGTGACCTGTCGAGCCCTGGGACCAGACCATCAAAAAATGGGAGACAGTGCAGCGTGGAGCTCTGCTCTGCTGCACAGGCAGTTTTCCCTTTCAATATTTATGGAAGTAAACCACAAATAATTAGGGCAGTGCAGATCTTCAGCTACCATAAATAATGAGCACTTACAGCCCTCAGAGACATAGGGAGAATAACTCAGCACTAGGTCTGTCTGGAAACAGCAGAATTCAGCTCTGAAACGTTTGTGCCCTAGGGAAAAGCCAGACTTACTGGAATCCTGAGGAATCCCGTATTTCCTGATCAGCTTTTGGACGTAGACATCCCCTGCATGAGAACTGTTGCTTTCGGGGTCTCCAAAGTCTGGAAGCAAAGACTCAAAAAACAGGGGTGTGATCTCCTGGTTGCAGAGGACTTTTGACATGGATTTGAAAGTGCCATGTGTTACCCTGAAGCTGTTTGGTTTAAATAATGCCTGCAAAAGAGACAAAACACAAATAAGTCCTGCACTTGGAGAGAAATAACAGAATGAGAAGGAAAGGGCTGAACACTTTAATACTGCTCTCTTATCAGAAGTTTGCCTTTGTAAAAACAGGAACTTTCCATGGAAATCATGCAGAAGGGGCACATTTATTTCCAGGTATGACAGCTCATGTGGGAAGTGCCTACAATATGTGCAGAGAAGTGCCCTATAATGTGTGCCTGGTGACATTCACACACCTGGGTTCCAACACAGATTTGTCAGACGGATGGATATGCATCTCACTGTCCCCATGTCGTCCATGGCTGCACATGGCTCTGCAATGTGACAGGAACGATTCCTGTCACTTGTGTTCTCCTGGAGCATGGATCAGAGATGAATTGGACACTGAGCTGGATGAAGGCAGTGCACCCTGGACTTACTGCAGCTGTCAGAGCAGTAATGGGATTGTGCTGAACGTTTTGGGCTGCCTCGAGGCTTTGGGTGTGATCTAATGCACACTAAAGCTAAGGCAGTTTTTTTGCTGCAGTTTTCACCAGCTGATCCTTCCAGTATTTTGCAGGAAGTCCTCCCTCCTTCAAGACATTCTTGCTCCAAGTGTTTCTGCCACAGAGTGTGCTCCCTACTTGTGAGCACACGATGGTCCCACTGCTCCAAATCAAACCTCTCCCAGGAAGGCAACACAGAATCACAGAATGGTTTGGGTTGGAAGGGACCCTCAAGCTCATCTCGTTCCAAGCTCCTGCCAGAAGCCACATCCAGCCTGGCCTTGAATACTTCCAGAGATAAGCTGGATAGAGCTTTTTCTCAGAATACTGTTGCTCTGAAACAGAATCTATGGTTTAATGCACCTGTGGCTTCTAGGGTAAGTAATTACTGTGGAAGTCATTTCAGTGGCATTTTGCCTCAAAAGCACAGACTACACATACCTTAGTCAGTGGCATTTTCCTGGACTGTCGGAGCTTTTTCAGGGAATGAATAGCTTGTAGCAATGGATCAATGCCAGATTCAACCTGGTGTCTGAAATATTTCATTTTTGTCAGAAGGCCTAACATCTTGTCCATGGGTTTCTGAAGCTCCTTGGGGAAAAACATCTGCAAGAGGCAGGAAGGAAATCAATTATGGCGAGCAGGAATCTGTGCACATTCCCATATTGTGTTAACTCAAACATGAGCACAGTGGGATTTTCAAAACTGATAGGAGGCTTTACAGAGAGGGTGTCCCATGGGAAATGAATGGGACTTGTATTCCTAAATCCCCAAGCGCTTTTGCAAACCATTCCCCTGAACATTATGTAATCTAACAGTGTGTTTTCAAACACCTACAGTTGGGAAATATGTGCCACGTCTCCTGGCTGGGATATGATCAAATCTCTCATTTCACACAGCATAGGTGTCAAACACTATGAGTGACTTTTGACCCGATCCTAAATTCATTGGCATTGTCATTTAACAACATTTTTGCCCAGGTTCACTCCTGTATTTCTAAATACATGCTCACTATTCACTTCACTGTGAATGTTTTCTTAGATGCTGTTTCTATAGCTGAGGAGTGGGGAAAAATTTGAATCATTTAATAAATTTGTAGTTACACATACATAGGGAAAAGACACTTTACAGGATTTTTTTTAGGGTTTTTCTTTTCAAGGAATCAAAAAGTTTAGCTCAGTACCTTATTTTTGGGTCAGCTGGGAGTGTTCAAGAGGTTGTGACAGCACATAAAGGATACTAGCAGATAGGGAGGCATTTAGAGCAGGTCCAATGCCTTTAAATGAGGTTTGCTGCTTTACAGCAGCTGGGATTCTCATTTATATCCATGCTGTCACAGCATGGATATGCAATAAAAATTGCTTCATGAGCAAAGCCTGATCTTTGGCTTGTGTAAATCAGTGTAGCTTCTGCCCACTGCAATGATATTTTATAACCTTTCAGCCACCCTGTGCAGCAAGGACGGTAGAAAACACTTTAAAAATCCAGCACTAACCTTGTATAAGAAATTGTAAATGTCCAAGTGTCTCAACAGGGTGATCCCAAGGAGGTAGGTCCTGCGAGTCCTCTCCGGCAGAGGGAGGCTGCACAGCTCCTGCACCACCCCTTGCAGCTGTGGGTCAGTGGGACGGGTGCTGCAGGACTCCAGCTGCAGCACCTGAGAGATGAGCTGGGTGTGCACAAAGGGAAAGGAGAATGGTAGGGGTGCACTGCACGCTCCACCACGCGTGGACTAATCTTGCCTGGCCGTTGTTCTTTCCACAGGGCCACATTTCAACCACCCAAGAACCAGAAAAGGCTTTTGTGGCTTCAGTTTCTCATTGACTGATGCATGTGAAGTTTGGAAAAGAGCATGCTCTTTGGAGCCCTGTCCAGACAAGAAGGCTGGGAAGGGGAAAAGCATCTGGAGGCTCTGCCTGCAGGAGTAGGAGGTTGAGGAAGTGAAGCTCATCTCTCATTTTGGGAAGGTATTTTTGGAGCCTCTCCAATGGCTGGGCTGACAACAGTGATGCTCCAACTGCATTCCTGGTGGCCATTTCAATCCATAACACGATCTGCTGCCTATTCCTCTGGGGTCATCTGTGCTGTCACACACCCAATGACCTGCTTAGCTGCTATTCACTAACAAATTACAGTTTTAATGGTCTGAGCAGGAAAAAGCAACAAGATCTCCTAAAAGGATAACAGCAAACTTACCTGACTGCTGTTGTCTGGGAAAGATGCTTCCAGGAGAGCATCAATGCTGGCTGTGGACATTCCTGTTGTGTTTCTGAGGTCCTCTTTGAGCTGGTCCACATTTTTAAACACATCTCTTAGCTTTTCTGGAACGAACAGACAAAGAACAACAGAGCAACAGCTTTCTCCAGACACACAGCAAATCTCAAGCACACAGAGAAGACTTTATAGGAAGTATGGAAGTGTGGTACCTCACTGCTGATAAGAAAAAAAATCAAAAAAACCCTTGGAACATACAGTGATTACTTTCTACGTTTTACAGCCAGGTTTGTGGGTTGAAGTTATCACATCTCAGGACAGCAAAATTTGCTCAGTGGAAAGACTTGGTACTTTCTTTGTAAAGAAAACAAAGTGTGGTCTTGAGCAGGCTCTAGAAGTAGCCCAGATAATGGATCCCAAGGCCTTTGGTTATTTCACTAATATCACTTCTTCCTGGCAGCTAGGCAATCCTTTGGATTTCCAGCAGAAAGTGTGGTACCAGTGGTGATGTTTACCAACATTGTAAAGAAAATACAGAAGAGTACCTTGCTTGCTTGAGTCTGTTAAGCCCTCAGTGATGTTTAACATGGAATTCAAAGCAGCCATATACTGAGGAATCTCTTGAAAGAAAGCAATTTCTGGTACATCTTCTTGAAGCCTGAATTGGAAAAAAAAAACAACAAACAAAACTGAGAATATAAAGAGAAGGCAAGAAGTCATTTCATAAACAGAATACTTAAACAGCCTCAGAGGGAGAGCCTCACCACTTCAGCTGTGCCTGGATGTCCGTGGCATCCCCAATGAGTACATTTTGCAGCTCCTGGGAGATCCTCCTGTGACTCAGTAGGTTGGTCACAAGTTGGCTGCTCAGCTCAGCTGCACGGAGGAGCTGGTCCTGAGACTGGCCTCGCTCACACAGCTCCCCAAAGGGAACTTCAGGGAGGTGGCAGAGCTGCTGGATTGCCTTAAAGCTCTCAGAGTCACACAGAATTGCTGTCAGATCCTGGAGGTGAGAGATCTTCCAAGGACATTTTGAAAAGAGGAAGACAAAGGAACAAACACCTGTTAGATAACAGAATTATAAAAGGCAAGCTTTAAAGAGTCTAGCTGTCCCTTTCCATCTCTCCTTAGGACTAAGAGTTTTATATATATATATATATTTAGTTCATTCAAAAGGCTTCAATAGAACAGCTTGTGATAATCATTGTGTGAGCTTCTGGCACACCTGGCTGGATCTAATAAACCTTGCAAACCTCAACATGTCATTTTTCTTGCCCAACACACTTAAGACAGCAATACTCCATTGGACTTGCCTGTTTACTAATTAATCTTCTCAGGGACCAAATAAAATCTACCTTGCACAACAGGTTTAGCCTTTCAGATACCACCTGGTCATCTACTGCAGCACAGGAAAGAGACTTGGCCAGAAGTCAGAGCTTCCTCATCTGCCAACCCGTGTAAAATTATAGCCCTTTGCTATTATGGGCTTCCCTCTTGTCTGACATAATTATTTACATTATCAAGCTCTTTTGGGAAGAATTATTTTCAGGTTTATGCCTTTAAGTACCTGTCACACTGAGGCTCATCATATTATTGTTAGAGATATATTACACAGCAACAACATTGCACACTGCTGTATCTTTTTAAAAGGACTTTTAAAATGCTATTTCTCATATGGAGCAATAGACTAAAGTGCATGCATGCTATTAGTGCACAGGCTAAGAAGCATTTTATTCAAATGAGGCATTGCCAAACCCAAAGCAGGTGAGGGAACTCCATGAATCAATACTGGTGCTTAATCTCAGAAGCTGTTCTGGTGTTGAGAGACATCTGGGGCCAGAGGAGCATGTGGAGACTCGACTACAGCCGCGCTGCTGTTGGCACAGTAGTCACACATGTTAGTCATGCTTCCAACTGCAATTAGGAGTGCACAATTCCATGGATTTTCAGCAGGGCAGAGGTATCTAATCTCTACCTGTGCCTTCGAGAACCCTCCCTATCTCCTTCTCGAGTGAAGCTGAGGCACCCCAGAATGATCTCAGCTCTGCAAGGTGCTTCAGTTAAGTCTCAACACACTGAACTTTAAAACCAGTGGTGCACTGAGGAAGATGCTGCCACTGGCAATCTCGGGCTGCAGTGCAGGCTGTACCAGGGCTGTGTGCTCTGTGCCCAGTTCTGAACCAGCTGGGGCAGTGCTCTTCATCTCTCCCACACCCACCCCTGCCCAGCACAGATCCGCTGCTCGTGGGCCATGGAGTGACTGAGAAAATTCCATCATCCCATGGGAAATGCTGCACCCAGGGAAGGAGCCAGGCATTCTCACCTGGATCAATCTGGGATTCAGAAGAGCCCAGGCAGCTTTTCTTTCCCACGGGATGCTCAGAGGAAGAGAAGCCCCTTGCACAGCACCCCTGGATCTTGGGGGGAGGACTGAGGCCTTCTGCAGGATCCCTGCTCCAGCAGAGCCACGTTTGGCCCTGCAGGAGGGCTGCATCCACCATTTCATGGACTGACACCAACACCCTGACTGATAGCATGCCAGGCTGGATCCTGACTCTGTTGGTGCTTTTGTACTACTGCATTTTATTTTGATTTTCCTATTAGGTTTTTTTGTTTTGTTTTTTGGGTTTTTT
>VWZN01018671.1:257967-278674 GCA_013396955.1 Regulus satrapa
TTGTTTGTTTGTTTTGGCTTTTTTTTTTTTTGGGTTTTTTTTATACTAGTAAAGAACTGTTATCCCTATTCTCATATCTTTGCCTGACAGCCTCTTAATTTCAAGATTATAATAATTAAGAAGGAAAGGGTTTACATTTTGCATTTCCAAGGGAGGCTCCTGCCTTCCTTAGCAGACTCTTTTGCCTTTTTAAACCAAGACAAGTGCTTATCCTTGTGGGATTGCTGGTGGAAAACAGGGCCATCCTATCCAGTACATGAGAAGACAGGAACACCTCTACCTTGTCTGAAAAATGGGTGTACACTTGGTAGGGATAGACAAAAGAATAAGTTCCTCAACCCATTTACAGGTGACCTTCAAATATAGGCAGCAGGCAGAACACAGAGTTTCAGTCCTAGTTTTTATCAGCTGTTTTCTTAGGAAAACTTTTTTTCCATATGCTGCTTTTCAAAACAACCATTGTATCACTGCGGGATATCCTTCAAGTCAGCATTTTAAGCAGACTCACTTTTAGCTTCAGGAGCTCTGGTATGGATGAATGTTTCTCAGAGGTATTATTTTGCATAAAAGAGTTCTTTTTCAGATGAGTTTGCTTCAAAAGCAGTGTGATGTTTTCTGTGCAGGGGAAAAAAAAACCAGTAGTTACTACAGACAAAAATGCCAGAAACTTCACAGATGGGAATATCAGCACTTTTATTCTGAGGCTAACTAGCATTGCTCCTTCCCACCAAACTCCCATGACTGAAGACTTCTGAAATCACAGAGTAAGGCCTAAATTGTAAACTGAGTTATAATGGACAGAGTTCAAGTAGGTGCTCTCTTCCTAGTGAAATTCACCCCATCCTGGTAACAGGGGCAAGTAAAGTACTGCTTGCCAAGTAAAACCTCTCAGGTGTTACAATAAGCACAAATGATGAGTATCTGTGTGAAATACCATGTTAACTCTTAGAAATAACTGCTGTCATATTACAGCTACATAAAGCTGTGAAGGTAAAGAGGTTTCTATTTGTAAGATTGTTTTGTCTGAGTGCCAGCAACCTGTCAGCACAGCGAGAGGAGGAGATGTGCCTTTTGGAGAGACTGGGATGGAAACTCATAATCACAGTGTGATGTAACTCAAACAAAACCTGAGTCTGGCTTCCCCAGATCTCACAGTTAATTGCCAGCAGATAAAACCATGTAGCACCATTCCTTCCCAGCACTAGACACAACATGGGCAGGACCCATTCCAGCTGAGGCCCCTCAGCATTAATGAAATCATGATCACCTGTGAATTCCCCATCTTCAGCTTCCATGGCATTTATTAAGCACATCAGGTAAGGGTTATAGCTGTTATTTGCTGTCACCTGCAAGATGGTGTTTTCAAATTCTAAAACCAGAAATCTGAAAAATAAGATAGGAATTTAAATCAGCTTCCCTTTCAAAAACAAGGTGTATATTAGTGAGCAACCTGTCAGCTGTGGATGCTGTTCCCCAGCAAAGTAAATAAGAATTCCAGATGAAAGCCATCTCACCTAAGTGTGCACCCTCCCAGTTTTATTCCATCAGATCTTTTTTGCTGTTATTTCCCAAAGCTGTCATTCATTCTCAAAATAAGAAAACACACTTGAAAAGTTCACGTCTATGTGATGGATGCACTATACAGATGGAAAGGCATACCTAAGGGAGACTGAGGATCAAAAATTAGAGACTCATCCCACAAAGGAAAGTTTTCCAAAGAGCCTACCACTGGTGGTGAGATTCCTTCAGGACTCTGTTGATAAGTGCCAACACACAACATTTTTTATAAGTCTGACTTTCAGCTGTACATTCAGCTCAAGAAGTTTCCTCTTCTTCAATTTAACCTGCATAATACTGTGTCTCCTAAATTACAGTGATTGCAGACTTAGGTTGCTCCACTGGAAGAAAATTCCATATTTGTCATGCTGGAATGAGAATGGTGGTCACAACCCATCCATGGAATTACAACACCCCCAAAACCCAAACTCACCGTGTGATCAAGCTGGTTGGGGACAGATCGTGGTCACTCAGAGTCCAAGGCAGGGT
Source organism: Regulus satrapa (assembly GCA_013396955.1). Classification (NCBI taxonomy): domain Eukaryota; kingdom Metazoa; phylum Chordata; class Aves; order Passeriformes; family Regulidae; genus Regulus; species Regulus satrapa. Next base: position 260,014 of record VWZN01018671.1, read on the forward strand.
CTTGTTGTAAAGGGTTTCTGCCACGACAGTGAAGTGATGAGCAACGATATCAATCACACTGTTAAAAGTGGTTTTGTTGGAGAGAGAAGCTGAGCTGGAGCTTATATTGAATTCGTTTAGCAGGCCAGAGAGGTTCAGCCCCTCGAGAATGTAGAGGGTGGCTTCTGTGATTTCTAGAGCTGACAGGTCGCTGGCAGAGTCGTTTGCCACTGCTTCCAAGAGCCTTGCAAGGGAAGCTCCTTCACCTGGATTCCTTTTGGAGCTGAGGAAGCTGTCAAACACATCCCAGACACTTGAGTAATAACTGCCTTTGGTGAGGTTGAGGACACCCTGGAGCCTCTGCAGCAGGTTGTGGAGCTCATCCCGTGCCACACTGGAGAGCATGGTCAGGTCATTCCAGCCTGCTGAGCTGGCAGAGGAGTTCAGGGAGCTCAGCACTGTTTCATTCAGCAGGGCAGGAAGGAACACGTTCAGCAGCTGGGATGGGGACACATCACCCACATCCTGGGCTGGGATGGGGCACGAGGCATCCCCCTGCAGCAACCCCTCTGTGGCTGCACTCAGAGCTCTCGCCTTCTCCTGGAGCCACGAGTTCCCCAGCTCGGAGACGAGGCTGAACTTGGAAAGGAGACTCAGAGAAACATGCAGAGCTCGGGTGAGGCACGAGAGCTCCTTGAGGAAGTGCTCCCTGCTGTGGTTGTAGGCAGCAGCAAACTCTGGGGACACTTTCAGGTTGGTTATGGCCAGCTGGAACATCCTGGTAAAGGTGTCGTTGCTCCCTGTGCTGCTTTCCATGCCCAAGGAATCCAAGAGGGGTTTGCAGGGGCTCCTGGCTGAGGACTCCCTTAGAGTGGCATTTTCAAACAGCACCTCAAGGGCTACATCCAGCAGATCTTCAAAGGAGCAATTCTGCAGTGTCCTGTAGCCATTGCTGCTCTTCTCGAGGAAAGGACTCAAGGTCAAGTGAAGGAAGTCCCAAATTTTTGCCTGCAGTGAGGAATTGTGCTGTGAGGAAGACTGGCTGAATTCCTGCAGCAGCAAATGTGAGAAATTATACACAATGTCCATTTTTTCCTCAATTGTTTTGTTGGTGTCATGAAGAACTTCCATTTCTGTTCTCCACATTTCCATCAGTCTCTGGGTATAGTTACTGTAAGAATCAAGTAACAGGCTGATAGATTCAAGCTCACTGATGTTATACATTTTCTGCAAACCCTTCAAAGTTAAGATACCCTTCTGCATGGCCTGCAAGTACATGGAGATGTTGGTTCCCCTGGAGTCTTCTTCATCATACAGCTCAAAGATGGAGGTTGCAAAGTTGAGCAGCTCCTTCAGTTTCTTACTGAAAGGAAGACTGGACGCATTTTCCATAGTATTTAGCAGATTTTGCAGCCTGTCCAGAAGTGAGTGGGCAGTGAGACTGTCTGTACTATTCCAGTTCAATGACTGGAGACCTTCAGCAATGTGCCAGAAAGCACCAAGTTCATTTTCTTGCCTTCCAGGAGGGAGTTTCTGCACTAGCTTAGACAAAGAAGAGATCAGCAGATAATGATCACTGGTATTCACCTTTGCCATGGCACCAAGGAGCTGCTCAAGGGACGAAAGGTGTTCTGCAAAATTTTCAGAAGTGCCAGAGGTCAACAAGAAGTCAGAAAATAACGATGACACTTCTTCATTTGTGCTGAGATAATTTTCCATGTCTTCAGGCGAGATTGCATCAAGTGCAATCATTTTGATAACCTCCAATGCATTCTCTGTATTAAAATGCGTCCTGTTTAAAATTATCTCATTCCAAATCACTGCAGCCATAGTCAGAACAACTTGATTTTCTTTTCCATAGCGATTAGAGTAAAACAATCCTTCACCAGCCCCTTCATACAGAGGAAGTATTCCTTGAAATATTCTTTCCAAGTCCAGTGTGCTGTCTGTGGCAGAAGTTGAACTGAACAAGAGTTTTAACAAACTATACAAATCACTCAGATCTGAGGATTTAATTGTTTCAGTAGAATTATGAAAGATCTGATGCACCAATGCTTTTCCAGGAGCTACCCCAAAGTCCACGAGGATTAGAGCTTTCTCCATAATTTGCAGGAGTTCCACATATTCACCCACTTCTGTTAGGCTCCATTTGGAGGTCAGCAGGCTGCCAGTGGCATGCCACAGCCGGGAGAAATGTCCCCACTCAGACCAGCTGGAAGCAGCTCTGCCCACCTGCAGCAGCTCGTAGAAGCTGCTGTTCCTCATGGAAGCAGGTGGCAACAGATGGGAAAACACAGGCAGCCCATCCCCATCAGCTGAGCTGGCAGAGGAGTTCAGGGAGCTCAGCACTGTTTCATTCAGCAGGGCAGGAAGGAACACGTTCAGCAGCTGGGATGGGGACACATCACCCACATCCTGGGCTGGGATGGGGCACGAGGCATCCCCCTGCAGCAACCCCTCTGTGGCTGCACTCAGAGCTCTCGCCTTCTCCTGGAGCCACGAGTTCCCCAGCTCGGAGACGAGGCTGAACTTGGAAAGGAGACTCAGAGAAACATGCAGAGCTCGGGTGAGGCACGAGAGCTCCTTGAGGAAGTGCTCCCTGCTGTGGTTGTAGGCAGCAGCAAACTCTGGGGACACTTTCAGGTTGGTTATGGCCAGCTGGAACATCCTGGTAAAGGTGTCGTTGCTCCCTGTGCTGCTTTCCATGCCCAAGGAATCCAAGAGGGGTTTGCAGGGGCTCCTGGCTGAGGACTCCCTTAGAGTGGCATTTTCAAACAGCACCTCAAGGGCTACATCCAGCAGATCTTCAAAGGAGCAATTCTGCAGTGTCCTGTAGCCATTGCTGCTCTTCTCGAGGAAAGGACTCAAGGTCAAGTGAAGGAAGTCCCAAATTTTTGCCTGCAGTGAGGAATTGTGCTGTGAGGAAGACTGGCTGAACTCCTGCAACAGGAGATATGTTAAATTATAGATGGGGTTAATTATGTCTTCACTGGAACCTTCATTGGCACTTGTATAATGAAGGATTTTCATTCCTGCTCTCAGAAGTTCAGACATGCTCTCCAAGGTTTTATTGTTAAAATTAAAGAAAATATCTATAGATTTTAATGTACTGACATTATAATTCAGCTGTAAGTCTTTCAATATGTACAGTGTCTTTTGGATGGCTCGAGTGATTTGTGAGATATTGGCTTCTCCTGAGCCTTCCCCAAACTCTTTAAACACAGCTGTTATAAATTCTGACAGCTGATCCAATTCTTCACTGAAGACACCACTTGATTTATTTTTCAGCTTTTGAAAATGGCTGTTCAACACCTCCAAAAACTGCCCATAGGCAACGATGGCTGTGTTATTCCACTTCATGGATCTCAGCTTCTCCCCAATGCGCCAGTAGACATTCAACTCATCCCACCAGGCCTCACCCATGGATTTCTCTACGGCCCTCATCAGCTCAAACACAGGCAGCAGGAGGTACTGATAGCCTACACTTGTGCCTGTCATTCTAAAAAACATCTTCTGGAGGGCTAACAGTTGCTCTGGGAAGTTTCTGTTGGACTCAGGCTCCAGCAGATCATCAGAAAACACGGATGTGATTTCTTGCATTCCACTCAAATGGTCTCTGAGACTTTCCAGAAGTGATGGCATGCTTGTGGAGAGCAACATTTTGAGAGCATCCCTAATTTGCAACGTACTAAAATTAGAATTATTTAGGAGAGCTGGATTCCAAAGCATTGCAGCTAATTTTAAAGCCCTCTGAATTTCTTTCCACTGGGTCGTTGTATTGAAAATGGAAGTCCAATTTAAGTCGCTCTGTAATTGAAGTGATGTGAAGATTTCATCAATTATTTCCTTATTATATGGTTCCTTTAATTTATGATCATGATGTGGATTCATTCCCAGTTCAAGAAATGCATACAATTTCTGTAATGTTTCGTTCTTCAAATTTCTGAATAGATTTAAGCTTTTTAATTCACTTCTATTCATTTTTTCCTCAAAGCCTTTTAAATGATGTAGATGCTTTTGTATGGCTTCTAAATCATCTGAATTAATGGACCTCTTGGAGTGCTTTCTACCAATCTCTGGTGACTTTATTTTTCTGGAGGGGAACAAAAAAGTGTTTTAGTGAATATGAAATCAATGCAAGTGGAAATGTAAGGTGATTTAGAGCAAAGATCATAGATTTGAATTACACTTTTAGTAATATCCCTTTAGCTAATGTCTCACCTTAGAACTTCTTCCAATTCAGATACTAAAGCGTGATTGTCTTTCCAGTGAACAAAGGAATTACAAATAGAGCTGGTCACCCAACTTCTTTCTTTATCTACAACAAAAAAAAGTGAAGAGTACATTAATAAAGATCATGTAATTCTGGAACCTGAGAACTGCTATAATGGCAAATCTATCCAGGATAACATATGAAGCTGGGCTCCCACCACAAGCCAGAATTATCCTGGTTACAAATCTGAGAGTTCTTTTGGGGTGGAACTCTTCCTGGCCTTTTGAGAGCAGTGAGGATGCTGCCTGGTACCCTAGAAATGACTTTATGTGCTGAAATCATTCAGGAACAATTCAATGCTCCTGTGACCTGGATGCTAACAGAGGTCTCCTCCTGCTTTAGGAGCATTTTGCTGTCAGTAATGCTCAGTCAGGTGGCCAAGTATTCACTATGGCTTCTTTCCCTTCATTTAGGGTTGCTTTTTTACTGCTCACACAAAAGCTCTGCCTGCAGCACCATTTATGTCTCCCATAGATATTTAGACTCATCTTGACATCCTCATGTGTCCAGTCCTCTCACCAGCCACTTTCCAGGTTTTCCCTACTTGCACACCTCATTTTACCCACCTCAACTTTCCACAATCTCCACCAAACAAGTGGAGAAGGGACAGCAATCCTCTGTAACATTTAGTTCCTTGTTCACAGATCCCCAGTTACAGGGAGATATCCAGGACTATCTCTGCTGGAAGGGATGGGGATTTAAAGGAATGGCTCATCCAGATGGTTTTTTTTTGGAGCCGATTGTGCCCCAGCCTCTACCTTGATGTACCCAGCTGAGTTTGACAGTCCACAACCAGAGGCAGATTTTGACACCACCCCCAAAACAGCAAATCAAGGTAAATCCTTACTGCTCCCCATTTCCATCGAGGTTGCAAACTCATGTTAATTCATTGTCTACTGACAAACCCAAGCTTTTTTACTTTTCCATTTGAAATGAGGCATTTTATTCACACTTGTAAAAAGCTGGGAGAATAATCCATTATGCTGAGCCCCGAACAGTGTGCAATCTGTATGGTTACTTAATCGCCTGCAGTTTGCTTCTCCTCAGCACCACAGGTTTTCAGCAGAGATATGACTCAATGGAGGAGCCTTACCCTGCTCCAAGCAGTCCAGGGAATGTGGAGAATCTGTAACCCCATTCTGAACAGTTTTGAATCTATCATCACTCACGAGAGATGCAGAGACGTTCTGAGCTGCCAGCACAACACTAAAGGAGGGGGGAGAAAAGGAAAATAAATTGTGGTTACAGGTTTATGAGAAGAGATAAAACAAATGTTCTAATAGGAAACAGCTGGAGTACAGCCCATCATTCTTAAAATGTCTGACAGACAAGACATCACCCCTATTTTCAATATTTTTTTGATCATGCACAAGATACAAGCACCAGGGGCTCTGATGGGAAAAGCATGGTGGTGTATTAGCACAAACACAAGTGTGGCACTCATTAGGTGCACTTTTCAAGTTATGTAAAATCTGCAGGCCACTAAAATACAGCCAGCAGGTCTCAGAAAAATCCAGGTGACACACCAGCCATATGATTCACTGCTGCAGGGGAATTTCCTCCTAAGAAACCCCAAGAACCAAGGAGACAAGGCTCCAAGGAGAGCAGGGATCCTGGGGGGAAAACAGCTGTGGAAGGAAGAAGCAATCACAAATAACTGTTGCCATTTCCAGTTCTCCTTTCCTTTTTCATGCTGTAATTGGCAGGTTGACAGGGAAACAAGGAGTGTTTTCCAGTCTTAGGAAAGAACAAGCTGATAATCAGGCCTAGCATATCAAGAGGAACTCGTTTAAAGGACTGCCTGCTCAGGTGTGCAGGTGACTGAAAACTTCACTGTGGTTACTAGTCCTTTTTTCCTCTCCTGTATAAAGAGCAGCCTTCACTGTAGGTGTGGAAGCACTGAAATGCAGCATCTCTCTCTCACCTGCCTGAAGTTCTGCAGGTGGTACACAAAGAACCTGGCTGGGTTGATCTCAGTGGCACAAATAAATACTGTGAGCTGTGGGAACAGGCTGCTACTGAGAGCAGAGCACTGGGGATCTCTACTCTCCTCATTTAACATCATGTCTCCATGCAGGCTTCATGAGCTTGGTGCTCATCATTTTCATTCTGCAGATGTGTTTGTAAGAGTTTTAGAGGGGAAGAAACTCAGTTGTAAATGACAAATTTAGCTGAACAATGGTAGAACCACGGAGGAAGCAGGCACAGGCTTGCTAGAAACAGATGCACATCACGCAGGTCAGAAGGCAGCAAATATGGAAACAAGTGTTGCTGCTGCCCTTTTATTTCAGTCTTGCAGGGCTTCTGCAGACTTGGGCTGTGGAGAAAAAGCGCAGCTTATGTGCTTAGCTGAAAATCTATCTCACAGCAACAAACATGGAACATTTGTGAAATCAAGTCTGCAAAACAGGTTTTTTGTGAGTAATAAAATTTGCTGCTAAACTTCCTACAGGATTCATGACTTGGAAGTTACTGCTTCACACCGGTGGTGTTTATCACTTGGTTAATACAGATGCCACAATGAGCAAAAATTCTTTTCTTCGATATCCTCATATTTCTACCACAAAAAAAAAGAAAAAAAATTCCTGTACAGCACTTCTTTAGGAGTTCAGTCCTGCCTGAGTAAGAGACGTGGCCAGGCTCGCCAAGATGTGCTTTTGTAAGCATCATTAAAAGTACTATTTGTGCAATCTCTTTGCAATAACTCTTTACTCATGCACTTACAGTGCCAGATGCCAGGCATAAAAGCTCTGCACAGTTCTGGTGATGAAATTCTATGTGCCTCTTTGTCATGCCTATGATAACTTCACCCAGCTCTGCAGCTGTAGAGCAAAGCAGAGCAGCACAGTAAATATTAATTCTCCCTGGGCACTCCAACAGGGCTGGCTTTCAGGCTGGGTTCTGCAAGCTAGTAAACACAAATAAATGTAATAATCCTGTGACTGAAACAGCAGCATGAACAAAACGCTTCTGAATAAAATTACAATTCTTGCCACACTGCTACTGACTCCTTTAAGGATAAGGACATTACAACTTACACATGGGTCTCACAATGCAGCATGGAAAATTACCTTGATATTAAATGTACAGCTTTTTAAGTGCCTCAGCAACACAGCAGTGATCAAGAATGACTCTCTCTAAGCCTGGGTGCAATCAAAGTGGCAAAGCTTCCCCAACTTCTTTTAACATCTTAACCAAACTGCTGGTGTGTGCAAGATTAAAAACAAAAAGCAGTCTGAAGACGCTCTTTTTCTTGGTGTCCTCCATGTACTCTAACAACTGGACTATCCAGAATATTTTATAGCCGGGCCAGTCACACATCCAGAAGATGATTTGGAACAGAGTCCCTTAATCTTGAGTAACTCAAGTCTTCTGGAGATCAGAGAGTTTTGCTGAATACAGCCCAGAAAAGGGATTTCAAGGCTAAGCCCATTTCAGAAATTAGTATTGTCCTAGGTGTGAACGGCATCAGATATTTCAGTGCAGTTAAATAATGCACCTAAGCCAGCTCTGTTTCTCATATAACCACTGAGAAAGTACATAACTGGCACTTTCTTCTTCAAGTCAGACATGTTAAAGCTCATATGGTAGAAAAATAGGCTCCCTGTCTTCTCTGCTTTATTTGGACCAGTCTTGAAAGATTCAACCAGCAGCAGATTAGGCAATCAGTTTTAAAAAACAACATTATGGCTCCCCTACAAGTGCTTGAGGTGTTCCAAAACAATCTGAACTTGGCTCTGTGCTTTTCTGTAAGGAAGCAGCCAGCTGCTTTCTTTATTCAGCCAGGAGGGCTTTTCTTCCACCAAAAGCAGTGGCTGTGACACAGCAGCTTTTCTATCTGCACAAAGGCATGACAGTGCCTCTAAGCAGGCTGGGAGAAAACTCAAGAGCTGCTATCAAGTTCCCATTATAAGGATGACACAAGACTCACTGAGAAACAACACACAGTCCACAGACCCCTTTAGAGATGCATTAGCATGGAGCTAGCTGCACCATTGCCCAAACAAATCATGCTTTTAAGGTAACACCTTTCTTTCAGGAGGAGAGGTGATGTCCTTAGAGGTCAGTACACAAACCCACCAGCTTGCAGTGCTTCTCCTGCCATTTCCTCTGTTTTACCTTCTTGGGTTCTGAAGGAAATCAATGATGTCTCGCAGCTGCATGTTATCCTGAAACACATCTGGGGCCAGCAAAAGCAGGTGCCACAGGGAGGTGTCGTTCTGCACCCGAGAGATGAGGGTCAGAAACGAGACCATTTCGTTGACAAAGGTCTCCTGGTACTGTGGGTTGTGCTGCACCTTAATGAATAGAAGTGGAAGGAATTATTTAAGAACCAGAAGAAATTACCTAATAACCAGAGGCCTTGCTGCTAGGAGGTCTTTTTATGTTTTTCAGCTGGCACTGTACTCGCGTGCAAGTCCGCAAACAATACATTCAAAGGACAGGCAATAACCGAGAGTGTGACTGTGCTATACCTTCACACCCCAGGTTGTACAATAAATTCTCTGTTCAGACAAGCCCTAAGATTCACAACGTGCTAAACAGTCCAAAGACTACAAATGCAAGCAAATTAATATCAATCCTAACCTTGGCAAGGAAAAAAAAATAAAAAGAAGGCTTTATCTTTAAAGGATTAATTTGCTTTAATTATATTGCTTTTCCAAAGACAAGTACTGCTTCAATCACGACTTGTTGGATCAGATGCAGGAGTCACTGGATGAAGTTACACTGCTGAGGTAATACATAATTAAATTTATTGCCTTCCCAAGGTTTAAACATTCTCATTTGCACCACATCCTCACACTATTCTATTGATCTGCCACTGCAGCAGGGCAAACAAAGAGGAGAAGCAAGGCCCAGGCGTGGTGAGAACCCTTAGTAGCCACATGCTGATGGCTGGATGACCTTTCCAAGCCACATGCTCAGCCTGAAGGTCTTTGGGCTAACCCCATGCACAAGAATTAACTCAGCCTCACTGTGCAGGTGCAGAGATGTGCAGCTCCTGCCCACGAGGGGCTGTGTGGGCAGCTCCCATGGGAGCCTGACGTGTGTGAACTGCCACAGCTCCCAGCTGCAGTCCCCAGGGAAGGTCCCAGGCACTCACCCGGGACAGCTGGGTCCTGAACTCCTGGGCAAATGCCTCCAGAAGCGACGAGTTGGTGAAGCAGAAGGCGTGGTGGATTTTGGCTGCCATGCTTCCTCCTGTGGTGTCAGGATGGGCCAGGGAGCGCCACAGGACCTGGCACAGCAGGGCCCTGAGGCTCCCTGCAGTGGAGGATTTGGGCTGGTTCTGAAAGAGCAGCAAATCATTCAGGGGAGCTGTAAAGCCACGGTGTGTTTGGGATGGTTGGAAAAGCAGTGATGAGAGGTTTTTTTAAGGGATCTGAAAAGCATCGGGGTTATGGCACCTACACACAGACAGAATTCTAACAGCTGGACAGTGTCACTAAAACCCCTCAATCTCCTCATCTATTACAAATTATACTGCGTGTATAAGTGCTTGTAGGCCTTGACACCAAAACACAAAAGTGGTGTCCATTACATTGTACCAAATTTTCTATTACAAAGGAATAGATTCTATAAATGTGAAATACCTATACAATAAAACCCCAGTGATGGCCTCTGATGCCACTGCAGGACTATCATGGGCAAATAAATACTTGAGTGTTAAAGCCTGTGACATCATATATTTAATTTCATAAGAAAGGAAATATACAGCAAGCATCTTAAATCACACAAGTTCTGAACAAAGTATCTCAGGGTATTTATTGTGTCTGACTATATTTTGTATTTCGTGGTATTATGTCTCAAGGTTTGCCTGGTTTCTGCCTAGAGGATAAAAAACTCACCACAAAGCTTAAAAATCCACCCACAATTCCAGTGCTTCCAAAATAAAGCTCATTCCCATAATAGGGGAGATCCTAAAGCAATAAAAGCTATGTGTTGGTACTTTGAGCTTCTAATTCTTTTAATATGAGGATACACAAATGTTCACACTCAGCTATTATGCAAATGCAGACTCACCTCCCCAAAAATGAGGATCTTGTTGAACATGTGGGTCCTGGAAGTCAAGTTGGATGGTGATGAAATATCCTGAAGGCTTTTCTCTCCATGAGACACCAAATCCCCAAAAGCTGCAATAACAGTTTGAAACATTTTACTTATGCCTTTTAAAACCTTGTTGCTACACAAAAACAGGACACAGGACAGCTACCTGCAGCTTTGCGTGCATTACCAGTGTGTTTCCAAAGGTACAGCCAATGACACCCTGTAAGCACTTCAGTGTTTTTTTCTGATATAATTAAATTCTGGATGACACTGTACATGGGGCCATGACCTATCATTTAATTTTTTTTTAAAATAAAATGTAGAACTGAGTTCCTCCCTGACCATCAACATGAGTCAATAGTTCCCATAACTGTTCATTGATTTACTTTTCCCCTCCCCATGCCTCCACACTTGGTCCCTTTTGCATTCTGCCTTTTTCTGTCTGTGCACCACGGAGGGTGCTGGCAGGAATGCTAATTGGAACAGTGAATGGCTGGAGCACAACAGGCAAATGCAAATCTGTAATCATTCATTTCATCGTGAGCTCCCTGCAGAAAGGACTATCCATCATGATGGCTTGTGGATTGTACCAGCCATTACCATCAATAAATAACTGTAATGATTTTATGGGAACTTTCCGATGGAAAGTTCCTTCAGGAAAGAGAATCACATCAGAGGAGGACATCACCAACAATAAATATCCCCTCTGGCACAGAGGACAACTTATTTGCTGGATAACTGTGGATAAAAGCCTGTTTGAAAAAAAATTGTAAGTTGTTTATGGGGAATTTGTGGGTAGTAAAAGGGCAATATTCCATAAATAGCCAGGTCTCTAATTAGTGTCCAATCAATCTCTGATCTTGCATTGCTCCTGTGAAGTGCAACCATTTAATCCCGGTTTCTTGACCAAATTCCAAAGTCTTTTCTACAGACAGTCACTTGTACTTGTTCCCAAGAATTTACACTAATGTCATGGCCATGGTCCCGTGCCTCTATGAAACACATAAATCATTTCAGCAGTGCAGCTCTGTCCAGAGATCTTCAAAAGATCAGCCTTCAAAGATCAGAACATCCCAGAGCAGCGAATAACCTACCCAGTGAAACATTCCTGCTTTCAGGAACCTCTGCACTCCATGGTGATGGTTGCCTGTCCTTGGCTACACTGGATGAGCTCCCGCGCTTGCTGGGGAAAAGGAGAAAAAAAAAAATAGAAGAGATACCTGTAAAAACTGCATTTCTTTGAATTAACTTACTGCCTTAACTCAGGATGTGCTTATTACTGGATTTTGTGGCAGGTGTGTCGAAATCTGGGTTATGAAAAAGCCTGGTTCCTTCTGGAGGCCTGGCACGTTTCTTTGCGAAGCAAAAGTACAGAACTCCATGGCTATTAAGTGCATGGCCTTACCAAGAAATCCTTCCAGACAAGAGGACCTTACTCATCCTTCCCAAACATTGTACTACAGGAGAAAAGTGTGGAATAAGTCATTGCTGAGCTTAGTTTTTGGATTTGGTTCCCTTTGATTAAGGGAAATTTCAAGCAACCGTATCACGCACACCTTGGTAAATGCCTCTAAGGAACAGAATCAAAGGTGAGAGCCTGGCCCATTTTCTCTGCTGACCTCTGGTTATACACAGTTTTAGGGCAAGTTATAAAACAGTTTAACAAGAGCTTCAGTGAGTTGCACAATGGGAGAGGAGAAAACCAGCCTGGGTTAGCTGAATATTGCAAAACAATACAGCCAAGTCCACAGGATATGTTGTTGAACTGCCACAGCTCAAACACTTTGTGATAAACTCACCAATGGGGATCCTGCACCTGAGGCAGAGCTCCACCTTTTCATCTGGAGCCTTCCCCTGCCCAAGGAATCTTTTCCTCAGGTTTTAGACTCTGCTGCATCCTGCTAGTTTTGCTGTGGCTGCTTAATAGCTGGTGGTTTTCCAAGTAGAACACACCAAGGCTGACTCTGACCGTACAAGAAGGGTAGGTCACAATTCTGTAATGATACTTCCCACAGACAACCCCAACCATCAAGAGTGGTCAAGATGCTTGTTAATGGCTTGTGTTCTTGATGTAAAATTTGGCCAAATCCTTTGACTTTCATTTGGCAGGAAAAAACACTTATTTCCTAAACAGCTTTTCAGAAACCAAAAGCAGAAAGCAAGGAGAATTTGTAGCTATTGAAACCCATGGAAGACCTCCAGCTTTGGCACTAGAAGCTCCCATTTCTTCATTTCAATACCCCAAATGAACCATTGTTTAACATGCCCAGGGAAAAACAACGACACTGACAAACAGAGCTGTGAATCCAGGCATCCAGTCTCCATGTGGCTTTGCCTTCCCTCCTCTCTTCTGCTGTATGACCTTGAATTTTATTAGGATTCACCTTGTGCAACTTCAGTTGTCCACATCCTTAGTCATCCTTCCCAGCCATGGAGTGATTCTGACCACTGATGGGCTGGGAAATGGCTCCCTCTGCACTAAAGAGGATCCTTAAAGGAGCCAACAATCTCAGGACTGCCTGATGTGCTCTCTGATGGGGCCCTTTTCTGCTCTTCAGACTCTCAAGCTCTGGCCAAGGGGGATTTTGAGACTCTGACTATGGAGCAGCCTCTCACCTGAAAGCAAAGATGAGCATCTATGGCCATAGTCATGCCAAAAAAAAAAAGTTCCTTTGCTTTGATCTGGGTGAGCTGAAGAGCTTTTCTCAAGGAACAAAACTCTCTTCAGTAGGAGATTCAAACCTGGATCAGTGGACACATTCCTGAGAGCTGTCCCTAATGTGATTTTTTCTGAAGTACCCAGCTGCAGCTGGTATTCTCTTTTTTAAGTGTCAGACATCTGTTAGAACAGGTAGTCGAGGTATAATCTGCTGTGGACAAACTTGTACATACACACAGACATGCATGGATGCTCCCTCCCCCTCAAAACAGGCTTTGTTTCACAGCTCCTAACACCTGGAAATATTCAGGTTCCCTTACAGTCTGAGGGATGAGATGTCATTAAGTCTTGGCAGCAGATCTTCTGGTGTGTATGGTGTGCCCTTACACCTGGCATCGGAATCACACAGCACCGTTTGCAGGAACGGGAAGAAGCCTGCACTGGGAAGGTTTCGGGGCGCAAGATAACCTGGAGGAAGAAAGAGAGAGAAAAACATCATTATGATGATGAGGACATGCACTTTTTTTGGCCATATGTTTCCATCAGGATGTGTTATTTCCCCTCCCTAAACAACAGGACAGGTTCTCAGTTTCACTGAGGCTCCTTTCACTGACTCCACCCTGGCAATATCATCTGCCAAATCCCACTACGAGCATCTCCTCACCAACGACAGAGCCATCATAGGCTATTTAATCACAGAATGGTTTGGCTTGGAAGAAACCTTGAAGGTTGTCCAGTTCCAATGTGCCTGCCATGGGCAGGCATGTGTCCCACTAGTCCCAGTTGCTCAGGGTGTCAATTCACAGGAAGAAGAGCCAAGCTATTTGTTCATAGGATACCTGTCGGTCCTGAAGCAACCGCAGATTTCCCCCACTTTGCTCCAAAATTCAAGAGCAGGCAAGAAATGACAAAAACTCCCTTAGATCATGATATCCTAATTCTGCATTTAAAAACTAAAATAAAGTAAAAGCAGACACATGGCCAGAGTAACCTGAAGCACCTGTGAGAACATTTTCTCCAAGACTTGTTGGCTTGGTTTCTACCCAACACCACAATCTTTATTTCCAAGCCAGGCTGTTAAAACAGGGCTTTGTCTCAGCTTTTACCACAGGAAGGGGGCAACAGATCCAGAACCAACAGTCATCCTTTGCCTTTTGTGCAGAGCTGCCCTGGGAAGGCAGAGGAGCAATCCATCACTACCTCCAGTGTGTTTCTCCCAGCTCAGAGCAGCTCAAGCACCATCTGCCTGGTGACCTGGGATGCTGGCAGCCAGTGCTGAGGGATGAGATCTGCGTCCCCGTCTCCCATTTCTCCAGACACATCGTGGACCTGAGCAATGAGACACTCGAGTATTTTATGTGCCACTTGCCCCATGCTTCTCGCTGCCAACCCACAGAGTTCACGGCTGCTCTTCCTCTCGGGACAAACGCTCTCATAATTCTCCAAACTCTCTCGCTGGATCACAGCAACATATTATTTAAAATAATCATTTGGAAAATTACCTGGCAAAGGACATTGCTATTATTTCTACTATGGAAAGGAGCCAGATTTGCTGAAGGCCTGCGGGAAGGCTTGTGGTAATTGATTACTTTGCTCTTTAGTCTTCAAAGATGACCTGAGACTCTCACCCAAGCACAGCTTTATCTCACAGCCCTCCAACAAGGACATGGTATTACATTTCTACAAAATTCATTCATTATAGCAGTGGTCAAACCCTAGATGCTCTCAGAGGCCTTGGCAGGGGTAGGTGGATTCCACAGCTGTTGGTCTCCTTGATGGAGACTGGATTTTCCTGAGCTTTCCTCAGCACAGTCGGTCCCTGCATTTTTGGGTGAGAACACAAGAACTCATGGTTTAGCACAGAAGTTCCCACTGCTTTGGGCAAAACAGCAACCAGCACAGAGGCCTCTGAGACATACAGAGCTACAGGCATCCACTTTGATGGCGGTGTGATTCCCTTATACACCTCAGTGGAGAGTTAGGAGTACAAGAGAAAATTAAAGGACACGGATACCTGCCAGAGGAGAAGGCTCCCTGCTCTAGGAAGCTTCCCCCAAAGCTCCCTGCATCCCTCAACCTCAAGGGTTACACCTCTCCCTCCCTCCCTTGGGAGTTAACACAGCTGGCTGAACCAGCTCCTGGTAACCACAGAGCACCAAGGGCAGCAAGAGAGCTCTCTTATCCCTACAGGCAGAACTTCCGGTGTTGGTGCCACAGGACCAAGCATCCACCACTCTAAAGGTGTTGTAGGGTAATTAATCTGCTGTCCATGAGGGGAACTTTAGAGCAGGGCACTTTCATCTGGAAGCATCCTTGTGTGAATATCCCTGCCGTGTCTGTGGTGTTTGCCCTTTGGGATCACCAATTACAACCCTGCACAGCATTCTGCACGGCCATTTTCCTCTCATCTCCCTTCTGATCTCCCACACCCTCCTTCCCATGCAGGGCATTGACAATCCAAAAATGCACACCACAGACCTTGCTGGATCAGCACCCCTACCAAAATGAAGCTCTAAAAATGTGGGAAGCCATGAGGCCTGGGATAGAGGGCACAGCCACAATGATGTGTAGGAGCTCCACCCTTCACTGCCCTCCCCATCTCCCAACATGGCCAAGAGCTAAGCTCATGTCTCTTAGTAGACCAGCTAAAGCTAGAAAGCTAAAGCTAAAGCTGTGTAACTGCTCAGGGTAAGGCTGAATGGGGAACACAAGGATGGGTGTGGGCAGCACTGGTCTTCTCCAGAGACACATGAGATGTTTACAGAGGCAATTAAGCAAGAGATCCTGACGAATCCAGACCAGAGGAAGACTCTTCCTTGAGGTACAAGTAGCAATAACAAATTCTAGAACAGGGCTCAAAGGTGGCACACTTGGAACTAAATGAGCAATTAAACAATCAGCTGCTCTATCACAAGTGACAGAATCCAGTAATGGTATTGGTTCTTTCTTTCCTTTTGGGACAGCAGCCCCAAACATAAAGACCCAGGAATTTGTGACCTGAAGTTTGGAAGTGCTGCCACTTGTGGTGGTGGCACAATGCCTGTGAAGACATCGCTGGGGTGAGGCACTCGGGGAGGCTCTGCCAACTCTCTCAGCAGGTGCTGAGCAGTTTGCTGGCAGCTGGATGCAGCCATGGGGCCTGATCCATCCCTGAGTCACTGCAGGCGTGGACCAGAGTTACCCCACGGTGGCACAGGAGCAGTGGTAATGCCAAGGAGGGCTCTTATGGAAGAGGCCTGGGCTCTGACAGCATTTTAGAGAATTAAGGAAGTTTTTTTGAGAAAGACCATGACAAAGAAAACCCCAAAATGTCCGGGGCCGGATTCCCATGTGGTGTAAATTAGAGGCACGCTGGTTCTCAGCCCTGCATCCTGCAAAGGAAGGAATTGACTGATGCCACATCACACACTAGAGCAGATCCACAGCACATGACATATATATATTTTTTTAATCTCCCCACTGCCTTCAGATTTAAACATCTACATTTGCTAAAACTACAATTTCCCCTGAAGGATCCCACTATCAGTGCTGATGAGTCAAAGGGGATCAAGAGATCACTGCACCCACTGCTGCCACATGTCTGAGCTGAGACATCACCCTCTCATGTTTCTGACACCTCTGCAACCAAAATCCAAGCCCAGATCTGTACCCCGTTAGCAAAGACTGAGTTTGGGTCTGCCAGCAGCAGACTCCCAAGCACAGAGGCTTTTACTGTGTCTTCTCACACAGAGTTTTGATTTCCTATCCCCACTGAGAGAAGGGCTCCAAAACTGAAGGAAAGAGGCATCCCAAAGGGCTGAGGAGGGCTCAGTGCTGCATGGGCTGGTTCTCCCTGTTCAGTAGCATCTAACCAGGCCAGCCACATCTCCAAGGGCCGGAAAGGAACAAGGCATGCAGAGCAGTAATAATAAACATAAGACACCAATTAATGCACGCTTGCCACTGGAAATTCTGGCTTTCCCCCATTTGCTGTCATTCAGAATTAAAAAAAAAAAGAAAATTAACTTCTCCTATTTTTCTGAATGTTGGAAATTCCAGCACACTTCCCTTCAACACAAGCAAAACTTTTTTTTTCTTCAGGAAAACATTGATTTGGCTGCTTCCACTGCACTGAGGTTTGTGGCATTTGCATGATAGCTGAGTCCAGTCATTTGCTGATCCAAGCAGGAATTCAGCACATCAGAGGCACAGCACCATGACCACAGCAGCCCCCAGTTGAGTTTTCCTGGTTTCTACCCACCCCAAGTTGAGCCTTGTATCTCCACCACTCCTTGGACATGAAAAAATTATCCTGCCTTCAGAAATCACACACTCTGACACTTCCTATGCTCCAAGTCCTTCCAAATTCCTCCCATAGTTGGTTAAAAAAAAAAAATCCATACAAACCTCAACTCCGCCACTGGTGAATTGGAGGCACTAATGGCTTCATTAGGAAGTATTGTGTTTAATTGAGAATGCATTCAACCATTGCCAAATCATACGAGGCAATATCATAACTGGGGCTTTTCAGCTAGGGAAAAGGTGGCCAAAGATAAATAAATAAATAAATAAATAAAGTTAGAAATTGGTGCTTTAAAGGGTGAAAAATCTGCCACCCATCACAACACAAGGACAGCAAAACACAGTAAGATCAGGACACAACCAGTAAACAGGACTGAAAATACCTTTTTGCAACAAATACCAAAATGTTGTAGAACCTACTGCCATGGCATACAGCAGACATTGATCTCAAAAAAATTAGACAAATTCACAAAAATTAGATTTTTCAGCGGCTGCTAAATCTGATTACTTGGATTAAACCCCTTCAGCTTCTGGCTGAAGAAACCTTAAACCTTTCAGGATTTTTGTAGTGGAGAGAACACTCTGTGTCCTGTGTTCCTACAGTCCCTCTTGAAATCATCCCTGAGCAGTGGGGCTCTAACCCAGAGCAGCAAAAGACCCTGAACTGTTTATTTATCTCAGGAGTCAATACATATTCTCTATAGTGAGAATATTTTCTGCTCTGGTGACCTTCCAACTTTCTGTGCCAAACATTTGGCTCTGTGTGTGTGTGCACATGTGCACACAATCTTCTGGTTTCCCTTCTTGTCTTTCTCACTGTCCCACAGCACCACTTTAAACTTCACTCCTCTGCTTTTTTCAACAGCCAAAAAGACAAAAGTGCCTGTTTCACGACATGACAAAGATCCCATTTCCCTTCAACCACATGCAACTGCCAATTTCCAGATTTGTTCACATCTACTTATCAGTAACAACTTAAGCTGCCTATTTTTAATTTTTTTTGTTTTTATTTTTGTTTTTGTTTTTTGTACAAAGCCTTGTACTAATGCTAGGACTTTGAATCTCTCTCTAAAAATTAAACCAAATCATCAAATCTATGAGATGAGATTAATTTTTAAGCAGGGTACTTTTTACACATGAATACCCAGCTGGCTTATGCCTTACCTATTAAAAGAGAATATTTAATTACCTTGGCACTTCTATGGCTGTGACATTCCAGTGCAATTATTTTTCTAATATGTAATCTGACCCTCCCCTGGCATAATTCAAGGCTCTTTCCTCTCATCTTTTCACTTGAGACATGGCAGAACAGACTGATCCCCACCTCACTACAGCCTCCTCATGCATCTCCTGATTTTTTGAAATGAAAGCTCAGCAGGACCCCAGATAAATCCACTCAAGCCCCCCCCCCCCCCCCCCCC
>VWZN01018671.1:278741-309700 GCA_013396955.1 Regulus satrapa
ACACCCAGTGGGGCTGGGTAAGATTCAAAACCTTGCATTTTTTTTATCTTTACAGCAACAGGATCCTTGTTTTCCTGTGATGTCCTCAGCTGGCTGCCTAGGACACTGCAATCAAAGCAGCAGACAACTCTCAGCCAGACTCCTCCTTCCTCGGTCTCCGTGGAAGAAACGTTTCATTTCATTGCCCAATTCTTCCCCCAAGCACTTCAGGCTCTGCAATAAGACCAGCCCAGAGCAGACAGCATCTACTTCCACACTTATTAAGACCGGGCAAGCTGGTTTTGCTCGCCCACAGACCTTTCACTTCCACCTCCTTATTTGACAAATTAAAAACCAGCACTTGGATCTGATGGCATCAGGTTCGTGGACAGATCAGGGAGGACATAAAGAGCAGAGAGCACAAAAATCACAAAGAGCAGCAGGTGTAAAGGGAGGAGAGAGAACCTCCAAACCAAAGACAGGAAAAAAGGAGAGGATGTGGAACCTGGAATCCTTCGAAAAGGTATTGCAAACTCAGGGCAAGGTGGGGAAATGACAGAGGTGCTGTCTGCACCAAGGGGCAGAGCTGAGGAGGTTGACAGTGCTGGGAAGGGATGCTCCACTGCTTGAAGCACAAACACACCAGGAGAAAGCAGTACCTGCACACAAGCCCTTTTCCTACAGGGCTTTTTAAAAGTAATACTTAATGCAGACAGGGCTAACCTGGTCTTGTAACACAGCCAGGTAGATCCTGTCTGTATGAGCAGCAGGGGACTACCCAAACAGGACCTAAGAAGAGAGTCAAGACACTTCCCAGCAAGAAACTGGAACCTAAGAGCTTAAATGTATATCTAGACTCTTGCAAAAATACCTGCACAAAAACCGTGTTCACCCAACCAACATCTTTCAATGCTGACTGCCTCCAGAGCCCTTCTTAAACAAAAGAATTGCTTCTTTTCAGAAACACAGGCATCAGCAACTGCTAATTTCAATCTAAGCCAAGCTGCTCAGCTCCTTTGGAAAAATAATTCTGCCCTTCTAGATCTCAGCACCTGAACTGTTTCAGGAAAACAATTAGAATTAAGTTACTGTCCCAAGGCCCTGCTTCAATGGGGAGGGAAAAAATCAGAGTGGTAAGTCAGGAGTTCCCAGCTCCAAATCTGAACATCCTTTAGTCATGTCCCAGAAGGCAAAAGAGTCTGTGAAAAGAAAGGGAAGTGTGGAGATTTATGCCAAGGGAGGCTTTACAAACATCACAGTGCTCCATTTAAGCAACTGATCTCCAAACCAAGGGGAAGACAAGGAACTGTAAGGCTGGGCACTCCTTCCAAATGCAAGGAGATCAGTGTAAATGTCTATTCCAGCAGCTGTGGGGTTCATTAATTAGCCCTTCTCTGGTTTAATGAAACAGAGGGTTCTATGGCAGTCTGCTCCCTAGCACAACAAAGCATTCACACCAAAGCCAGAGACATGATGAGGCATTTTCCTAATCACTGCAGATGGGCACAGCCAAAAATCTGATGCGTAGAAAAGGGGAGAAAGAATGACAGAAAAATAGGGGAGGGAAATGAAGCAGTATAAAGGAACACAAGGAGTGAGGCTCCTCCAACACAGGCAGGGGCTGAAGGAGAGCCTGGAGTCTGATGTGTGCTCGTCTGTGTGCAGAATAGGCTGAGCTCTGGGGATGGATTATGACTTGCATAAATACCCATACCTTAGCCAAATGAATGGAGTGGCCTGTGCAGCTGAGCCATCATCCCAGCTCCCTGTAATTAGCATGGGAACCTATTAATTTTTCCACATTACTGGGAAAAGAGATGAGTACAGGTGCCTCCAACTAAGAGGCAAATTCCTATAAAATACAGCATATTTTCAGAGGTTACTCACCTCCAGGTGAGATACCTTCTAAGGCATCAGAGATCTCTGCTCAGGGGCTTGTCCTAATTTTTCCAGCCATTTCTGGACCTGTTCAAATCCTAGCTACCCCTCACAGTAACGCTGAATGGGATGCAGGCCCCTATCCTGGGCCTTCCTTCTGCCAGGAGCACTGGAGCCAAGAGTGAGAGCAGTTATCTGCTCCTACGTGTCGTGCCACACAGCTCTGGCTCGAAGCTAGACCCTAACAGCTGTGCTGGTACTGACCAATTCTGATGACATTCCCCCAGAATTCTGGCTGCAAAGAGCAGCCTGTGGAGGACTCTTGTGCTGCTGAGTTTCTCTCAGAGTGAACACAAAGCATCCTTGCAGGCATCTCCACAACGCTGGGGAAAATCTGGGTGGAAATCCCAGGCAGAGGTAAAGGGTAGAAAGTGCTTCACTGGGAAAAATTCTGCCAACTAATTCCCTGGCAGAATTGGATGGATTTAAATCCAGGCCCAAGAGCAGCATGGCTGCTTTTCCACGAAGAAGTGTCTGTGAATGAGGCACGGCTGTTCCAGCCCAGCTGTCTCTGGGAGTGCCGTGGGAGCACGCCAGAGCTCAGGTTTGTCCCACACCCTCCCCACAGCCCGGCTGAGCAAGGGGGAACCACACCCGAGAGAGCTCCTGCCTGGAATAGCGAAGAGCTGGAGCTGGCAGCAGGGGAGAGGAGACCGGCAGGAAAGGGAGAAATCGGGCAGGGAGGGTGTGACAGGGTGTGACAGGGCTCGTTAAAGCAAGGAGGGTAATTGGGCTCCTCTGCACGTTGAGTGGGCTGAGCCCCGAGGGACAGATTGTATCTCGGATAAAATTCCCATACCTTGCTAAAAGCTGCAGGATGGAAAGGGACGTCTGGCCCTGCTCTAGAGAACAGGTGATAGAGGCACAAAAGTCTGGGAAGATACCATCAAACCCAGTGGCTTTCACCTGCAGGCTCCCAGTGCCAAGTTTCCCATTCCACACATACACATCCCAATGTCTCCTAGCAAAGACAAAGGCTGAAATAAAAAAGGTCAAAAGTCACAAGTGCAATGAGAATAGCAAGCTGAATGGGGATTTTGTTTGTAAGACTCTGGCATCATCACGGGAGCTGGGTATGCAGACAGTGAAATCTCTTTTCCATTTCTCCTGACAACAATCTCTGCTGGCCTGGAAACACATCATCAAACAGAATCCCTGAATAAAGAAGAGAGATTGGGTTCTTTACCTCCTAGATACAAGATGCTTTAGTTGTGAATACAATTATTTATCACACTTCAGCTCCTTGTTTTCCTCAGTTCTTAGTTCTCCTATGAGCATCTCTTGAGTGGTGACATTTATTTGGCATGTCATTTCCCTCTGAAGCTCAGCCTGGCACAAGCTCCCTTTGCATTAAGTGCTACACAATATAATTCAGCACAAGCAACTTGCTCCTGCAGGAAACCCCTGCCATTTGTTCACCCTTGACTGATATTTGCCAGGTAATTTCTCTACACAATCCTCCATCTATTCCATGTGCATTAGCTCCCCTTCAGAAGAAATTACTGTTTCGAATTTGAGCTGTTTTAATTGAAAAAAAAAAAAGAGAATAGATTTCATGATATTTCTGTGGCCCTGAATACATGAGATAAGCTTACAGAGTGGAGCTTTCTGTGGGGCTATCTCTAAGGCTCCAAACCTCAGCATCCAAGTAGCTTATTCCATCTCTGTGCCATTGATTCTGTGCTTCCTGACTTTTGTCTCCCTGCAATAATCTCTTGACAGCAGAACTGGAAACAGCTTCTTGTCACTACTTAACGATTCTGTCTTAAGGCAGGCACTTGAACTCAGCATAAGGTGAATTTTATGAATAAAATGAATAAAATCCCCTCCTGTAATAGTTTTTCTAGATGTGTCCACCCCCTCATGCTTTTCTATCAAGAAGGAAAGTTCCCAAGTGATTTATCTTTTGCTTTTCAAGCAAAAAGTTTGATACTTTTTTTTCAGGTTGTCAAGAAAAAAAAAGAGTAATTGTCAAGCAACTGTTCTTATTTAACTATAATAGCAGCAGAAACTGACTGTTTGATGCTCTAGTTAGCATCCTTCTCTATTCCCTCAGGATTCTTAGATGGCCTCTGAACATCTGGATCACAAGAATACACCAAAACCATTATTTCCCAGCAAAAAATCTTCTCCTGCAATAGAGAGTTCCTATCATCCACTTCTAAGAGATACAGATGTCTACTCACATACTTACTGAGACTTATAATAAAATAAAATTAATCTACAGAGGGAAAGGGAGCTCATCCAAAGATACTGCCCAACCTTCCCCTTTCCTGCACAGCACAACTGATGGTGCTACTTGCAGTTCATAAGATTATTCTTGTTGGTTCCAGAGCAAAACCACTCCAAATAGAGATTAAATCTAATAATCGTGTCAAATGAAACAATAAATATTTCCCCATCCAGATGGCTCTGTTGACATCCAACTTATCTGATTTACTGGGGACAGGAAGTAGAGCTGATGGGGCAGCCATTTCCACCCTGGGCAAAATCCAGGGTTTTCACAAAGTACAACGTGTCATGTCTTGCCTGCTCCAACTGGTTCAAGGGATTTGAGGAGAACCTGGAATATATAACATGCCTAAAGAGGTTTTTTGCTAACAGCAGATGGGCTTGGAGTTGAAAAATGACACCAACACATCAAGAATGTCCTTTCTCATTAAAGAATTCCTATGACACTTTCAGGCTCCCTGCCCCAAATACAAACCCTCAAGCTTTGCTCTTGCCAGGCCCATGACAAGCCCTGGGTGGGTCATCCATGGTGGTGTCTCTTGCTATCAGCCAGGTGTTGAAAATCTTTAAGGTCCCTTCCAAGCCAAACCATTCCATGGCTCTGTCGTTTGATTCGACTCAAAACTAACACAGTGGAAATAAAAAAGCTTCCAACTGGATGAACTCCTCTTTCTGCTTTACCCTACAACCTCCCAGGGCTGGGACATGCTTCTGATGGGCTTCATTTTAATGCACACGTTTTGTCAGCGGCATGCACAAGGTAAAACCTTTCACCTTGACCAATCTCATGTCTGCCACCTCCATAATTGCACTAGCAGCCTCTGCCCTCCCTCAGTTTACTGAGCAAGCTCTCCCCCAGCTGCCCTCTTCTCCCTCAGTTTACCCTGGAAATTTATATTGCTGTCTACACAGCAATATCTGAAAAACCTTGATGAGACAGTTCTTTAAGGTTGTTTTCCAATTATAAAGCTAATTTGATAAAAAAAATTCCCAAAAACCCATGAGCAAAAACAATCTCAGAGGAGCACACACATTTTATTTACAGCATGTTGCATCCCAGGAAATCTCCACTAGAAGCTACACGGAGCCAAATTTGTAAAAGCAACAGAACACATCAAATGAACACATCAGTCACTGAAATGAGAACTAAACCCCACAGACATAAAAACAAACCAGTTACTTACAGTTCTGCTGTGGTTCTGGAGGGAATTTGAGACGGATAATGGCCAAGATTATGAAAACAACCACGGGCCAGGAAATTAAAACAAACGACCATACCTATAAAACAGCAATGAAAATATATCGGTTACGTTCGTCGCATTGATGTTACCCAGAGCCTCTCTGGAATGTGCAAGCAGTGCCCTAAGTGAGTTATAAGGTGCACTGTAAATCACACTTGTCTTGGCATGCATACAATTAAAATCCTAAAGCATGATCTATTCAGGAAGAAAAACTACCGGAGATTTGAAGAGCAAACAAAGGCTGAAAGCAGCACGAGGTTTCAGTTTGGCTGATAATTATGGGGGAAGGTATTTACTCAGCTTTCAGGCAATGCTGTGCCACAGTAAAGGTACCCGAGAGATAAAGTAGCTGCAGTGTGAAAACTTGGCTTCACTTTCAGTGAAATGATGGGTAAACAGGACTTCGATTGAACTACACCCCAAAATTAAAGGGTCTGACAAGCCCACAGCATTCTTCCCCTCAAAATTTAGCTGTTTTTCACAACTAGTGGATCCCCATGGTAGAGCTGGAAGGAAGTGGTCATTCACAAGATGTAGAGCTCAAGAACAATAAACGAAGGGGTTTATGGAGCCTACAGGACACACATCTGAACACCCATCATCAAGGAAAAAAAAAACCTTTATAAGAGCTTTGACCCCAGCAGCCCAAATCCCTGGCACCTTTCCATCCTCAGGCTGTAACAGTCCAGACAAACGAGCTGAGATGATTCCCAGAATGGTTTTGGGTAAAGTGACCTTAAAGCTGATCCAGCTCCACCCCCTGCCGCAGGCAGAAACACATTCCTCTATCCCAGGCTGCCCCAAGCCCCATCCAAGCTGGCCTTGGACACTGCCAGGAATGGAACAGCCATCCCAGCTTCTCTGGGCAACCCGTGCCAGGGCCTCACCTCCCTCACAGGGAAGAATTTCTTCCATATATCTAATTTAAGGTGGAAGAGAAATGATGTAATATTGCCCTAATGTGTTGAAAAACACATGAACATGTATAGAACTCTTGTCTCTGACATGAGGGCTGCCCCTTTCAATGGGCAGGATTTAAGAAAACATTAGAATTAATCACCTAGTAGAGTAAACCAATCTAAGGAGGATGCCCAAAATCTTAAAACACAAACCTTGGAGTTTTGCAAGCTAGGAAATTGTAATTATTTAAATAATCCCCTGCTTCTGCATTAGCTGGTGAGCTGGCTCCCATTCTTACTAGATTAAGAGTTTTCCATCCATCAGTAGTTAAACTGAAACTACTCAAGCTGAAACTACCCTGTGCTACAAAATTGCTGCTCTATCTTCATGCCAGTTTTTGGAACCACAAGGATGTCTTTCTTCAAAATAATCCCGTTTTTCATCGTTGTTTTGCTGGGGTTTTTTTTCAGATCAGTATGTATTACCCAAAGCTGTTTTTCCAAAGTAATTCCAAGTCCATAACCGTGTTTTCATTTTCTGTAACACTCACTGGAACATAAAGCCAAGCAAGACAGACAAATCCTGGAGAGCAATTCAGCTTAAAGATGGTTGTTCTACAGCAAGGCTGTCCCTACAGTCCCCAATGAGGTGACTCAGGCTTGAAAGTGGGAGCAAATTCATGCCCCAAAACAGGCAACTGACAGACATCAAACCACAAGGCACCTCCCCACACATCCCTTGAGAGGGTGCTCCTATAATTTCACCATTCAGCCACAATTTAGCTTAGACAGACAGCACCCTTCCTGCTTTTTATGTATTCGCTGCCAACTTGTAACAAGATCCATCACTGACACTGGCATGTTTTAGTAATTTTTTATATCAGATGCTTTCCCTATAATCAGTCCCTAAACACGCAGCTTAACTGTGATTAATTCTCATGCAAATGGTATTGTTAATGTCTCCTCCTTGTTTAGCCCCACACAGGCTAAAGTAAAATTATGGGGTTACAGCACAGAAACTGATATTAGTCAGAAGCTGCCTAAAGGAAGGGCTGGACATCTGTCACATTCCTGGGACAATAAATGAATACTGATTGTTCCTACTCAGGAAAAATCGTTGCCCCTCCCCATTTTGAACTACAATGGTGCTTTTACTGCCCACTTTCCAGACATGTCAGTATCTCTGTCCTGTGACTTAATTGGATTTAATAGTAGCTGGGCGCATCAGTTGCAACATCACAGCATTCCCACTGTCCCAGGCATTTCTAGTGAACAAAAACAAGACAACCACCCTGGCCAAACTTGCAGGTGGAACCACAACCAACCTCAATCTGGCTCTTGGGACATTAAGAACTGTGATGTAGGTTGCATAATCCCTTAGTTGCTGGATTATTTCACTGCTAAAAGTTGATTTAATCTCTCAGAGTTTACCTAGGATCTCCGGGTGAGTGCACGTTTTCTTTCCCCCTTCTGCCTCTGTTTAAATAATGAAGTGCAACACACAAGAGGCACCAGTAGCTCCAGTTCCCTTTCACACTCAGGCCCAACTTTGCTCCCAAAAAAATCTGAGTTTACCTCCTCACACCCTCCTCAGTCTGAGCAAGCTCCCTAACTTGGGAAATTAAGGAAGGTTGCAAGGCATGCCTGCCATAAAATAGTCAGCAGCGGCCAGATTGTTATTTTAATTGACATTTCAGTTCTACGGAGTCGATATTTCAACTCCACAGGAAACCAGAATTATAGCAAGTCGGGCTGTGGTCAGAAGCACAGGTAGAGCTTAGGTGGCATTTACTCTGGGTACACAAGAGCTAAAAGAGACCAAAGCCTTTTGCTTTTAACGAGGCTGTTACAGTTCCTCTTGAAAAATTAGACGTAATTTATTTGGATTCTTCTGCATCTCAGGAAAAGTGCATTTTGCAGCAGTGAAGAATGCTCTAAGGTGCACAGCATAACCACAGGAATCAGAGGCACTCAGCCCCTCTCTGAATGAGGCTCCACTACCACGAGACAGGGCAGGCTAAGCTGGAGCAGACCTTGTAGAATCACACAGTCAGACAAGGCCTTTCACTTCACCCTCCCATCACACCCTTCGTGGACATTTCTCTTTGGTCAGCACTTCCAGTGCCTGCCAAGGTTTCCGTTCCACCAAGGTGAGTTCAAACCCCACCATGTTTGGGTTCCTGGAGCACAGGTTATGGTGCAGCTCCCTGAATTGCCCAGGCTTCTGCTGGAAATACCACACACAGCTGTACCTAAAATGGACTGGGACAAAACCATTCTGCCTGGCCGTGTCATGTCTCCCAAAGGAACATTTCCTCCCTGGTGCTGCTGCAGCTCAGATCACTCTCTGGACATTGCTGGCAATGGTTTATCTTTCTGGACAGAAAGTTCACTGGGGGTGTTTGAGTTGCAGCACACTGGACTGTGCTGGAAATCTGTCCTGCCTGCATCTCCCAGAGCTACTTTTGTCATTATCTATCCTTTACAAACAGCTCTGTGTGAGGGCAACCCCATCACCCCCAAATCCCAGGGGCTGCTCAGAGATTGCACACACACAGCAGCGGGTACAGAACTGCAGCCTTAACTCAGGTCTGCCCACAGAGTCTGTGCATGGTTCTGTTTGCACGTTGTCCCGAGGGAACAAGAGAGGCATCCATGTACCCAACCTGGACTCCTGAGCTCTCATGCATGAGCTTCACACAAGACCCACCTTGGCTCCCTTCTACTGGCACAACCTTCCTCTCTGCTGTGCCCCTCTCACTGCTCGGTGTTTCCAGGTTCCCCCTGCAGCTCTCCTCTGTTCCCACACTCACCAGCTGCCTCTTGACACTCAGCCAGTTCTTCCAGAGCAGGATCCTGAGGTGCTGTGAGAGCGCAGCCATCCTTGGCTCACCCGGCTGGCAGTGAAGGGGCTGCGTGCTCCTCCTTCCCGCGCTTAGGAGGCAAAAGTTGAGGCTCTAACCCAAAAGGGCATCCAGTGTCCAAAACCCTCTGCCTCTTCCCCACAGCATAGCTCTGAAGCAGCTACTCCATCCACTTGTGGCTGCTGTGCTCCCAGGAGCTGTGGCTCTTGTCCTCACAGCAATAGCTCCTAGCAAATTCAACAGGTTCTTCCTCTCCGGGTGGGTGGGCGGGCAGATGCAGCAGCCTGCCTCCACTTGTGTTAATTACAATACTCAGCCTCTCTTGGATGCTTCCTGTCCAAGCCCTAACCGATAAAATGGATAGCATTCCAAAAAGATACTTCTGCTTAAACAAAAGGTGATGCATGCCTCCTCCTCCTCCCCATGATGAAACTCCCTGTCTGCCCACACAAACCTTCTGCTGGAGCGGTGTCATCAGCAGCAGAGTTGGGCCACTTGCCAGGCCAGTCTGACTTCCCTGAGTTCACAGGGAATGGCTGGGAAGAAGGCATCCCCAGCCACAGCGTGTATCTTCCTGCCATTGCTGATTTGGAATTTGGGGGGTTTGAATACTTCTGAATGTCCCAATCAGACCTAACCATCCAAGTAAATTAAATGAAAGAAGTGAAAAATATTGATAAGTCCAAATCTCACGGTCTGATCTAATTGCTTGGATCTTTCCTCCAGGAAATCTGTCCTGGGGTTCTCAGTGACTGATTTTCTTGAAATGCATCAAATCCCCTGAGAATGGATCAGATTTCACAAGACTTCAGAGCACTAGCTTGGCTTGAATGCTCCTTATTCAACTAATCGCTGAATTTCCCAAGCTAGTGGTACCTAACAAAGAACGGACAGAGATGAGAGGAAAGAGAAGTGATAGCACAGGGAACTGCTCATTGCGCAAAAGGACTTCTCTCTTTCATAAATCTGAAATACGGATTTTTCTGATGGCCTCTGGTCAGCTGGAAGAGCTCTGGTCCCCCTCGGGTGTCTGAGACCATCCATGAAGCACTTGGCAAGCAAAGGAAGACATCCCTGTACTCAGCACATTCCACAAAAGACATCCCAAACCATTCCTGTACAAGGGAATCCTTTCAGCCACTAACTAACTTCAGGCCTCAAAAATGAAAACCATACTGAAGGAGTCCTTGCCAAACTCCACCCAGGGACTGGAGCAGAAGCAGCAGCAGAGGAGTTCTGACTCAAGGGCTGCTAAAAACACCGAGAGGAAAAGAGGAGAGGGAGGGAGAGATGTGGTACTTGGGGAAGGGAAACACCTTCTCTGGATTGGTGGTGAAGCACTGCAAAGGTGGGAATGGCAAGATCCAGAGCAGTCCCTGCCCCACATTCCTTCAGTCTAAGTAGATTGGACATTCCAACAGTGGGAGTGAAGCTGGAGCTAAAATTTACCTAAAAGGCTTCCCTGGTATTGTTTTAATAGCAATGGAAGAAGCCTAAATGTCTAAATTCCAGCTCTACATTCCCCCTTTTATTTTTTCCTGCTAAATATCCTTAGGAGGGAGAGGGATCTCATTTGAGTCTGGGAGATGAGAACAAGCACTGCTCCTTAGGACACTCTTCTAGCTCAGCTCCATATGGGAGGCACAGCCAGATTCATTGCATTTGGTCCAAACATGATTTTCAAACTTCATTCACTTCCTCTCTGGGACTGAAAAAAGAAATCCAAATATAGATAATTCTGCTCTGAGGGGGTAAGAGAGAAGAAATTAATAATTTCACCATTCACTGCCTTGCCAAGGTTTTTTAAGGCAAGTGTCTGATTGCTTCTTTTTGGTATTCAGTCAACCAACTGTTTCAAAAGAGCACTATGATTTGGATAATAATTTTCCCAAGCAAATGCACATCCTTACTTACTTTGTGAACTGAGTCAACAAACATTCCCCTTGGGAAGTACCCAAAGGATAATTTGTTCGAGATCACCGCTGTAAAATCAGAATAATTCAATGTAAGTTGGCTCTCAGAGCACCTGCATTCAACTCCCCAAGCACCACAGCATTTCCGTTCCAGAAGACAAGATGAGGACTTTATTAAACCATTATACTCGTCTGCTTTTTAATTCCTTTGCTTAATAGTTCCTGCAGATGGCACAGGAGGCTGTGCACAAAGTGACCAGAGCAGGAACATGTCCCAGTGAGCCAATGTGCAAATAGCCAGAGGGGTAAAGGAGGGAAAGGGCAAATTCCTCCTTCTCCTAATACATCCTCAGTTGGTTTACTCCTCTGGTTGAACAACTAGGGCTCTTCTGGGCTGAAGGGCAAACCTGCTGAGGGATGGTTCAGATCGCTGAGAAGAAAAGCAGCATCTGCTTCTGTGCCCATGGAGCCAAGGAAGCTCTCAGGGGAGCTCTGAACTGTGATTTTATCCAATGCAAATGATTAGAGACATGATTCATCCCCTGTACTGCATCACCCTGCAGGGGCTGCAGCTTCCAGGGCAGGAGGACTGGCCCCACACAGCCAGAATTCACAAACACACCTTTCCTTGGGATGCTCTTTCAAGCAGAGGAGTTTTTTATCTCAGCAGCAATGAACGCATTTGTGCTTCCCAAGCGTGCACAGTCACCTTGATGAGAAAAGAAAACCGAGGCAAGTGATGCAAGACAGAATAAAGCCCATGAGTGAATGATCTGCAAGAGTGCTGAAAGCATCCTTGCAGGAGGACACATCCTTACGGGTTCCTACATGTCAGGGCTGGCAGCTGTGAGTGCCACAGGCAGCAGGGATCCATGAACAGAGAAAACTGCTGCTGAGGAGGAGCTGCTGCACAGGGTCAGTCTGAGGGTGCTGGGGGCTCTCTCCAGACCTAACACAGCCAGGATGAGAAGAAATGGCCACACCCATCGTTCATATTTTGTTGGTTTCTTGGTCAAAGTGACAGGTGCACACAGCAGCACCATAAAATGCAGCTGTCTGCTCATGAACACTCCTGGCTTGGCCGTGATATACAAGAGGAGTTGGATCAAACCTGACGGGGCAGAATATTTACCCCCTTGAAGCCAGTGCCAGTCTCTATCCCTGGAAGTGTTGAAAAATAAGTGTGGATGTGGCATTGTGGTTCTGAGGTGAACACGACGGTGGCTGCATAGACATTTGGACTTGGATGTCTTTTCCAACCTCACCAATCCCATGATTCCAACACCAAGGAAGGTAAAATTTAAAAGTCTAGAACAAATTTAAAGCCCTGCCTCCCTCACAGGTAGAGCAGCAGTTGCCTGAGGACTTCCAGCATTAGGCAACACAATGCACAGCACTGGATGATGCTGCAGTGGTGCAAGACAAACTAAAAGACTGCTTGAGAAATGGTAAAAAAGGCTTTTTGTTGAGCAGCCCACAGCATTTCCCAGGAGAGGTTGCACATACTCTCTGGGAATTGCTCTTAGTTCCTTCCAATGGCATGGCAGGAACCTGGAAATGCAAATTCCTACACATTTCCTGTGTGCTGAAATTCAGGCACAAGACACGGCTTTGAGAGAGATGCTCACTCAGCTTCTTTAAAAAACATTCAGAACACTCAAAAAACCTCAAACGGGCAGCACTATATTTTTAGTTACTATGAAATTGCAGGTGGTAGGGCGCCACCATGGTACCACTCTGCCACCTAACACGTTTCCACTATTCACTGGTGATTTTTTTTTCCCCCTCTAGTAAAATGCATTTGCAGAGCAGCCCCTCCTGGAAAAGAGTTTTCCCTTAAGGGTCACTGTCACTGTCCCTCACTGTCACTGTCATCAATACAAGAATTATAACACACAGTGCCTGCTCCAAAGAGGTCAAGGAGAAAAGTGCAGCTAATTTTTGGCTCCAAGTTCCTGGATATTAACTCATTTTTCCTGCAAAGCAGCCTTGTTTCCACGAACAAGCTCCCAGGTCAAGTCGAGCACAAAAATAAATTTTATTTTAGCCCAAGCCCAAGCTTCCTGCAAATGAATTAGAGGCATGACAAGCTGAAACATTTGGGACAGGACTTGCAAAAGAGCTCATCGTTGGAGTTTCTCCTCTTATGTCAACAATGCTCTGCTGGAGCAGATTTAGGAAAGGGCAGGAAAGGGCTTTTAGTTTGAAAGCCATGGTGCCTCTGCTGAGAAGCACCCTGTTCCCAGCCAGTCTCTCACCCTACTCCTTTGCTCCCAAGGTCACCTTCAGCCACATCTGGCCCTAGCACACCTACAGGTGCATGAATCAATTCCCACCACGCCCAGCACTGAGGGTTGGATTCGTGAGGCTCCCACATGCACACCTACCTTGCCACAGGGCTGCTTGCAGGCTGCACACTCCCCCTTTTCCAGTGGTTACAAACTCCTGTGATCCCACCAACACGCAATGCTGGATCGGGATTAAAAGTTAGCAAAGATTTGTGGGCACAAAACGAGCAGTGAAAGGCAGGTGCTGCTGGCAGATCCTGGAAGGCACCAATAACCCCAGTTTAGTCTCTCCCTAGTACAGCAGAAGGTCACCAGCAGAGCCACCCCACCNNAATCCCAGCAATTTGCAGCTCTTCAGAGCCACTAACCCGGGCTCTGTTGTGCTCACACAGTTGTGTGTTCATTAAAACCCTTTCTCCAGAGCCTTATTCTTGGGGCCAGCTTCCAGTCTACACAAACATACCGAATCCCAAGGCTGGAGCGAGGGAGTGACATGGGAGTTTCATCAGGGTGTCCTTTAAGCCTTCCTTCACATCATTAACGATGTTAAACCCAGATCTGATGCCAAGAGAAGACAGCTACCAGTGTCCACACCCTGACATTCCTCATTTATAATTTTTCGTATTTTCAGCTGGTTTCCAATCTGCCAGCAATGCCCCGTCCCATCACGTGAGCCTGGACAGCTGACAGATGGACTAATTAGGGGATCACACTATTCATGGCAAGGCTAATAACAAGGTCAAAGCAAAGTCACTGTCAAAAATAGATTTGACTTTGTGAAGAACAATTCAGATTTCCAAGGCTGGGCACAACTTGTGCTTTCCAACCCAAACTGTCAGCAAAGCTGCCCCAAAAAAAAAAACTCCAACAAAACAGCTTCCAAGTTAACAGGCCTAGGAAAAGACTTTAAGGATAAGGAAACACAGCAGTAGGATGTGCTTGGGACAACAGCTGTATCACAGGTGGGCTGTTCTGTATGCAATGGAAACATATTTCCTGAAAGATTAAAATTGCATCAAATTAAAAATTAACTATATTAGTGCATCAAAGGAAGTTAAATCCTCAGCCATGTGGATTTAGCAGAGGCTTTTTTCTACGTTCCATAATGCAGTGGTTTGACCCAATATACATAATCATGCAAAAAAACCCAGGAAAAAACCCATAATTTTTATTATATTATGGGATAATAAAACACCTACTTAAAAGCTTGCTCAGATTTAGCAACTGAGTTGTGAGCAATGTTTGTTCCCCCCGTAGCTGATATGCATTCACACTTTTAAAACAAGCACAGGACTCCCAGCCCAGGCACTTATCATACTCTACTACCTGGCTGCACATTTCAGCAAAGAATCTACAGATCATTTCTGTGGGATTTATCCTCCAACAGGCTTGGCAGCTATGGGGAAGTGCAGACAGACAACCCCACAAGCTCAATGTCTAGAAGCAAAGCAGCAACCTGAGAGCTCAGTCTGAGGACATAGGGCCACCACACTCCTGCTTAATAGGTTTCTAGGGTGACTATCCATCACCTGGGTGCTATTACAAAATCAGCTAATTAAAACCACACCCTGAGAGCTAAACGAGAGGAGGGAGTGCTGATGAGTAATGGCAAGTTACACAAGGCCTGTCAGCCTCCTGGAGCTGGGAACTTGCTTGCTGTAGGGAAAAAACAGGTGTTGTAAAAATCCCTCACAAGCACTGCAGTGATGGAGGAGCAAGACAGGAGCATGGAAGGGCTCGCTTACCTACAAGAATATTTCTGGGAGCTCCTTCATTCCTAGCAAAGGAAAGGTTAAAGATCTCTGTTCCTTCTTCAGGTCACTGCTAAAAGGCAAGATAAAAACCTGAGAGAGGGTCCCTGACTGCCACGGTGGAGCTGGGCAGTCTTCACGGAATGGGCAAGGAAGGTGGTTCTGCAATCAGCCTAGGAGAGAGTGCTCAGCCCTCCTTTCCCTAATGACTGTAGCAGCAGGCATCCTTCCCAAAGGGATCAGCCTGGTCCTTCAGCAAGGGCAGTGCACAGTAGAAGGGCTCATTGTAAGGCATGCCCCGCGTTTCTGGCCTGCGTTTCAAAACCCGGGAGCAGGTGTGGGACACGTGCTGGGAGAGGCAGCTCCTTGGGAGGGGCTGTAGGATGTGCTGGAAGATGTACTGCACACCCTGAGTTTGCAGTTCCCCTTCTCCCTGCCACCTGCATGCTCTCACTGGGGCTTCCATGATGCGTCCTTACCTTGGGAGGTGTCCTGTGGGATGCATATCCCTGGATGTCCAAGCATTTGCATCGAGATTTATACCTCATAGAGTTGACTTGTGCTGCAGTTTCATTTTTCAAACAGAAATGACAGCAGGATGAAATCTTGAGTTGATCTTGGGACTTTGCCGTCACGTGGAAGTTATCTTGGGCATGGAACAGAGAAAGAGGAAAAATGAAACTCCAGGACTGCTGGATAGATTTGCACAGCAAGTCCAGCAGCTTCTGGATAGCCACAGATGGTCAATCACACCCAAACTAAGCCATGCTTGGTGGGCACAGAGTGATGCACCATGCAGGACCTCCTCAGCAGGTCAGACAGGTCCTGTTTGTGCCGGTCCCACTCCGTGTGCACTGTAAAGCTGAAAGGCAAGTTGTCTAAAGCCTCAACTCCAGCACCTCTGAATGTCTGGCAGCCCTGGCAGACCCCTCTGACTATTAACAAGGTTGTTTGGTCACTTTATTCTGGACTCCTTGGTCTGAAGTCCAAGATATCCCAAATATCTTGCTGGGTTTTGCAGCTTCTGGACAGAATTCCCCTCACTACCAACCTGGATGTCTGAAAATCACCCAAAAAGCAACATTGTTTGTTACTACTTGGTCTTTTTTCCTTTTCCCACAAAAAATTGCAGAAAAAACTTTTACATTATAGAATCCCCGCCTAAAATACCCCTCAAACTCATCCCAAAGGATGAGTGTCCTTTTGGATGCCATTACAACTACACAATCAGAAAAGGAAGCAGCAGAACCAGGGATAAGAGAGGAGCACAGGACAGACCCTGTGCCCGTGTGTGAAGACAGACACCTTTGGGCAGGAAGTTACAGTCTGTCTACAAAGGGCCCCAGAAAGTTTTATCATTTATGGATGGTAGCATTATTTAGAGTACAAAGGTCTGCCCATTCTCTCCAGCTTATTTCAACAAAGATTCACCAGTGTCTTCCTCTGCGTTGCCAGAAGGTAGGAATAACAACAATAACTGGGGGTCTTTACAGTCAAGATTCTTATAGGAAAAAACATGTTCTAATTATTTAATAATGAGACACTTGATGATGCACTGGAAGCAACATTCACTGCCTCCAAGAAAGCAGAAGTAGCAAGCTGTCTGCTTGAGGAAAAAATGCTGTGGAAGAGGGTGCCCTCTGTAGACACAAATCCATGTAACCCCTGGGAAGGAGCTCACTGATGCCTGCCTTTCCAAAACTAATTCCAAGGCAGTCTGTGATTGATGCATACCTGTATCTCACTAGAAGTGGGTAAGCAAAGCTCAGTTTTCCCATCCTGACAACTGAAAGACAGCTTTAAGGACTACAGAGGACAAATGGGATTGTGTCTTTATCTGGGATGTAACTTCTTCCTAGAGGCTAAACCAGAGGATAAATGTGGAGGGAATACCCAGCATCATCAGGCAGATGACACAGCAAGGCATGAACCTCCTCACCAGTTCAGGCTGTTTGACTTGTGTGAAGAGAACTGAAGTGCACAAATAACCTCACATATAACAGCAGAAATCAGCAAACAGCAGATAATTGTCTCCTTTTGGAAATGTTTTTCCTCTCAACCCATGAACACACAAACTGGGGACTCCACGATACCTAGACATGATCTTCATTAGACTAATCCAGCTATTGCAGAATCAACAATTTATCTTCTGCATTTACATGAAGCAAATTAGGCACAGATTAATTTGGAACAAGGGTGGGCTGGCAAGAGAACAAAATACTGCAAGCAGGACTATTTACTTAGTGCTCTGGGCACTAAAGCCCCATCAGTGTGAAACACAGCCTTCCTGGTATTTATGGAATCATCCCCAGCATAAATACACCACTGGTATTTATGGAATCTCCCCCAGCCCCATGTATTTGGATACAATTGGGTATTTTGTGACAGTGAAGTTATCTTAAATTCCATGAAAACCTTAATTTAAAACATCCTTTTCAATCATTGGTTAAACAATGGGTTTGGGAAGGGTGAGAGAATTTGGGAAAAAAACTCTCCTGGCATGTAAGAATGCGGAATAACTCACATACACACACACAAACACACACACACACACACACACACACACACACACACACACAGAGCTACACACTGTGGTGTGAGAGCACAGGGAGCTTCATCATCATCTGATCTTGAGTCGTGAAGAATGCCTATATTTGATTCTTAAAGGCATCCAGAGCTGTGGCTGCAATGCTTGGAGTTCCCTGTGAGCTGAGCTGGAACGGTGTGGCACCTAAGCATGGACACATTTCCACATTTCCTCACTTTTCCTTGGAGCACGAGCAGGGCAAACTCCAATCTGCCTGAAAAATCCCTGGAAAAAACCACCTTAAAATTAATAGCCCTTACATAACCCAGAGTTTAAATAACCCACTTCTACAATCCTTTATACATACGCTTAACTCCATGGACAATGAAAAGCGGAACAGCTCCTCACAAACGGGAAGAAAAACCTGTGGAAAAAATCCCTGCAGGACTGGGGCACCAGCCTGTGGGAGCCAGAAGCCTTTCCTGGATGGCAGGAAGGCTCTTGGCACACTGCACACTGGTGCAATGCAAAGCACCACCAAAGTCAAACCTTAATATAAGCATTGGTTGGAACTATTTCACTGTTCAGATCTCAGGAAAGCTTGGGTGTCGAACATCTCCTTTTTTACAGGAGAAAATGTGAAAACCCCACAGTGCCTTTTTCCTGGACTGGGTGCTTGGGAACTTCCAGACAAGACCCTGTATTATACATTGGTTTTGAGACTTTTTTTTCCCCTCGATTTTTAGAATCACAGAATGGCCTGAGTTAGAAAGGATCTTTAAGATCATCTCATTTTAAGTCCTTGCCAAGGGCAGGGACCACTTCACCACTTCCCCTAGGTCAGGTTGTTCAGAGGATGCACAATCAGTGTCTCTTGCAGTTATTTTTTTTTCTCATAAGCAACAATCAACAGCTCTAAACCCAATTCCAAATGCAGCTTGGTCCAAGTTTCAAAAAGCTGTCACGTTCTGTATGTCTGCGGGTGTGCACATCTTCCTTTAGTGTTGCTACAGCCCCGCATTTGTAAGGCCACTTTTTTTTTTTTTTTTCATTTTTAATCTCCAAGGCAGTTATCTCTGACAGTGAGGGTGTCACAGGACAGCATTTCTTGCAGGGATTGCAC
Source organism: Regulus satrapa (assembly GCA_013396955.1). Lineage (NCBI taxonomy): Eukaryota > Metazoa > Chordata > Aves > Passeriformes > Regulidae > Regulus > Regulus satrapa. The sequence goes on from VWZN01018671.1 coordinate 297,497, forward strand.
AAATAAGCCTCCAGCCTCTTGCCTTAACAAGCTACGCGACCCAATGATGTTCAGCACGGCACTCCTTGTGTTTTATTGCTGCCTACACAGATTTGTTTTGAGCCTCTCTTTCAGTGCTAAAGGTCTTTATTGCTAAACAGCCCTTGCTGTTGAGAAATATGTGAATTTAATGTACTCATACTGGAATGCCTGCTTGGAAGGTTGTGGAAATTCAACTTAAAACTGCGATCATCTCTTTCTTGCCCCTCTTTTTCATTCTGAGTCTCTGAGTTTTCTCTTTGCTGTTTGTAAACCACTTCCTGAGCTGGTTCCCGTGCTGGAGCAGCTCTTAATGAAGCAGAGGCAGAAACGAAAGGGATGATCTGGAGGAGGAAGGGGCAGTGGCAAGGCTCATAAAAGCAGCATCCTGCTTGTGCTGCTTTGACAAAATGTGAACTAGTTCCATTCATTCCGACCGTTTTATTAATCATCAAAATCTACCCACTGAAAGAAGCAACACTTTCTTTGGCTGCTTGCCAAGATGCCTGTGGGGAAGATATGGAAGAATTTTATAAAGAAGAGCACCGAAGCCCATCCTGGACTATTTCTTACCTGGAAGAGGTCAAGGAATATTTCTGGAAGGCGGTTCTTTGGAGAGGAAATAGAAATCAGGCTTTTGAACGTTCTGCATCAAAGCTCTCTTGCCTGTGCCACTGTTGCCTCTGTACCTTTTGCTAGGAAACAAAAAGCTTCCATGACAGCTATCAGCAGTTACATGAGTGGAGTTCTCTCACTATACTAGGAGAGAAATTCTAAGTATGAAAATGTGCCTGTGAATTTTTAAACAAATCTGGCACCTTTCACATTCCTTTTCAGCAAGCACTCTCCACTTCCAGCAGGAGCTCTGACAGTTTTCTGGGAGCAAATACCGTGCTGTATTCTGAAAGTACATTTGCAGTTTTATGCTCTCAGATATTTCATTTTTCTCCCTGATGTTTCTGGTGCTGGGATCTGGGATATAAGTGAGAGTACTTCTTTACTTGAAGCAAAAGATTAATTTTCAGCTCTGACAACTGAAAAGAAAAGCTGAAAGCCATAGACCCTAAAAAGACATGGTAATCAGAAAGGCTGCCGCAATTTTTGAGCAGTTTGGGGTGGTGAAATTTTAAGGGTGGCTGTCTCTGTGATTTCTCATGTTGCACATGAGAAATCTGATTTTAAGAGTTACGCTCCCATGGTCAGTGAAGAGAAGCCCGCAAGATAGTTAAGCTATCCATTTAATGCCCCAAATCTGATCACCAAATACTGCATAAACTGCTCTCAAACAAGTTACAGATTTAGTATTATTTCCAGAAACAATAACAACCAGCATTTGGCAGTCTCTGAGAAACCTACTATTTTCTGAGGGGCTGTTCACGGTGACCCCAAACAGACATAATTAATCTAATGAGGCGTTCATTATGTATCATTCACCCACTTGTGCAAGTGTCAGCCCAGAACTCAGGACCCCACCTGAACCTTTTTAATAGACACGTTCTTCTAACCATCACTTTCTAGCAGGCTGTGCTGTAAAGCAGCTCAGCTTTTCTCCCGGTGACTGATGGAAATATCCCTCCTCCCCTCCGGCGGCTGAGCATCCCGCTCCATTCGTGCTCCACAGATCTTTTCCCACCTCCTCGCTCCCTCTCCTGGGATGAAGGGCAGAGGTGCACCCTGGGCCCCCTCGGAACATCTCTACTGCAGGAAGAGTCCATTAGAAAAGGAGGTGGTGGCCCATCCACGTCAAAGCCTGGGGATCAAGGTGAGCCATCCCCTGGGTCAGGGCCCTGACTCAGGCGCGCTGACGCAAACAACCGTGGCTGTTAAAATGTCACCGCCAGTCCTGTCACCCAGCAGCCCAGGTGACACCTGGCAGGGAGCAGCAGCAGCCCCTGTGCCAGCACTGCAGCACACCCAGACAGCTCTGAAATCAGGATCTGGGAACGCCCTGCTGCAAAGGAGAGCCACCCTTGGGGGGATTTTGGCAGAAACTCCTTTGGCCCGGTCTGGGGAGGCTTCCGTGGTGCAGTGAGTTCAAGATGATTCAACAACAAGTAAAAGGGGTTTGCAAATGGACAAGTGGCACATCGGTTTCCTGTGAGAGAAATCACCACGCCGCCTGCAACACTGACTCCAGAGCCATGGCCTAAGTTTGCAAATACCCAGCAGCCCAGAAAATCTCCGGGCCTGTTCACAGCTTGCATGTGGTTTAAGAAGTTCCTCTTGTGGGGCTTTCAGGGGGTGTTCAAAGTGTCTTCCCCACTGGGGAGGAAGAGAGAGGTGCGTGCTCCAATCTGGTGAGGCCCTGCCTGCAGAGCTGTCGCCAGCCCTGGGGGCCCAGCACAGGAAGGATGTGGAGCTCTTTGAGTCTTTCCAGTCCAGAGGAAACACCAAGGTGATCAGAAGGAGGGAGCACCTCTGCTCTGGGGAAAAGCTGGGACTTGATTGCAGACTGCCAGTGCCTGAAGGAGCTGACAACAAAAATGAAGAGACTATTTACAAGGGCCTGGAGTGACTGGACAAAGGGGGATGGCTTCCCACTGACAGAGTAGGTTTAGATCAGATGTTAGCAAGAAATTCATTCCTGTGAGGGTGGGCAGGCCCAGAGAAGCTGTGGCTGTCCCTGGATCCCTGGACGTGTCCAAGATCAGGTTGGACAGGACTTGGAGCAGCCTGGGAGAGTGGAAGGTGTCTCTGCCCATGGCAGGGGGTGAAGCTGGATGATCTTTAAGGTCCCTTCCGACTCGAACCATTCCATGATTCTATCTCAAACCCAGAGAGCCATTCATCTGAAGAGATGCTGTAAGATGCTCCCACAACTTGTTTTGAACTCCATGGATTCTCCCATTTCCAGGGTTCTCCGTGGCCCTGTGTGTCTGCCTTTCCCTTGGCTGCTCTGGGAGGTGACATTCACCTCACTCCTAAGTGTGCTAACCAAGAGAGACACAGAGTCATAACCAGCTCTGTCTGTGGCATATTACAGACCAGCCCACATAGGCTGGTGGATTTTTACTGTGGAAGGTCCCTTCCTTTGGGCTACAGTTTCCTCTCATTTGAATCAATGTTTATTTGTTGTATTAATTCAGACAGAAATCAGCTACACGGCATTCATGCTCCCTAATTGTCCAGCTGGAAAAAAAACCAATACTTTTATTGAATTAGCCAGTTGCCACTGCAAGTTTTCTTTGATTCCTACGGTTCCCATGAATCAATAGGAGTCTGTCATTGCCCCTAAGTGGAGCAAAGTCAGGCCCCAAGTCATGTGGCTGGATGAAAACAGAAATCTTCCTGCAGAGTTCTGTGCATTAGGTGGACACGGACTGCCCTGCAACTTGACAAAAAAGTGCCTCCAGTGATGTCCCCCCTCCACCCTCCCCGCCTCAGTGCCTGCTCTCAGCTCCTAACTCCACCCCTACTTATCAATTCTCATCTCCCACACTTTGCATCCTCTGTTTTCCTGCTCCCTCATCAGGTTTTTCTGTGCCCTAGGCAGGACCTCCTGCTGCTGTCTCCATATTTTCTCAGGTGCAGGTGTCTGTGCTGCAAACTTCTTCCCTGATAAACCTGAACATCTCCCCAGGACTCCCTCCCCTGTGTTGTTAGCAGTAAGTAATCTTTAATCTAACTGCTGGTCCAAATATTTCGTTTGGTTTGGGGTTTTGTTTGTGTGGTTTGTTTTTTTTTTCCACAAAGGTAATTTCGTTGCTCTTTCCCAGCCTTCCCATAAAAGTAGCCATTTTTTATCAGCACAGCTGGCTGGGAAGCATGACTCATACATAAATTACCTCTTTTAATGCCTTCCTTCCCTTTGTTAGCCCTTCTGCTGTCACCTAGGTGGGACAGGACCATTATTCTTCAGTGTTTAACAAACACTCTACGCATAATGGGCGACACCCGTAAACAAACAAAAATCGGACCTGAAATCAAACGAGAGCTGACTGACAGGACTTTTGTGAAGCCCTCTGACCTTTTCAGGGGCTTAATCAGCTGTGCTGCACTGTTCCAGGGCTCTCACAATGCCCTGCTGCCATGCTTAGACAGGACCCCAGGGCGATGCCACGGAAATCAGGTCTTTAGCTCTGCTCCTCGTGGCACATTCGGTGTTGATTGAGAACAATCCGTGCCTTGCAGGCCGAGGAGATCCGTGTGAGTTGTGACTGGCATGAAATGATGGATAGCCTAGCACTTATTGCCTAATCAGAATTTCTTCCAGGGAANCTAAGGAATGGCAGATGTCAAAACTGATGGGGAAAACTCACCAAGACGAGTTGGCCCTTTTTTAGTGAGCTCATAAAAATCCCGTGCAAATTCTGGTCATGCTGTAGAGAAGAGAACTCGGGGAACAGCAAGGATTGTAAAGATGACTAAGTGCTAATCTGAGCATGAGTGAAAATCAGGGGGAAATGGGAAGGCAAGTTCAGAGGGCTGTAGTATTTCAGCTACCAAATATTTTCAGCTGCAAGAAATGAGCAGGAAAACTGCTGCATGGCATGACACGGCTCAAGCCAGGGCATCAAACCATTATGAATGGTATTACATGGTATTATTTGTAGGAGAAACAGCAATGCTTTCACAGTACCAACAGTGAGAAGCTTGTGAATATGCATGTGTTGGAAGTGGATATTGTTTGTGTGCTATTGCCTACCCCAAGCATTCATAACTTTCAAGTCAGGCTCAGGAAACTGTGAAAGTGGCTTAAGAATTGATGGGTTTATAAAAACACTCCATACATTCTAAATGGTTCTCTTCCAGTCTTCAACCTTCATGGTTTATTTCTGTGGTGCAAGGGTACAGTCTGCTCCAAGTGTTTGCAACAGAGCCAGAGATGAGACTTCAAAGCCTGGGATAAACCTTGTCATTTATCCCTTCCCGGGAATGCAAGGAACCCCACGGAACTCAGCACTCAGGGTCTTCCCAAGATGCTTAGAAGAGGATCTCTTCAGCCTAAAATGTCTGTGAAGAAAAGAGCTGCCCTCTCTGCTGTGAAGAAAAGAACAGTGGCTCAGCACAGGGAGATTGTGGCAGGGAAATGTCAAAGCTGAACAAAAATACAGGATTGTGAAGAATTAACCATCCTTTTCCCAAGCAAAACATTAGATCCGAATCTCTAACATGAATTCAGGAGAAAAAACCCTTTCACATGATTCACTCATGTTCTTAATTCCTACTCTCAGTGTGCTCCTTGCCTTGGCTTATGGCATCAATGGAATTTGATGCTGCCTAACACTGGGCTTTCAGCCCCTTGCAGTGGTTAATCTATAAAAGAAGAGTTTTCCATATTCTATTTGAAGGATTTTTATTTGACCCACTGGATTAAGCTGCCTCTTGCCTGGAGAACTAGTTCTTCTCTCCTTGTGTTTGTTATGATGCTGATGTGTGCTCGTGAGATGAGTTAAAAGGACTCTCTTCCCAGGTCTCACAAGGTGTGTATAAATAAAACCAACCAACCAAAAAAAATCCTACTTTCCAGCTCTCCAGAAATAGCTAAATGTTGCATATTATCAGCAGAATTTTATGTTTTGGGAATTCTGTCCCCAGCATGTTTGCTCCTTTTCATCTAGGCAATAAAACACAGCAACACAAAAAACTGAAGTGTGACCCTGTCCTTATTTGTCACCCAAGTCTTAATAGAGAATGAGATGAGGTCATAATTATGTGATTGATGATAGTACCATGAATTAAAAAGCAGGGCTGGAGAAGACATTAATTAGGCAAATTGAAGAAAGTAAATTGGAAGTCTGTAGCTGTGTTTTGCAGGAAGTCCCATTAAATTCCCTCTGGCCCTGCTGCCTTGGCCTGAGTCCCAGGCTCAGTTTTCCCCACCAAACTCATCCGGGGCTGAAATTGTCACCCCCCCACCCCCCCTTACGTGTCTGCTAATTTAGCTGAGGAAAACAGCTCCACACAGTTAGAGTTCCAGAGCCACTGAGCATGGACAGACACAGGGACACAATTTCCAGGCCCTGAAACGCCTGGAGACAGGTGGAGGAAAAGGTGGAGGAAAGCTGCACGGAGCAGAGCCAACGCTGATCCTGCCCTGGCCCCAAGAGAGTCAGGAATCACCAGGACACGAGGCATGAGCAGCACCACTGCAGCTCCTACCGGTTAATTAGTACCTCTGCCTAATGAGGGGTGCTGTGTTTGCCATCCCCTGTCCTGAAGGCTCCCTGCCACTTCCAGGTGGATTTGCCACACAAAAAAGGGATTGATGGAACTCAGTCCTGCACAGGGTTTTGCACCAAGAGATTTCAACTGTTTTGTGCAAGGAAACATCAACACCCCTCACTGAATTTGCACAGGCTTATGGTAACCTCAAATTTCCCGATTCCCAAAGAGCTTTACTAAGATAGCTTGGATTATTAATGGAATCTAGTTAATAGAACAGAAGCTACATGATTCAATCCTGCTTTCCTGAAAAGTAGTATCTAGAAAATGACAGGGTTTGTTCTAGAACCTGGAAATGTTCCTTTTGAGGCCTCCTGAACAACTTCAAATACTAGGTTTTTAATGAAAGGCTGACAAACTTGGCTTTGCTGGAGGTAAGAAGTGAAAAGGCTTATGTAATAATGTTTTCTGGGGGGAAAACCCTTTCTTTTTCTACCCAAGCCATAAAGCATCGGGTAGATGATTTTGAAAAGCCAGAATTTGTCCTGTTGTGACTTAAGAATCTAAATAAGGAAGGTCAGAACAGAAAGAAGGAACCACAACTGATTATGAATGCAGGGCATACAAGATAACAGCATTTTTAGAGAGCACAATAAACTCCTGGAGAATCCAAAGCCATTGGGTTTTGAACACAGAGAAGAAGTGACAACATTTATTTTCATTTTTTTGCCCCCACAATTCTTCATTAAAATGTAATCCACGCTTCTAAGGCCAAAATACAGTTACTTGGGAGGAAAAAAAAAAAGGAAAGGACTGAGTGATTTATGAAAAAAAACCCCCCTCACTCTTTTCTTCTCTTATTAAAATTACACTGTGTAAAATCAGCAAAATCTGGAAAGGGATGATTTGCTGCAACTAAACCCATCTGCCAGCTCGAGCCTGCTCCAAACCTGGCTGGCTGTGGCACTGCCTGCTGTGCGATGCTGGCCATGCTGCCTCTTCCCACAGCTCCATGTCTCTTCCCACCCTCCTGTTTAGCCACGATTTCTATTCAGCTCACAGGGTCCTGCAGCAAGCCCTGGTTTTATCCTGGCTCTCTGGGGTCTGCATCTCACTGAGCTCTAATGGAACAGATAAATAACCACCTGTGGCTGTCTTGCCTGCTCGTGCCACCTTTGGCAAGGTGCTGGTTTTTCAGGCATTTCGGGAAGATGGCAGCTCTGCCTGTGTTTGCTGTCATCTCCTGTGAGGCTGACTGTGTTCCCCCAGGGTGCTGGGACTGAACTCAGGCTCACATTTCCCTTCTGGAAGGCAGATCCTGGATGGCAGACAGAAAGATGAGTCCCGTGGAGTGATGGGGTTTGTGCCTAAACCCTTCAGAGTCAACATGGGCTTGTTCCCACTCAGGGAAATCGCTGTTTCCTCCCTGCCTGGAGTCCCTCTCTTCTGCAGATAAGTGTGTCAAGGGTTTTTTGAACCAGAGATGGCTGGGGTTGGATTTGCTCTGTAAAATCACTCAGTTCCTTCTTAATCTCTTGCTGGCTCTCTCACCAGGCTTCACGGATTTCCAGATGCTTCTCAGCCAACCAGAGCCATGACTCTGTTTGAATTTTGTACCAAGAAAAGCTCCTCATTTAGGATTTTTGCTTTGCTCTTCACCTTTGCTTTGCTCTTTGCTGTAGATCTACAAGAGGTGATGCCTGGTGGACAGTAAAACTGTGTCACCTATGGCTCCAGGCTCTCGCTGGGACACAGGAGAGCACCCCACCCATTTCATCATCTCCCAGATCCTGTTGGAGCAAATTCCAGCTATCTGGGGAACCACAATGAATTAACATGCAGATTGAAACCTAAGCCAAGATTCACGTCACTGTCATCTTTATGTATTAGACCCTAGATCATGAAAGGAATTATGCTCCAGTTGGCTAATTAAGTAAACATGAAGCAAACGAGGGTAGCAGGCAGGGGGTCTGAGAGCCTGGGTGGAGACAGGAAATTTTCCTGTGAAGATGGGCGAGTTTGTTAGGGGTAGTTTCAAAATGCACAAATGGCAACAAGGCGACCTCGAGGCGGGCTCCTGTCCACGTCCAAGTTCTGCACAGATTTCCACCTCCTCTGCCTTACAGAGCAGCAAACAAAGGGACTGTGAGGTGGAACAGGGCTTGAGGACAAAGCTTCTCCCTTCCCTCTGCCCACGCCAGGGTCTTCCAACAGGTTTTTGCCAGCACTTGTCCCAGCCCAAACCTCACTGTTCTAAGGCAGCTTTGCTGCACACTCATCCAAACTGTACTCAAAAGGCGGGGAACTCAAAACAGAAGTGCCGTTCCTTACCTGGGCGTCTTTGACACTCCCACCCTGATGGCGGCGGAGAAGCCGCTCCATTTTAGCCGTCCTAGCGCGCTCTAGTGGGAGCCGCTTCCCTGCACGTTTGGCAGCATCCCGGCGGGATCTGGGCGGGACAGCGCTCCCAACGCCGCTGTCCAATGAGCCGGGGACAAAGGGACACACCGATGGATCTGGGATCTCAGCTTCGGGGTCAGGATGGGGCTTGGAGCAACATGGGATAGTGGAAGGTGTCCCTGGCCATGGCAGATGAGCTTTGAGGTCCCTTCCAAGCCAAATCCTTCTGGGATTCCACGGTGCTGTGAAAAGGTAAAGCAGCTTGTTATTTGTGGATAAAGTAATTTCTTTGCACCTACACCAAACAAAGTATTTCCTCCTCTTTTCTTTTCCCTGGGATTTCTTCCTTTCATACAAATAGCCTGACTAGGCAAGGAACCTCAAAGTGGATGGAATTTATTTTCTTTTTACTGCAATTGCAAATACCTGTTCAGCCACAGCCTACGTTGTTGAGCTCAGACCCTAGAGTAGGCACTGAGTCACCAACAGAAGAAACTATTTCTTACTGTTTGGATACTATTTTTCCTTCTATGCTTCGATAGGAACCATCCTTTGGGAGGAAAGGAATGGGAGCTTTCAGAAAATAAATCGTCCTTCAGTGTATGCACCTTTGGGTCTCATTCATAACCCAGTGCATTAGGAAAATAACTCAGGCTGAAATCTGCAATATTTATTCTATTACGAGGAAATTGGTTCTTTTGCAGGAAAAGCGTTACACATAGATCTATCACAGGCTTGGGAAAACAGACCACCGGTGTTGGTGAGTGAAGAAGGGATGTAACCTTCACACCCCAGGTGAAATTGAACATGCAGAGCTCTTTGGTGTCTCTGAACTTCAGCTAAAGGCTCAGCAGCTCCACAGAACCCCGAGCAGGGGTTTACAATGACAGCACGGATGTGATTGAACCGGGGCCTCCGAGGAAGGCGGTAAAACAAAAGCTGCTCCGAGCTGATAAGGGCTGAAAAAGAAACTCAAAATGCATCGGGGCTCCTGAGCCTCCCCGTTATTGTGGAACACTCCTGACCAGCCTGTTCATCAGCTCAGTGAACTCACAGGGTGGTGCAGCTCTTCAGCAAGGTTCCACACAGCCATACTTAGCAGCTTTTTTTTTTTTTTTTCTCCTGGAATACACCGAGAAAATTTTACCCTGAGAGCAAAAGGCAGACAACCCAAAAGCCTGCATATAGCAGTGACCCTCGAGGAGCAGCCTGGGTTCAACTCCACTCTCACCTCTACTGTCGTGCAGCACCTGAGATGGGGCACTTGAAGCCCCCAGGAGAGCTTTGCAGAAAGCAATCCCAATCATACTGAGTTAAGGGCTTAGATAAGTGCTTGAGAGAGCCTGGGAGAGTCCTACTTTTTTTGGCTGGGTCTTCCTTGTCCACTGGCAGGCCTAGCCCACCCTCTGCTAGCCCACGGGCAGCTGCAGGTAGCTGGAGAATCCTACCTTGTTTGCTTCCTTCCCTAACAAATTAATCAACAGCCAAACCAACTTGTGTGTCTACACTCTTCTCATGAAAAAACCCCAACAATAGAAAACAGACTTAGAGCAGAGACTAGAGCCAAGCTAAAAAGCGTCCTTGCTCCCTACAGCCTAAAGAGAAGGGAATCCAGGGTATTGTCCTAACACCATCACTTTTGTATGCCTCTATTCAGCTTCATCCTCTTTTTTACTTTTCCTTATTAACACAGCAGAGCACAGTGCTTATTAAGCCTGATTTTTCTTTCTTGGATGTAGGCCCTAGTATGATTTAGAAATAACCTTAATGTGGTATTTGTAATTCTAGCATTTACCTCTTCCCATTATTTCCAATAAGATGTTACTGCATTCTTCGCTCAGGACCGAGCTTCTGCAATGCTTCAAAACACCAGGAAAAAGCTCCAATGAGACCTCCTTCCTATTGAATAAATGATGGGACATGACCAGAGCACAGGATATTTGAATATCCTTTAAACATCACCAAAACCAATTAAAATTAAGCTCTATAAAGCAGAACTGAACCTCTGGGGAGGCAGACTGTCTGATTTCCCTGCAAAGCCATCCCCAAACCAGGACATATCAATCACATCCAAATCCAGAAGCCCCTCTAGCACACGGCCAGAACATCCCCTCTCAGATGCAGAATCACAGAATGGTTTGGGTTGGAAAGACCTTAAAGATCATCCAGTTCCAACCTCCAGCCACGGGCAGGGACATCTTCCCCTAGCCCAGGGTGCTCCAAGCCCTGTCCATCCTGGCACTGGACACTTCCAGGGATGGGGCAGCCACAGCTTCTCTGGGCACCCTGTGCCAGGGCATCACTGCCCTCACAGGGAAGAATTTTTTCCCAATATCCCATCTAACCCTGCTCTCAGTCAGTCTGACCCCATCTCCCGTTGTCCTGTCACTCTAGGCCCTTGTAAAGAGTCTCTCTCCATCTCTCTTGTCAGCTCCTTCAGGCACTGGAAGGCCACAATTAGGTCATCCCAAAGCCTTCTCTTCTCCAGGGTGAACAATCCAAATTCTCCCAGCCTTTCCTCACAGCAGAGCTTCTCCATCCCTCTGATCATGTCGGTGACCTCCTCTGAACTGGCTCCATGTCCTTCCTGCACTGGGACAGGGATTCAGCCCAAACCGCCCCCTGCCACTCCCATGCAAACAGAAACCCCAGCCCAAGTGCCAAGGGACAACAAACTGCTGGACAGGCAACAGAGCCAATGCCACTACTGACCCTGAGAACATCCCTCCCACTGTTTGTCTGGTGGCAGCAGCATCCCTGTCCTCGTGCACAGGCTGACGGGGCCACCAGGCACCTTCTGGAACATACAGTGGCTCTCTGACACTGGATAAAACCACAGTGCTCTGTCAAATCGTGCATTTGCTCATGCATCAATCATCCCCAAAGCCCACCTCACCTCTACTCTTTCCACATCTTTTATTCTCTCCAAGGTGTGTATTTTCATAATGACACAGTGTATTTCCATTTGGCCCCAGCCCTGAGCAGCCCTCCTGAGCAGCAATTTATTACTGCTTGTCAGTATCTGCTACGAAGAGCAATACACACACTGGGTTTATTCAGTGTGTTTGGTATTTCTGGCTCGACTCTTCCTCACACAGACAATACTGCCCAGGCCCAGAGACTCACGAATCAAAACAACTAAGTGGCTGGGCCTTCCAGCTGCACTTGTGTTGCACTTCCCACCTTTTTACCCGTGAGAGCTAAAAATTCCCATTTATTCCTTCTCTTTTCATGTGAGTGGAGAGCCCGATGCAGTCTGGGAGCCGCAGGTGTACAACGAGCACGCGTGAGGCCGATGGAAATGTGACAGAAGTACACAGGGATGCCTCGGGGCCTGCCCACGCTGACAGTATTGCTGATTCGATGTTACCAGGTGGGGCCAGGTAATTTCTGCTGGAAATTAAATGCAGACTGCTCTACCTGCAAAGCACTGCTGTCCTCCCCACCCCATGCTGCAGCTAAACCCTGCTGGGGTATCCAGGGGCACAGCACGGATTGTCACCAACACCTTCAGCTGGTGTCACCTGTGAACCACAGGCTAGCAGGGAAACAAGCCAAGCTCCTTTGCAAGGAGCATCAGGAAATTTGGAGGCCCACCGAGGGAAAAAAAAGCTCTGCCCCGATAGCTCCCCTTACAGAGACAAAACAATAAATCAAGAAAAGCGTCTTTTTTTTTTTTTT
>VWZN01018671.1:310161-370236 GCA_013396955.1 Regulus satrapa
GGTGCCCCGCAATGGCCGCCGCATCGCCTCAGCGGGGCGGCCCCGGAAGGTGCCTCAGTGCTGGCTCCCGAGCGGGGCTCCGCGGCCGGGTGGCCGCTGGTGGTATGCCCCGGGCCGGCTGTCCCTCGCTACCCGGACGGGAAGGCGCTGAGGCCGTCGGGCCTGGGCGCCCGCCCTGAGGCCGCGGCCTCGCCTCAGGGGCGGCTTCCCCTGAGGAGAACCGCGAGGCTCTGGTGCTCCCCTTCCCCTGCCCAGGCACCCGGCAGTGCTTACACTGCTGAACTACGCAGCTTGTAAAAGCTTCACTCGCTTAATGCTGTCGTTTTCTCTGTTGCGCTGGTCAAACCCAAACACTCGTGGCTCTTCCCGCCTGCCAGCTTTACTCAGCGTCTCTGACAAGACCAACCTGGTGGAATTTGCGAAGAGCCTGAATGCGCTTGGCCTGGGTTTGATTGCCTCCGGAGGAACAGCCAAGTCCCTGAGGGATGCTGGCTTGTCTGTCAGGTACACGCACTCCGCTGTACATCACCACCAAAAATGCTCTTTCAGGCCCTGAGGTTGCTTAAGTTTTGGGGTTTTTCCTCTACAAACAAAAATGAGTGAAAACTGGTCTGAAAGCAAGTCTTCCCTTCAAGAAAAAAAGAAAAAATTAAGTAAAACCCTGCCCCAAAGCAAACTTCAGAACCCTTTTGTACAGGGGACCATTGGCTGAGGAGAGTTAGTGTGATGAGAGGTGTTGGAGCTTTTTCTTGGGATTCCAAAGCTGATCTTTGCCTGGTCCTGGGACAGCACTGATGTGTCAGGAACATACTGAAACTCGCTGGAGTTCTTTGGTCACAAATAATTTTTCCCAGCACAGTCGTTTAATGCAGACAGTGCCTTTAAAGTGCATCCACTTGTTGGAAAAGTCGCGTACAGTCATTGGCTGGTTTAGCCCATGAGTCTGGGAAAATTTATTTTGGTTTCTTCCATGCTGTGATTTAAAAAAAAACCAGCTCTGGCCAAATTAAAATGGGTTTCAGTGCAGTGATGAAAAAAAGGCCAATTAATTGTCAGGACAGGTGACTGTGACTCTGTTTTTGCTCCCTGTGAACGCAGTGGTTGGCCCCTGGGACACATCAGCCCCAGAGCTCACTCACCCAGCACTTTGTTGTGGCTCTCTGACTTAATTCCTTGGCTGTGCTGTCAGTGAAGCTTGAAGCAAAGGATGCTTGCATTTCTCCTTCTCTCATTATTGTTATTACTACCCTGAGGAGGAGGGAGCACCTCCACACAGCTTTCCATTCTCTCTGTAAACCATTTTGAATCGGGGTTTGCTTTTATCTTGGTTATTCCAGCATATTCAAGAAAGAGCTGTACTGCTTAGTTGGGTGTGACCTGTTAACGATTGTTAGCTATTTCCATTCGTGGGAAAAGCAGTAGTTTTGCCTTTGGCATAGGGGGGGGTTTGTAGTGAAATCTGTACGCTTTGGTTTGGACCATCCAACGTGTGGATAAAGCCAGCGTGGCATGTCTCTTATGTGCTGTTTTCTTCTTGGGCAGAGATGTCTCCGACCTGACAGGCTTCCCTGAGATGCTGGGTGGGCGTGTGAAAACCCTTCATCCTGCAGTACATGCTGGTAGGTTTCTGCTAATCCATCTTTCAGCCTGAGAGAGGGCAGGGAGGAGTGGGAAGGAGGAGTTTGACAGATGCCTTCTTTAAGGGTTCTGTGAAAGAATGGAGTAATGAGAACAGGTTGGCTCCAGGAAGGGAAGGAGAGGTGAAAAGCCACGGGGTGAAGTGCAGGGTGGCTGAATCACCTCCTTGTTGCTGTGCTGGCATCTCTGCAGTTAGCAGATCTCTCTCCCCCGGGGCTACAAGTAACAGAGCTCCTCTGTCAGTGCCTTTGCAGCCTCAGCTGCAGACCTGTTGGGGCAGGGAGTTTAACCTGTGGGTGGGTCTGGTGTGCAGCACCCAGAAACACAACAGTATAGGCTTTAAGGGGTGATTTCTGCATGCTCTGATCTTCCCTAGCTCCTTTTCAGCAGGGAGGCTCTCTAACAACTGGTCTGCCTGCACATCAATCCATCTGCTCTTTCATGTTTTTATGTGCTTGAGGTACCTCAGGTGGAACCTGTTGCCCATCGTACACGAGGGCTGGAGACAATCTCCAGTGACCCTAAACCTGTGCTGTCCTCACACCATGCCACCCTCATGTTTCTCTTGAGTTCCTAGACCCCACCAGCCTCCCAAACTTCTCATTATCCTTGTTTCCCTTGTCTCCTTGGGCAGGTGCCCTTTTTCTCTCCCGTGAAGTCCTTGGTGTGGGTTTTGGTGTTTTAAGGGTAGCAGCTGAGGGCTTAGAAAGTACATTGTTGAGGTTGCTGGTCAGTATTTGGAATGCTGTAGGATTTAGCATTGGGGAAAGAACATCTGTTAGCGTGGAATTCGAACAGCCAAAGACTCTGTAAAGTGGAGTAAAGGAGCAGGGGCTGAGGGTGCTGTCTGAGCTAAAATGAAAAAGTTAAGATAGGAACGCTCCGAGGACAAAATCACAGTGTGAAGGGAGATGTTGAATTTAAAAACCTGTTGGTGATTTAGATCCTTTTTTTAATGAAGATGCCCTGGTTTTTTGGTTTGTTTTTTTTTTTTATAACTAGGCATCTTGGCTCGCAATATTCCAGAGGATAATGCTGATATGAAGAAGCAGGACTTCAGCCTTGTAAGGTAAATGTTGGGGGACGTGATGCAATCCATCAGTAATCAAAACCCAACAGCAGAGCTCAGTCAACACCGAGGAAGGGGAGCAGTAGGGATTGTAACCTCTGCAGATCTGCAGTCTCCTTTCTTTGCCCTGGCAGTACCATACTATGCATGCCAAAATAAAATTTTCTCTCTTCACCACTCGTAATAAGGGAAAACCAAAAGGAGGTTACGTTGTGCTTTCCACAGGGAGCTCAGAGGTCTGAATTTCTCCTGCTTCCCTGGGAATTTGGCCACGTTACACACAGTCAGTGTAGGGCCACGTTACACGTGTTGCCGAGTTGAGTTCAGTACTTTTGAAGCTGGCTCATCTTCCCTCAGGTTGGCTCCACGTGTCTGGTAGGATGGCAATTCCTGGTTTTGAAATGCTTGCTTAGTAAATATACCCTTTGATATTTGCATAATGTTTACTGAGTTTCAACACATAAATAAAGAATAGATGTGGAAAATGGGTCAGGAACACAGCGTTTGTTCAGACAGGAAACACACAGATAAGAGACAGAAAAGTTAAACTTTGAGAGCTGTCTTGGGAGCTGCATCCAGAAGCTGAAGTTACAAAGTTTGTGCACTAATGTACCAAAGTTTGGGGTTTTTGTTGGGGTTTCTTTCAGTTCTTGTTAGAAAGTGTTTACTTAGTTCAGTCACACAAGGCAGTTGGGGGCTGTATGTAACTAACTTGGTGTTAACATCCAAATTGCTGCTTGTGAATAACCGGGTGTACCTCAGGGAGCTGCTCCTGCTTCAGAAACAAATGGCTGAGCTGGACACAGCAAATTTTAGGTGTAGCCAGGGTGGGAGGTATAGCACGACCGTGGGCCAGAATACATCTGGAGTTTCAAAATTACTTTTAGGAAACTGATGGATGGATTTCTGGGCTGAATTTGAAAACCTGAAATTTAAAACCACAGGAATCCTCTTAGATGGCTCAGCAGCAGTGGCTCTTCAGAGCATGCTGCATATTAAAGCAGGCTCTGCTGAATTGCGGGGGGAATAATGTGCCCTTACATCAGTGACTTATGGAGCACTTGCATCCAGACTGGTAATTTGGATTCAGGTTCTCTTACAAAAAGCAGAAGTAGCTGATCCTCAGCAGGACTGCCTTTGCATAGTTGCATAAAATTTGCATATCCAAGTCAGTGAAGGAAAGCCTGAGGGAGGTGCTGATTGTCTTGGTTTGCACAGATAAAAGCCTTGGCAGTGTTGAAGTCCACAGGTTCCTGATGGTTTGCAGCAGGTCAGGAGCATGAATGGATGGGGGGAAGAAACAGAAGAGACAATAAAAGACATTGTAGGAAATTTAGAGACATGGAGGGTTCTGGAAGCTGTGCTGGAATCTCATTATCCTTTCTGCTGGAGTTCACATAGAGTGGCACCAAATAATAATATTCCAAAAAAATGTTGGAATAAGGTGGGCACGAGGGTACTCATCACAGCAATTCTGTGCCACACTGAGCACTCCCTGGGGTTTGATACCTTCATGTATTCAGATTAAGGGAGCAAATTAATTCTCTTGGATTAAAAACCCTGTTTGTGAAGGTGAGAACAGATGCCTCCTTTCACTGCCACAGTTCCTGTGGCTCTGGTAGGATGGAACAGGCAAGTTACTGCATCATGCTTGCTGGAATACAGACCTGCTTCTAGATCAGATAGAAAATCTAATTCCAGTAAGGTCTGGTCTTAGCTTGTGAGAGGGAAAAGTCGATTTTCTCCCCTGCTTTCATGTGCTGCAGAGGCTTTATGGCATTTGGGCCGCACACTCAGGTTTCATATATAGTTGGTATTTTAGAAGTCCAGAAGGTGACATGTAGGTAATTTTCTGCTCTTGGGAAAGTTGTGGAAAGTCAGATTGTTTGTACTTTGTTTGCAGTGGACCTGTCTTGGGTGCTTACTCTCTTTAGAGAATTGGTGGATGCCCATTCTCAGTATTGTTGAGAGCCCACTTTGAAGTCCTTTGAAAAGGCTCGGGTTCTGCACCAAAATCACAAAACATTTATTCAATCACAAAACATGTCTTTAATGAAACTCTTCCCTTGATCTGCTTGCTTTAAACTGTACTTCTGACATTGTTTGACACACAGAGCTCAGCTGAATGTCATAAGCACTGTATAATCACTTTTCTTTCTTGCTGAATAACCCAGTTTTTCCCCCCTCAATTCTCAGAGTTGTAGTGTGCAACCTGTACCCCTTTGTGAAAACCGTGTCTTCTCCTGGTGTGACTGTACAGGATGCAGTGGAAAAGATTGATATTGGTAAGTTCAAGGGAGAGCAAATCTGCTTTCCAGACACAGTCAACACTTCTGAACTCTGAGGGGGTCTCAGTTCTTCTCTTTTTGTTTGGTGGTCTTTGCACACCTGCTCAGGAGCTGCAAGGAGCAGGCTGAAAGGAGCATAGTTGGGTAAGAGTCGTTGCTTTTAAGGAATTAAAGTGGCACTAAGAGGCTGGCAAGGCATGCTGCATGAGGGGAGAGTCATGCACTGCCCTAAAGAAGGAGCCTGAGGGCTGTGCTAGGAAAGGCCAGGTGGACCATGCTTCCTGCTTCCTTCTGCTTCCTGGAGAGCAAACAAAACCTCTTTTGCAGCCTGACAGCGTAATAGAAATTTTAAAATAAAAAAAAAAAAACAAACACGAGTTTTGGAGAGCAGAGCTGAAAGTGCTCTGATGATGGGTGAGAACTTCACTGCAGGAAACCATGAGAAGGAAATGGGCTGATTTGAGTATGGGAGAGCACTCAGGACCTGAGCTGGGAAGCATGGATCCCTGCACGAGCACATTTTCTCTCGCTGGTAGTTCTTACCCCCAAAGGCTTGCTGTGCCTTCACTGCAGCCTCTGCTCGGCAGCCTGTGAACATTTGTGCTTGGATTGGGATTGGATTTCCTTGCAGGAGTTTAGTCCAAATGATGCCCAGCAGAGCTCTCTATTAAATGTTTTATGGAGTAATACTTGCTCTGCTTGAAGCAGTGCTTTTTTTTCCTTTGCAGCAGCCTAGTATCTTGTATGATTTAAGGAGTTGCAATAGCAGTGCTGTCAGACTGAAGGGAGATGTGTGTCATTTTATCCCACACAGGGGACCTGGGCGAGATTCATTATGATTTGCAGGGACATTTGGGAACCTCTGTTGTGAAGGCAAATCTTCCCTTTGGTAGTTAAGCCGCGTGTGGGGACAGCCATCTTTGGGATGTGGCTGTGCTGTTGGAAGATATTCCCGGGGACACTTTCACCTGGCACCGATGGGGCACGTCCCTCGCTGGCCTCAGCCCTGCCTCTGTGTCCCAGAGGGAAGTGCTCCAGGCCCTGCCCCTCTCTTGCAGGGGGAGTGGCTTTGCTGCGGGCGGCTGCCAAGAACCACGCCCGTGTGACAGTGCTGTGTGACCCCGCCGATTATGGTGCAGTGGCTAAAGAGATGGCAGCATCAAGGGACAAAGACACCGCCCTGGAAACTCGGCGGCTGCTGGCGCTCAAGGTTGGTGCCGTTTTCCTGCCCCGTCTTTCAAGAGGTTAAACACCAAATTCTCTGCAAGCTGATGTGTGTAAAGTGACAGGTGTCCCCCGTTGTGTCCCCAGGCCTTCACCCACACTGCTCAGTACGATGCAGCCATCTCTGACTACTTTAGGAAGGAGTACAGCAAGGGAGTGTCGCAGCTGCCCCTGAGGTATGGCATGAATCCTCACCAGAGTCCTGCACAGCTCTACACCACGAGACCCAAACTGCCCATGACAGGTGAGGCCTCGGCTATGCTGGCCAAGAGGGAGCTCTGGGAGAGATGGCAATAGAGGTGGTTGGACATGTCCTCGAAACTGAAATGCCTTAATCCAGGGGATGGCTGGCAGTGTCCTCACAGCTGCTTTATTCCTGAGTGGCACTGATTTTACAGTTAGAAGTTGAGCTGTATATGAGGCAGAAAAGCTGCTTTGTTGGGCCCCACGAAACCAATTGCAGCTCTGTGTTCTCTGGTGCTGTAGGATTGTGTGTCCAAGATGCTTTGAACAGATTTATGTAGTGTACTTTCTGCTTGACATTAGATCCAGATTTTGCAAAGGAAAACCTTGTCATCCTTTTAAGATGCTTCTCTACCTGCAATTTTCTTTGTTTAGTATCTTCTTTTTTTTTTTTCTGTCACTATTTACTCTGCCTAAGAACCAAGCTGGTTTTTGGTAGGTTTGAATGGACTTTGCTCTTTTATTTATCTTTCTTTTTTTGATGGATTCAAGCAGGAGGTTATTACCTTGGGTTTGTAGAATGCTGCTTTTGCTGATGGTGGCAGCAGGAAGGGATACTAGCCCCACTTGCACATTTGGGACAGGTCTGGTGTGTATCTCTGCCATTTTACAGGGTGTGCCACTTGCCACAGCATTGTTGTAGTGAGAGAAGCCCCTGTTCTGAAGGAAAAGCCTGGCTACTCTTGTCCTTGAGTCTACTTTCAATGTGTGCAGGCATTGCCCTGCTGGATAAGCAGTGAAGCTTTGTGTTCCAGCATTTTCCCCACTTTAGCTCTGGCACCTCTTGGGAAGCTTTTCAATCCCTGCACTGGAGGTTGATTTGCTTGCAAGTCTGCCTCCCAATATGGCAGCAGAACAGTGCTATGCTCATTCCTTCTGGATGTGGATTTTTGTTTAAATGATCTTTTCTACTCCAGTCCCTTGAAATGATCACCAAGCGGCCATGTCAGTACAAACAGTTCTTCTTCCAAGAGCCAGAGCAAAACGTTTTGAGAACAGATTTTTAAATGCCCTTTACTCTCGGTGTGGGTTTCTGGGCGCTCCACCAGTTGCCGAGGAGCCAAGTTCATTGAACATGAAGATTTGAGTGCTCTCTGGCAGAAATCCTTTCTTCTGGCCCTCCAGCCTCTGGAGGGGGGGTGGGGGGAGAGAGCTTTGCCTGCTCTAAGATGCACTGTGTTTGCAGTGGTGAATGGCTCTCCTGGCTTCATCAACCTCTGCGATGCCCTCAATGCCTGGCAGCTGGTGAAGGAGCTCAAGCAGGCTCTGGGCCTTCCCGCCGCAGCCTCCTTCAAACATGTCAGCCCCGCAGGTAGGGTTGGGTAGGGTTGCCCCCTGGTGTTGGGGGGCAGCTCCCCTGGGGGCAGGCAGCAGCAGCTGCAGTGCCCTGGCTCATGTTTCCCACCAGGTGCTGCTGTTGGAGTTCCTCTCAGCGAGGAGGAGGCCCAAGTGTGCATGGTGCACGACTTGCACAAGAGCCTGACGCCCCTGGCCTCCGCCTACGCCCGAAGCAGAGGTGAGGGCTCCCAATAACCACGGCAAAGCAGCCTGTGCAGAGGGGCTCAGCCCCTGAGCAGCGTCCTCTGCCCTCCCCTTTGCACCACGCTCCTCCTCCAGAGGGGTTTTCTCCATAAGGATCTTCCTTGATTGCCTGTCAAGAGTTGCTTTCCAAGAGAGCAGGCCTTGGATGTGGTTTCAGAGAGCTAAAACCAATTTGGGTTCTGTTCCTTGGTGAATATAGAAGGGTCTGGAAGATGATGTGTTTTTAAATTTTTACGTACACACACATATATAATATACATAATTTGGGGCTTTGACTAAAGGATCTGAAACAGCAGTGCTTGTAGCACACTCAGCATTGGGGGTGTTGAGGAATATTTACCTTGCATAGAGATGTTTGTCTAGTTATTTGATGGGGGTTTTTTTAATGCTTTTGTGCTGCAGAGCTCACCAAAAAAAGCTTAAAAAAAAGTGAACAAAACCAGCTTCCTCTGCTTAGCTGAAATACTTTGCTACGTCTCTCATTTTCCATGGCATTCCTAGAAAATCTGCACAGATTACAAAAAACAAGGCAGACTTGATAAAGGAGCACATTGGCTTGGGCTCATTCTTCACGGACCACCTTTGAATGCTGCTCTCACAAAACCATTGCATGATTGCTAGAAAAATAAACCCTCAGAATGGGAGGGACAGAAGAATTGACCTTGCTGAGTGGTGTGGAGCATTTGTGATGGGAACTGATTTCACCTTAGCTGTGCCATTAAATAGAAAACACTTGTTTGAAAACAAAAGGAGAAAAAAAAGTTGCTACATTTCTGGGTCTGCTTTCTTGCAGGAGAAGCCAGGTTGGGAGCATAGGCATCTAAAAGCTTTCCTCTTTCTCCAACTGTTTTCCATCTAAAATCTTTCTGTGTGATCCTTGCCTCCTTGTCCTCTTGCCGCCAAGGGTACAGCTGAGCTGCTTGCAGTGCTGGAGGTAGTCATTACAGAGTTAGAGCTTTGACAGAGGCAGTGAAGAAGAAAGAATATCTGAACTGTGGGAATACATAAAGGTCCATTTGTTTGAGGTAGGATCTTTTCATTGTTGTTGCTTTTATGGCCTCTCTTTTTTGGTTATTTTTGCTGTGGCGTTACATTCTTAGCTCTTGCAGCAATTGACTGGACTATAGGAGTGAAGAGTTCCCTTTGGCTGAGGCTGAGGTTTGATGAATGAGTAAAATCAGGATTTTTCAGGTGCTGATCGGATGTCCTCTTTTGGTGACTTCATTGCCCTGTCTGATATCTGCGACGTGGCTACTGCCAAGATCATCTCCAGGGAGGTCAGTGACAGCAGCAAATCATTCCAGGGTATCAAAGGAGAATCATTTCAGATGCAGCCATTGGTTTGTAACAGCCTTTGTATTGGAAATTGACCCATTTTACCTGGAAAACTTTTACTGGGCCATTTGTGTAATCCTCAGGTGAGGAGTGCAGAATTTACACCAGTCTTTGTTGCCTTTTTTTTTTTTCTTTTTTTCCTTACCACTTAATACCTGGCTGTGTTTAGGTTTGGAGCAGCCTGATCTAGTGGGAGGTGTCCTTGTACACATCAGGAGAGTGGAGTGAGGTGGCCTTTTCCAAACCAAATCATTCTGTGATTTTTATGGTGTCAAACAAATGAGCATATTCTGCTGGTTTGTGAGGGTAACATTTGGTACAGTGCTGCTGAAAATGCAAAACCTCTCACCGACAGTGTAAGGCACAAATGGGCAAGTTGTGTATCTCTTCATGGCACCGATAAAAGCAAACTCTGCATTCCCATGCTCTTAACAGCTCTTCTTCCAGTGTTTTTGCCTCCTCAGGAGTGTCACTGCTGAAATTAAGGATTTATTGGATTTTAAGCCACATTTACTGTCAGGGCTGGGAAGTGGGGATGTCATGGTCAAGCTGTTTTCCCCTGGAGGAGGATGTTAATTATTAGCTCCATTCTGATTAGAGGGATGTGGAGTGCTCTTTACTACCTTCTGCCAAGAGCTCACAATGCTCAGCTGGTTCTTGTTTCCAGGACTGAAACCTATGCTGTGACAGTACTTTTGCTGTTGTAGGATGCAGGCACCCCAAGAGAGGTGTGCCTTCAGTGCAGGAAATGGCTGGTGGAGGCTTCCATGTTTAGCCCCCATTTTTCTCCCGTGGAAACTGAAATCTCCCTGTGTTGCAGGTGTCTGATGGCGTGGTGGCTCCTGGCTATGAGGAAGAAGCTCTCAAAATCCTTTCCAAAAAGAAGAATGGTGCTTACTGTGTCCTCCAGGTTTGTACCCCTGCTCCAGTTAGGGATGAAGCTGGAAGCTCAGACACTTTGGACCTGAGATGATGCACATGCTTGTCAAGCAATATTAATATTATGTGGTCAAGGCAGTGTCAGTTGCCTTCCTAGTTCCTGCAGTGATTTTTAGGACTCCAAAACCCCTGAGTTTTGGTGAACATGGCTGGTGGATCACAGATTGCTGTCAAGTCTTATTTCTGCTGCCTCTGAGAGACAAATGAGCAGCGAACATTGCTATGGCATCACAAAAAGAGAACCCAAGGCTTAGCTGAAGTTGCAATTGTAGTGTAGCTGCCAGGGGAGCTGGAGAAGATGGCTCAGGAGCTTCAGGCGAGAGAGAATGAAACTGCAGACAGTCTTGGCAGCTGATTACCTCCTGCAATTCAATTAACTTTGCAAGGATGAGGTCATATTGGTGAAGGCTGTATCTTCTCAGGGCTGAATGCATAGTAGTGCTAAGGAAAGTTAGTCCAAAACATGTCAGGATTAGGGTTAGGAAAAGCACATAAAGCATGTGCATGCTCTTGTTTAGAGTTGGTCACCTTAGTCTGGGTTGTTTCCTGTCTGAAACCCCAGCTAGGGCTCCCAAAATTCTGAGTGGAAGTCATGCATGGGTGGACCTGAGTGCAGTGTCACACTTCCAGTTGACCTCTTCCCTGCGCTGGTGTAAATTAATTGTGCTTCCAGCCTGGATGGAGGTGTGCCCCAAGAGTGCAGCTCTGGAAGGAATCACATTCCCTGTTCCTTGAGTCCCACAGAGGGCTGGGAGTTGTAGCTTGAGGCACGGAGAAAGCAGCTCCAAACATTCCTGCCTTCCCTCGGAAGGCTCTGGGTGCGTGCACGTTTTTCCCCTTGGTGTGAAAGCTGGAGGACTGTAGGATTTGGTCTCCAAGCATTTCCCTGGCCTGTCTTGGGCTTTCAGATGGATCCCCACTACGAGCCTGATGACCTGGAGGTCCGGACCCTCTACGGCCTGAACCTGATGCAGAAGAGGAACAACGCGGTCATCGACCGCTCGCTGTTCAAGAACATCGTCACCAAGAATAAAAACGTGAGTGGGGCACATAAAGGAGCTTAAAGACACCTGCAGTGAATGAACTGCTATGCCTTCAGTGAGAAGTTTACCACTGGGCAGTTTTAAGAGCTCTTAAAACAATGAGGTTTGACTAGCTCTTACCAAACAATGCAATGGGCCTCCTGGACTTTGCATTAAATTAAAATAGCTTTCCTTTGTTTTGATTCCTTGGATAAATAAGAGGAACTGGACCTTTCCCATTATCTCAGGCCAGCACAATATTTGTAAATACTCTTTGTAAAGGAAAATCTACCGTGTGCAGTTTTTTATGGTGAGACAGCCGTGTGGTAAGAATCCATCACATCTCCCAAGTCGTTGTTTATCTCACCCTTTTGTGTTGTGTAAACTGTGGCCTAGCTCAGTAGTTGGAGCCCACATCACCAGAAAGTTCTCAGTGATTTCTTTGTCTCTGATCTTGTTCTCATTAAGAAAACACATGTTGTTGGGGGTTGGTTATGTTAACGAGCACACGATTAGCCACAGGCTCAGAAGCAGGTTCAGATCCTGAGGTAATAAAAAATCGTTTTTATAAATTAGGAATGGAAGTTTAAAATAATAGAGGTTTTGGGAGCTGTTGTAATTGTTGTGGTTCTGTTTTTTACATCTGATGACAGTAAATGCAGAGAAATTTTCAGGCTTAAGGCCAGTGATGGAACCCACTGAGATTATTTTACCCCTGAGAGTTGGGAGATGAGCTGCCAAACCAATCATTTATGGGTTTTAATAGAAACAAAACTTGCCAGCAACCAAAGGGAACGGGGAATTTTTATCTCCCTTGTTTTCCCTGTGTGTGATTCAGTAACTGTGATGGCTCAGGGTGGTGCTGACAGTGGTGCTCTCTTGCAGCTGCCCGAGGCTGCTGTCCGAGACCTGATTGTGGCCAGCATTGCCGTCAAGTACACCCAGTCCAACTCAGTCTGCTATGCCAAGGATGGCCAGGTGGGTCACTGCAGCAGGGCTGCACCTGCACCCCCGTGCTCCCAGGCAGGCCTGGAAATCCCTCCAGCACACAGGGAGCTGCTGAACAGGCCCACAGGAGCTGCCCTGCACAACAGTTGTTGCTCAAGAGGCTGCTTCAAAACCTTGCTGCCATTTTTCCATGGTAATGGCAGGGCTGGCTCTTTCATTGGTGGGGTTGGAAAAGCTCTTCTGTGCTTCTGCACTGTGGTCTTGAGTCATTTCTTTCTGACTCCTCTGTTCTTTCACACAGTTTTTTTCATGGAGTGTGTAGTTGGTGTAGGGCCTATGGAAATTACAGTAGGTTGGTTTTCAACTCAGTTTCAGTGACTGTCCAAATGCTTCTTTATTTTCACTTTTTCCTTAGAAAGGTAGGACATGCTTTCTTTTTTTCACTCCTTCAGGGCAATAAAAATCATCTGTTTTCCCCGATTATATATTTTTTAAAAGCTGATGATAGATGTTAGAATTTATAGGGTCATTATCAAATGTGTAATTGTGAGATTATGAATCATATGGTCACACAATGGTTTGGGGCTAGAAAGGACCTTAAAGCCCATCTCATTTCACCCCTTGCCATGGCAGGGACACTTTCCACTCTCCCAGGTTGCTCTGAGCCCCATCCGGCCTGGTCTGGAACAATTCCAGGGATGGGGCAGCCACAGCTTCTCTGGGCACCTTGTGCCAGGGCCTCACCACCTTCACAGGGAAGAATTTTTTTCATAATATCCAACCTAAACATCCCCTCTTTCAGTTTGAATCTTGAATTTTTAAAAAGCCCATTCTTTCCAAGTCATCACCAGGTGTTCAACCGAAATAATTTATCTTAAAAGTTGGTGTAAATGTATTGAAAGTTGTATTGTTGCCCAGCAGATCATTCTTGTAAAGGTGCTGTTTAGCTGGCTCTTCATTCTCCATGGAAGTTTTTCAGTAGACCTGGATTACTTAAAAAAAAAAATACAGAGAATGTTTTTGAGCTTTGGTACATCATAAAATCAGCAGAATGGATCAAAGAGTGAGCCCTGCAGGTAGATACTGAAACTGAGCTGCAGTGCTCTCTCTCCATGGCTGTTACCTTGGGAGGCTGAGCTGGGACAGAAATGAGACAGAGTAAAAGGATAAAATGGGGATTCATTGGAAAATCCTCAGGGGATGCACCTTGGGCAGCACAAGGTGCACCCAAGGTGGACACAAGATGGTCACAAAATGGACACTCAGTCATGAGGTGTCACATTTTTATAAGTTTTGGTCCGTTAGCATATTGAGTTAATTGTCCAATTAAAGCCCCAGCTCAAGAAGCTCCATCCTCCTTGGTTTTCTCTCTTCACCATTGTTTAAACTTCTTGGGCCTGAAATCTGTATCAGCCGTCCTCGGTCCCAAGCTGGGGAAGGAATTGTTTTGTCCGCCCACTCTGTGAAGAGAGCTCAGCACCACCCAATATGAACCACAGAACCACACTAAAACAACCCAGAGCCTGAAAAATAGAGAAGCCAAAACTTAAGGCATCATGGCCACGGACGTGTTTGTCAGGTTGTTGGTGCAGCCTGCACTGCTGTCTCACAGGACTTCTCGGGCTCGTGTGCTCTGTGGTTCCTCAGAAAATGTCTCTGGAGATCCAGCATTTGTCTTTTATTCTGCTTCTAAACGATTACCTGGCCTGGGCAGTGTTAGATCTCCGAGCCCCAGAGCAAAGGTGTCCTTGCCTTTGCTCCTTTCCCCTCCTCACAGCAGCAATTTCCAATTTCCCCCCAATTTCCAGCAATTACCAATTTTTGGCAAGTCCGTGCTGAGCGTGGTGCCGCAGCTGTTCCCAGAGTGTGTGTGCTCATGGATGCACCACATGGAAGGGAGGGAGGAGAGGGCAGGATGGAGCAGGGAGAAGCAGCCTGGGCAGGCAGGCATTCAGCTGCCTGGGCTGCAGGGGTTGGCTTGCAGACTTTCAAGCACCTTCCACGTTGCTGCACTTGATTTGCTCTTCCAGGATCTGACCTGCTTTGGCTTTTCATCAACCAAGCCTGGGAAGTGCAGCTTGCTCTCAGTCCCCTTGCTTTTGCTTTTCCAAGGGTTATTTCAGCCTCATGGCATCCCTAAGAAATGTGGATGCCTGGGATGACTGTGGGGAATGAGACATCCAGAATGTTCCACCACTGGCTGGGTGAGCCCCTGCAGCAAGGCAGCTGTGTCGGTGCATTCCAGGAAAGTGTAGAGTGGGAAGCATTTCTGGACCTGAGGGTCACTTAATTTGCAGGAAGCCAGCTGCCACTAATTGCAATAAACACTTCCACTTGTTCTGGCTGGTTTTCAGCTTGTACCAACGTTGATGTGCACTTGCTTTAATGACACCATCACGTTTTAAATTAGCAATTTAAAATTATTCTTGTATTATTCTCTGTACGGTAGCACAAAACAAACCTGTTAGTTTACATTCAGCTTTCTCAGTGACTTCACTGTTTGGGTTTTTTTTGTCTTCCCAGTGGTCAAGTTCTTTATTAGATTTTTATATTTACAGGTGTCTTTAGGGGTTTTGTTTTAATTCATTATCCAGGGTAATTCTGAGTAAACCCAGACCAGTCTGGAACATTTTGCAAGAATCCTTTGGGCATTATCAATCTCATCCACTCTGTGCTGTTGCATAGCACTCCAGCTATGGAGTGTTTTTAGTCAAGTAATTCTTAATTTTCACCCAATCTTTTTTCTGTTAAGTGATATTTTTTTCTACTCACCCTGTGCTGCTGTCTCCTTTCAGGGCTCACGCTCTAGTAGGCTCTGCTTAAGCACTTTTGGATTCCTAGGAGATTAAGCTCTGAAAGAAACGTAATTAATTTTTGTGTAGGAAAGGAAGGGGGGGGGGGGGAATGACTCCTTTTTGGAGGATTTTGAGGTTTCGGCTGTGTTTTTGTTTGGGGGAAGGGCACCCTGTGGGGCAGGGAGTGATGAGGTGTAGGAAGAAGGATTTTTATGAAGTGAAAGAGGTAGGGAATGGGTACAGGCCGGTGGGAGGGGAGATGCAGGTACAAGTTTAGAGGCTGTGCTATTAAACAGAAGCTCAACCAACTGATTTCTCTTCTTTAGAGCAGAAATTCCAGGCTGGATTGAGGAAATCTTCCCCAGCAGCGTTCCATCAAAACATGTGCAAAAGAATGTGCAAAAAGGCAAAAGAATGGCTTGAACCAGATAAACCTCTGTAGATGTGGGGATGCTTGTGAGGAATTCACAGGCTGCATCACTTTGATCAGCTGAAATATAAAGTCCCTACCATTTTGGGAGTTGTTGAATAGGTGCCAAAATGTAGTTATTCATCTCTTGACAAAATTTAGGTCACAAAAGAAAGTGAAATCTTTTGAGTGGTTCAGAGAGGAAAGGAAAAGGCTCTTTTAAAAAGGTTCTTGGATGCTGACAGGTAGCAGAGCACCCTGTTTCATCACAGGAGTGCCAGGCCACAGTTCACAAGGATGTGATCAAGATTGAGACACCATTCTGGCTGGGAAAGGACACAGGAAATCCCAAATATTAGAAACTTGGGAATGTTTCTTGGCATTTTGGCCCCTGCTAGCAGCACTCAGTCCAGGGTACTCTCCCACATCTGCATCCCCAGCTAAAAATTCCTGCCTTTGCCTGGCCTTGCTGGGAAGGGCTGGGTGGCAGTTCATGGTGTGCTGTGGGACACAGCCAGCCCTCTCCTTGGTGCAGGGAGGGAGGATAAACCTGTGAAAGGGAGAATACACCAGTATGCAGCTGCTGTCGAGCTCCTCTGGGGTCCAGGGTCCCCTCCAAGTGTGAGTGGGTGGGTTGAGAGCAGAGGTTGGACATCAGCAGTGTTTGTCAGGGGGAAGCTGCCACCAAATTGTAAGAAACTTTACATCTGTTCAGTGTTTGTGCTACCACCAGTATCCCTGTGGGTTTATTACACACTGGTGACTTCAGCTGTGGCTGAGCAGATTACATCTGATAGCAGCCCAAGGCTTTCATTTGCTCCTCGGGGCAACAGGATCCAGCAGAATGTTTTATGGTTCTGGTAAGAGGTGAAGTCACCATGTCTTGATGAGTGGGAAGACAAATGAGTCATTCCTTTGAGAACAGCCTCTGACGTATGGCTTTACCTTCTGTCCCAGTCTGAGCTGGGAACTCTGAGGCACTGGCTAGCACCTTGAGCCTCAGCACCTTGTCCCTGGGAACAGTGTGGGGAACAGCTCAGCTGTGGCTGAGCAGGAAATGATGGGAGAGATTTGTTTTCTGTCAGATCCCCGGACTGAAATGGCAGGAGCTCTCCATAGGAAGCAGGACCCACAGCGTGGACAAAAAATGTTACCAGCCCCTGGAGGCTGGGTCTGGCTGCAGAAGCTGAGCCAGTGTTGTATTTTCATAGCAGCTTCCTCGAGATGAAACCACTGTGTGAATTTTGCTTATCTGCTAGAGATCAAGCACAAGTGCTGTTAAATAGCTATTCCAAAAAGCCTGGGTTCTGGCAGATGGCAGCATCAGAGATGTGTGGTACGGTGGAACGGCACCAGCGTTCCTGAGCAAGCAGTGGGTTCATTTCCTCGTCAGCGCTGCCAGACAAACTGCCCCTCATCCTCTGCACCTCTCGGCTGATGTGGTTAGAGCTGGTGGTGTTTGGGTGACCTGGGCTCAGACATCCCCGCTCTGACTGAAGTGCCCCTTCCCAGAAGAGGCAGGAGGCCGTAACTGTATCGCTCTCCCGAGGTTAAGGGTTTGACTCTCCTGGCTGGGGCTGGGTCATTTAGAAGGGTGAAAGAACGCAAAGTGTTATGAGCGTGGCTGTCAACTCCAAAGAGCCAGAGACGTTAGCAGTGCAGAGAGCTGGCCCTGTACCCCATTGACAGGATCAGGAATGCGAGCATTCCCCGTGTTCCCTCTGCTTTCTGGGGCGAGGAGCTGGGGGGGAGCCAGCGGCTCTGACGCCCGTGTGTGCTGCAGGTGATCGGCATCGGCGCGGGGCAGCAGTCGCGCATCCACTGCACACGCCTGGCCGGTGACAAGGCCAATAACTGGTGGCTGAGGCACCACCCCCGTGTGCTGGCCATGAGGTTCAAGGCAGGAGTGAAGAGGGCCGAGATCTCCAACGCCATTGATCAGTACGTCACCGGCACCATCGGAGAGGTGAGGCCGCCAAAGTTGCTCTTGGCGCGGGATTCACGCCCAATGGGTGTTGGAGTGGGTGACTCCAAAGAGCTGGGGGTTCCCTGGGCCTGGCATGGTGATGGCCCAAGGTCATTTATTGGTCCTGTGACAAAGTGTTTGCCCCTCCCAAGCCCGCCTTGTGCTTGGCTTCAGCTCCTGGTTCTTCCCAGTGGTGAGGGTGGGTTAAAGCTCCAGCTGATGTTCCAGTTCTCCCTGCCCTGTCAGTGCCACTTTCTCACTCAGAGCTATTTGTTTGTGTGGCACTTGGGACTCTCAGAATCCCTCTCACCTCCCCGTTACAGGCCATAGTGAGACAACAAAAGAGCACATCCTTTTTAAGTATCAGAGGCCAAGAGCTGGATTAGGGACCTTGTGAATCAGCATGAGAGTAGTTGCTTGTTTAAAGGGTAAGAACTGGATCAGTTTCTGTTTTGAAAGATGAATCATAAACTGAGCTGTTGTTGGTCAATGGGTTAAGTCGTCTACCAGATGCCTGCTGACATTTATGGAGCAGCACACAGCAGGCAGAGCATCTTGGAATTCAGGAGGGAGAGAAGGAGTCCCTCAGGTCCTGTGATGAGGAGAGGGAAGGGGCTAAAAGGATGCAGAAGGAGCTGCTGGTGGTGGTGTGTTATCCTGGGATCAGAGGGAGGCCATCACACATCAGGGAACTGCCGGGAGCCGTGTGCTCTGGGGCTGAGCTGGCCTCTTGTGCCTGCAGGATGAGGACCTGGCGAAGTGGCAGGAGATGTTTGAAGAGGTGCCCAAGCAGCTGACGGAAGCAGAGAAGAAGCAGTGGATTGCCAAGCTGTCTGCTGTGTCCCTCAGCTCTGATGCCTTCTTCCCTTTTAGGGATAATGTCGACAGAGCCAAGCGGGTAAGGTCACAGCAGGGCCAGGAGTTGGGGTGGCTCCAGGGGAATAGCTGTGCAGCCTGAGCTTTTCATTTTCATTTTGTGTGCACTCCTGACCAAAATCCCCATGCTAGGATAGCAGGTCCTGGGAAGGATGTTCCTGCTGGTTACTGCTCTCACATGGATGCTAATTAGCCAGTCAGGGCTCAGTTCGTTGACTTGGGATGAATTGAGGAGTAAAGTTTATTAAACCATTTGGGAATATCAAGCCAAGGTCTGAGGCTCGCAGAGGAACCATTTTAGGGTTATTTTTGAGCAGCAGAGTGAACTTCCCGCTCCTTAAGGAGCAGCTTGGGGGGGTGGAAGCCTTTATTCAGTGGGATGTGGACGAAGGACTGGGACTGCCAGCTTCTCCCGAGGGGGATTTTGGGTTTCCACGGCCTGATCCTTGCGCTGCTCCCTGTGCAGAGTGGAGTGCAGTTCATTGCCGCCCCATCGGGCTCAGCTGCCGACGACGTCGTGATCGAGGCCTGCAACGAGCTGGGGATCACCCTCATCCACACCAACCTCCGTCTGTTCCACCACTGAGCCCTGCCTGGGCCACTGATGGGACTGGGAGCCTCCTGCAGCCTGTGCTTAGCCAGAGTTGGTTGCTCTGTGAAGAGGCCTCTCCCCGTCTTCAGGGAGAAGGAAGCGGTTCAAGTTGGCCTCTGGGGTAGAAAATCAGTGTCTTTTGCAAATAAACATACAGTTAGTTGTTAGCTGTGTGCTGTCTCTGTGGTCCCTGTCACTCAAATCCTGTGTCCTGAGGAAGAAGGTTTATTTTGGAGGTAGGTTTTATGGTCTGGACTGCTAATCCATTAGATGGAACGGTGTGAAAGCCTGGCTTCTGCTCAGCTTCTCGTGGTGCTGATCAAGATCTGCATTGCCCTGAACTAAGTTGGGTTAGTTTTTCTTGGGTTTGGTTTTTTTTTGGTTTTTTTTGAGTCAGCAGGTACTTCTAATCCATTCTCTTCTTCCCTGGGAAGAGATGGGAGCAGATCCTTTGCTCAAGGCGCTCTGGGGTTTGGTGCTGTGGCTCTTGCCCTACACTCTGTGCTTTGGCAGTGCTGCCTTGCTTCCTCCAAGGCAGAAGAGCCACTGAGAGGCCTGTCCCCAAAGTGGGGGCAGAGCAGAGTTCCCAGCCTGCTGCCTGCCTTTTGCATTAAACAGATTTGAACCTAAGTTTGGGAAAAATCAAAGTAAAAATCTGGAGCACAGTGAGCAAAGTGAAGGATGAGCCCAGACACATTTTTGTTGGCAATCACTGTACCTGTTCCAAAGGGATTTTTTCTCTTCTTGGTTCCATTTTATAAAATCTGTTCAATTTTACCCAGGAGCAGCCCAGAGTTTTTCAATAAGCACTCCTGTGGGCTCAGCTCTCAGCTGGTGCAGAGCAGGGAGTGCAAGCAGAGCATCTCAGGTGGGAGATGGACCTGGGAGAGGGGAAATTTGGGGTGTGCTGCTGTGACTGTGGCCATGTCTTTTGTTTGACCTGATTGTTTGATCCAAACTGGTTCAAATGGAGTTGGCGAGTGCCAAGAGACCCTTCCCAGGTGAGTTATTTAAGATGCCGTAATCCACACACTGGTTTAACACTGTCATTGTATCTGGAGTCCCTGCACCAGCCTGAAAGGCTCTTCTCCTTCCTCTTCTTCCTGTCTCTTCTGATCCTTTGTTTGCTGTCCTTGGGGCACTGTTTGCTTTACTGATGGGAGTTAATAGGTACTGATCTTCCAGATGAGATAGGAAATGTCTGCCTCAGCTGATCCCTCTCTAGGACCTGTCTGCTGCCTTACTTGTGCTGCGTGGCTTGTACTCAACATTTCTGCACCTGCCCAGGGATGGTTTTGCCTCATGCTGTGCCTGTGGTNTTAATGTCCCAAACAAGAGTTCTTGACCATCCTGCCTCACTTGAGTGGATGGATAAAGGTTGATAAAAATCTCTAGTCTTGTTCCAGGTGTGTTGCAGCGACAATTTCAACTAGCCTGGCACCTTCCCCCGAAGGGTGTGAGAGTGGTTGTAGGAAAGGGCTGGGGGTGGTCTCAAGGTATCCCTCCTGAAGCCCATGGCTCTGCTTCTGCCCTGGATGTGTGCAGGCATTAAAACCAGACTGTGAGCTCTGCTCTGGAAATGCAGAGATGTGTTCTGAGGAGCAGCTGCTGCCAGGCTGGGATTTGCACTGTCACCGTGGGGCACCTTGCCCCTGGCAGGGCCTGAGCTGGCAGGACAACAGCTCCCAAAATGTGGGAGTGAACAGAGAGCAGGGAGGAAGAATCATTCTGGGCCTTGGCAGGCAGTATCCGAGGGGTTTTGATTTTTATTCTTCAGCGACCAAGGGAATTTTCCCTGCCCTGACCCCGGTTTTTCCCAGGCTCTACCCAAAGCCCTGTGGAGATGTGCCTCCTCTTCTGGGAAAGACCTGCCAAGGGCTTGAATTCTGCAGGGCTTGGCAGAGCTGTGAGCACCGTGTGTTTTAAGACAAACCTCTACAGGGAGCTGGGAGAAAAGTGTGTTTAAATGATTTTTATCTTGAAATGCTCCCTGTGGGCAGGGAAGGTGTTTGCTGCTGGTACAAGAGATGTGACAGAGCCGAGGAGGTGGGCTACGACTCCTCTTCTTGCTGAGGTGAATTATTTGTTGACAAAGTGACTATGAAAGGAACGGTGCAGAGTTGTTCTCTGCTCCAAAATATGTAGCCTGCTCTTGGGAAAAACCAATCTAGTTCAGTGGGAAATTACTCCTCTGTGTCTCTGTCTAGGCCAGTTTTCATGTTCAGGTTTTTAAGGGACATGCCTGGCTTTTGAGGCCGGGTGGGGCAGAAGTGTCTGCTGCTGCAATCACCCTGCCCTTATCAGAGGTTTTGGGTGCTCTGTAGACAGCAATCCCTGATGGCAGTGGCCACATGTCAAGAAGCCAAAATGGGTTTTCATGTGATGCTTTATTGGGTGCAGAGAATCCCAGGGGCTGGAGCAGTACAGTGCGTGTGCAGCCGAGGGGAGGGGGCTGAGCAATCCTCACAGGACCTGTCCTGGTCTGCATTTGCAAAGGTCCTGGCAGCGAAAGCAAAGGGACTCACTGCTGGCTTGGCTCGCTCTAATCTAAACTGGCTTTGTTGGTAAAAGGGTTGTGAGGAGCATTTTTTTGTTTGCCTCGCTCCCCACCATGAGGTAGAAGAACAGGAGACAAGAAAGGGGCCCGTGCGTATAAGAGCCAGGCTCAGACCCAGCTGGTGCCCGTCTCCTGCTGGGCTTGGAAGCTTTGAACACATTCAACTTCACACAGGTTTGGATGGTCTCGCTAATTCCGGCAACTCAGCCACCGAAAGCTTATTGAACTCTAGGTCTGGAACCAGCTCGAGCTCAGCTCATGTGCAAAGCAGGGGCTGTTTGCCTTTCCCTCCCTTCCCCTGCTGCCCCAAAGCAAGCCTGTGCCTCCTGCCCATGCCATACCTACCCTGCTGTCTGCACTATACGGGGGCAGGGGTGCAGCTGAAAGCTTTAAATTTAACAAACTGCTCTACCAATATTGTCTCCAGGTTTACTTCAACTCTTCTTTGGGATGTCTGTTCCATCTCGTGTCAAGGCAATGTTACTCCAGCTCTGAATCATCCCGCTCAGAATTATCCACCTCAGAATTATCCAGCTGAGCATAATCATCTTCATCCTAAATTCCACGGCAGCAAAGAGAATCACTTAAACTGTAGGTCTGGTTGTAAATCTTTTTATTAAAAGAGTTGGGTTTTTTTTTCTTTTCCACAGTAGTAAAGCTTTGGCACTTACAGTATAAAAATAATCACTGATCATAATTACACCAAATTCCTCTTTGTCAACTGCGTACTAAGTGTCTTCCATACCTGTTATTCCCATATAAAAACACTCGAAGGTCAGGGAAAGAAAACTGATAAATAACAGTATGAGATATAAAGATACAGCTAGAAAAATAATAGGATCATCAAGAAAGAATTAGGACTGTGCATATTTTAAATATCACAGTGATTGGATTTACTGTTCCTATCTTATTGCTGGCTGCACGCTTATGTGAAAGCAGAAGTGTTTGGTGGACTTTCCTATCCCTAAACCTCAGTATTGTTGTACTCAAATGTTCTTGCATAGCACGGGAACCTTGAATTTCTACACCTTCCCACCCCCTCAGTATTTTCATCCCCCACCAAATCTGTGACTTACATCCTCTTCCCTTTCTCCCCCCCTTTTTCTTTTTCCTTGGCCCCTCTAAATTTGAAGATATTGACCGGAATTCAACAGTTTGAGCAAAACCAAGACAATCGCTATCAATCAATGAGAAAAGTCTGAAACACTCCAAGAGTGGCGCTTGGAGAAGCTGTGAGTTGAGCTTAAGCTGGGAAAATGGCTCCAGAGCAGGGGGGGCCATTCTCACTAGATGCAGTTTTGCTAGCATCACTCCAGTTTGGATGGTAATCGTGGCACACAGGGGATTTATACTTTGGTTTGTCTGTTGCCATGGTCGCAAGGAGTCTTGCTCGATGTTACTTTCCCCGTGGATGTTGTGTGTCTGCCTGTACATCTAGGGGCATGAAACACTCAATGGGGCAGTTGACGTTCTGTCAGGAGGGAAGGAAATCAGTTAGAGCTCTGTCCCGGGCGTGGTTTGTGCTGGTTTGGATTCTTGCCCAGCACAAAGCACACAGCTGGAAATCACTCCATGCACTACTGTCCTCCGAGCATGCACCGAGGCCCTGCTGGGACTGGGGCACTGCCAGTGTGTGTGTGGGGAGTGTGTGAGCTGGGGGCCATCATGCACTACCGGACCCGCACGCTGCCGTCACCCTGTGGTGACCCCGCCGCCTGTGCCAGAGTCTCAGCAGGGAGAGAAGGAAGAGTTGTACTCACTGTGTTGGTGGCCTGGTGGTACCTCTGCGTGAACTGTGTGTAGGTGTGGCCAGCAGAGCCTTCGGGGGCCACCTCCACGCTGGGCCTGCGGCAGTTGTCACAGCGCCAGCCCTGCGGGGACGAGAAGGAACCTGTCAGTGCTGTGGCCAAGGAGCTGCCAGGCCTCGCAGAACCCCAGACTGGGCTGGGTTTGGGAGGGAGCATCAAGCTCACGCCATTCCGCTCCCCTGCCGTAGGCAGAGGCACCCTCCACCGGCCCAGGTTGCTCCAAGTCCCATCCAGCCTGGTCTTGGACACTTGCAGGGATCCAGGGGCAGCCACAGCTGCTCTGGGCACCCTGTGCCAGCACCTGCCCACTCTCACAGGGAAGAACTTCTCCCTAACAGCCTGTCTAAGTCCACCCTTCAGCTTCAAGCCATTAATTCATGATCACTCATACATGAGGCCAGAGCCACCAGCACCACTGAGGCTGCTCCTGTGTTACACCACACAGGCACTGACTCCAGTACTTCAGCTCTCCCAATTACTTTTCTTCCTCTATGGGCCCATTTTGGCCCCTTCCATGATCTGAAATGCAGCAGCCTGAGAAGGGCAGCCCAGCACAGCCTTCCCATGTCCAACATGGCCAACATCGCTCCTGCTTACCTGCTGTCCTCCATAACAAGTGCAGGAGCAGATGGCCCCAAAGTACTCCTTCTGCCACTGCTCCCCAACGTGGTACATCTTCCCATCATCGTAGCATGTGGTCTCATCTGTGGAGGTACACGCAGAGCTCAGCTCCAGGGCCTGGGCTTGGCTTTAAGTATTCTCAAAGCAGCCTGGTGATGAGAAGGGAAGCCTGCTCCCCTCGCCTGCCACGAGGCTCCCTGACTGGCAGGGCAATGTCAGACATGTTCACAGCTCTCTAGGCACTTTCACCTACCACGGCGGGGGGGGNTGACAAAAGGCAATTTGAGTCACAGTGTGAAGGCCAGAGGAGCTTGATGTGACAGGCCCTCCAGCAAAGTCCAGCTGGGGTAATCCAGCCCTCTGAGAGCAGTGACGTGTCCCTGGTCTGCAGCTCCAGAGCCAGAGGCAGTCAGGTGCTCAATGTGCTGTGACCTGAGCGTACAAAAGCTTTCATTCTTTTCAAGCTCGGGAATGTGAGACTTATGCCTTTGTCTCTTGCGAGAACACACTGAAGCTGTCACCAGCTCAGCCTGAATCAGACACACTGATAATCTGCTTGTCTCCCTGGCAGGACAGAGCTGAGGTGCTGAGACTTCCTGAATGAGCGCTCAGAGGCTAACAGCAGAGAGACACTTACGAGGTTCACACTTGAATTCTCCTTTTCCATTCCCGAGGCAGGTGCAGCTCATCATCTGGCCATTTTCCCCTTGCCTGTCCCACTTCTCCCCAATCTTGTAGTTCACTCCATTGTCGTGGCACCACTCTGGAGGAGGCAGAGTAACAACAATCAGGAGTTATCCCACATGGAGCAGGAGGAAAAGAGCTTGGCATTGTCTCAGGGAAAGCAGAAGAAAGAATCTTCTCAGCTTATTCTCAAGTCCCGAGGAGGAAATGGGTTTTTAACCCCAACAGCTGAAGGCTGTTTCAGCTCTGGGAAATGTGTAGAGGGCTCTTGGGAGAAAAAGTAGGATGTGACAAAGAATGGGGAGAGGAGATTTGGCTCATAGGAGATGAAAAGGAATTTAATAGATATGGGGCAGGAAAGGAGATGAAAATATTTAAATGCTCTTTTTTTTGTGCAAATACCCAGCATAAAATTTACCACAATCTCACAAGACACAATGGGTAAGCCATGTGTATCAAATAATGAAATATAAATATTAATCTTGTAAAATAAGCATTTTTCTCCCGTAAAATTAAGTGTACTTACAGAGACTCCTCTGAATCTACGCAAATTGCAGAAACAGTCTCTTTGCTGAGCTTACTCCACCATTTAAAAGCCTAATTTCAATTAGCCCGCTATGTGTTGTGTTAAACTGCTCAATCTCAGACTTCTGTTCCATTCCCTTATGTCAAGTTGGGTATTTTTCCACATAAACCACAGTTCTGCAAAGAATAAAACTTAACGCCCTGGGCAGAAGTGTTAAAAAATAGAAAACTGGTTTTGCAAGCTGCTTTTTGCAAAGGCTGCCTGCAATGCAAACCGGATTTATTGTAATACCAGCACTGGCTGTAATAACCACTGAAATCCCCACTTCTCCATTATTACCTAGCAAGGTAAAAAAAGTCTTTTATCAATGCAATATTGATGGCTGCTGATGGCAATTCTAGATTAGCTGCACAGCTCAGAAGTAACCAAAGTTTCCCATCACTTCTTGTGATGCAAAACACCGCTTTGGTTTAAGGACTTCAGATCCTGCATCATGTTTGGATCAGGCCGATTCTGTCAAACATGGGGGAGGAGGAGTGGGAATGGTTAACAGCAAGCTCTACTCACTAGAAGAGTCACATCTGAAATGGCCACTGCCAAAGCCTAAACACTGGCACCAAAGCTTAAAGCCCGTTTCAGATAAGCGCTCCCATTCCTCGCCAATGGAATAGAAGGAGCCTGTGTAAGTATCAAAGCAGGTGTCGTCAGCTGGCTGGTTTAATCCTTCAGACACTGGAACAAAAAGAGAAGAAACAGGCATCACACACAGCAATGGGAGCTGCTGAAAGACAGAATGGTTTTCAGTGAGTACACACTTTTTGCTTCCTGTAATATCCCAACAGTGCTGGAGCTACCCCATGGGCATATACTTGATGGTTGTCAGCAGCCCAGCTCCCCATGATTTATTTTCCATTTGCACGTGTCAAGAGCAGCTGAATGATAAAAACACTGACACGGAGGCCATTTTCATTTTGAATTTGCCAAGTTTCAAGCAAGTGTGAGTTTTTGTATTTGCTGCTGGTGAGCAACAACCTGACTCTGCCTGG
Organism: Regulus satrapa; assembly: GCA_013396955.1. Classification (NCBI taxonomy): domain Eukaryota; kingdom Metazoa; phylum Chordata; class Aves; order Passeriformes; family Regulidae; genus Regulus; species Regulus satrapa. Next base: position 336,290 of record VWZN01018671.1, read on the forward strand.
TTTTAGGAGAAAATTGCTGTAAGACACAAGCAGGGGCTTGGTAGCTGCACATGCGCTTTTCTGGGGTGCTGCAGGTTCTGTGTCATGGCAGAGGGACGGGAGGAGAGCAGACCCTGCTGTTGGGCAGAGTGATTTGTCATCTCAGGTGTGTGCCTTGGCTGCTGGGTGCTTTACAACCACCAGTTCAGGGTGGGATGATCAGGGTCAAGAGCTGATGGTCCAGTCGGACAGACACAAGGTACCAGTGATTCTGACTGCCTCTAGGCACAGCAAATACCAGATCTCTCTTGGGGCCTTGGGGTGTGTCTGGAGCCTCAGAGCATATTCTCTGTGCTTACACAGCAACTCAGGACAGCTCTCACCCCGCCATCACAGTGTGTCAGTTATCCAAACCCAGATGAGCTCACAAATCACTTGTCCCACTGTCCAACTGTCCTTGTCAGAAGTTTCCTTTCTGAACTTCTGTTGTCAAGCTTGAGCACCAGGTAGGTTACCTCAAGTAAGGGGAAAGAGGCAGGGGCTGCACAGGTCCTGCCAGACTCCCTAAGGTTCTTCCTTACCAGTATTTCCAACTGTGACCACCTCTTCCAGCACCTTCTGTCTCCTGTGATCCTTCAGGGCTTCCACTATGATGTTGTAGGTGGCCCCTCTTGTAAGACCCTTGAGCGTGGCACTGGAGGAAGTGCCAGGAACCCTGAACTGCAACAAGAGACAACGCCAGGTCACCAGAAAGGTGGGGGGGAATACCCTTTAGGTGGTACCTCTCTCACAGGAAAGGAAGGGTGGCTCTGTACCACGATGGAGCCAGACCACTCCGAGAACTTCGATCAATACCGAGTCAGACTTGGCTACTCTGGACTATGGATCATGAGGGGTTAGTTTTGCCATCTCAAGGAAAGCAGTGGAGAGACATAGGAGGAGTCTTGCAACCTCAATCTTTGAAACTCTCACTCAGCTCGCTGCCCCCTCCCCTGGCAATATGTCAACTGATGAAAACATTCCCAAGTTCCCTGGTTTCGCAGTTTTCTCCCGCAGCCTTTTCACCCACTCCGGTGGTCTCAGCCATGTGCTAAACACCCTTTAGGCTGAATTCCCGCCCTCACCTGCAGTGTGTCCTCTTCCTGGCTGATGGGCTGGCAGGAGATGATGTACTCGGAGCTCTCCAGCAGCGGCCTCCAGGAGATGGTGGTCTGAGACAGGGCCTCCTGCCCCGCACTCTCGTTGCGCCGGGGCCCGCGCGAGTGCGGCAGCGAGGGCTCCACCACCACGGGCACCTGGTAGCCCGGGATCTCGATGGCTTCGTCCACGTTGGGCAGCGGCCGCCGCGAGCCTGGCCTCAGGGGAGTGGCTGTGGTGGGCCCGGGCCGCCTGTAGCCGTGCTCCTCGAAGAAGACTTGCTGGCCCTGATGTCCCACGGTCTGAGGGTGCCCAGAGGAGCCCGGCAGTTGGATGCCGTTGCCGTTGTCATACCGGTTGTTCGTGAGGTAAGGGGTCCCCTCGTCGATGGAAGGCACGTCCAGGATGTCGGGCTGGTTGGGGTGTGGTCTGCTAATCAACGTGGGCAGCTCATCTGGCCAAAGAAAGGGTACAGGCCATCAAGAAAAGCAACAGGGCAGATTACACCGCTCTGAGCGTCAAATACTAGCAATTTCCCCTGAGGTGCAACACACTTTTTATGACCTTGAATTGATTGTAAAAGTAACTCCTCCCTCTGTACCTTTCACACACAGGCGTAAGAAATGTCCTGGCATGAAATCTTTCTACAGCCGAGCGATGCTTTTGAACGCTGCAACCCAAAGAAGCCACCACCCACTGTTCAAACTGAGAAGAAATGATTACAGGAGAGAGTTGTGGGTTATCATTTTGAGAGGAGTCGCTGGTGAGCAGGAGGAAACTTGCTCCTTGCTCGTCCAGCTTGGCATTTCACTTGCTATAGGTATGTCAATCTTGTACTGTCAGAGTTGCAAAGTAAGAGGAATGCAACAGGCAACAAATTGAATGGATTCTGCATTTGAGACCAACAAGTGTTAGGCAGTAATGTTAACCCTGATTTAATTATCCATTAGGTGCCCAAGCAAGAATTCAGCATCAAGCACACTGTTCTGTTGCTAGTGTCCAAACACAGGAAAATGTGATTAATAGAAATTTAGGAGTGTACTCCTGCATCCTTAGAAAGGAAAACCTCCTTACAAAGCCTCTTTGACTCAAAGAAAAGGTGTGGCTGAGTGGTGTGAACAGGGTATTTTTTTAAAAAATATATTATTTCAGCCCTCCACAAGTGTCCTTCAATGTCTTTCACACTGTATCCCCCAAGTGGAAGATATCTCCTGTTGGCACAAGGCAATCCAGAGCTTTGTTTACCTGTCCTTTTTCTGCCAACCAGTGGTTCACTCTTCTGACTGTTCTTCACAGCAATGATGTAGATGATGTACTCAGTGCCAGGTTCCAAACCTAGGGAGAGAGGAAGGACGCAGAACAATTTTAAACTTGGGAGTTGCTTTTCTTTTACGATTATGTGTGAGAACTAAGGCAGAAGGAGAGGTGGGTAAGGCTCCAGTATTGGGTATGTACATTTCACACCCGAGGTTTTCAGGTCAGTGCAGAGTTCAGCCTCCTGCTCCTCAGAGCAAGTTTGCAACATGACCCATGTCAGCTGGGATCATGGACCCAAACATAAGGGACCTTTATTTAGCCCCTGTGACTGGTGGGGTGCCAGAATCAGGGGCTTTTCTTCCTTGAAAACGCAACAATTGTGGTGACAGCAGAAACAAGCACCGAACTGCTCAAATGGGTTGGTTGTTCTGACCAGTGAAGTGGGATGTGTTTGTAGGACAGGTGTGCTCACAGGACCACTCTCTAGTACTGGAAACCACAACACAGGAATACCATTTTCTCTGTCCATTAGCTAATCATCAAGGCATTTTATAATCAGGCCTTCCCTCTCCCCATCTCCTGAAATTCAAGTGTTTCAGGTGAAGGGGCTCCCAGACAAAAGAGAGTTACCGGTGATGGTAGCCTCAGTGGTGCTGGGCCGGGGGCGAGGCACAACCTCCTTAACTGGCGAGCCAGGTTTCTCATATCTGATGATGTAGCCAGTGATCTTGGCTCGGGGAGGCTGCCAGGTGGCCAGCAGGGAGTTGCTCGTGGTCGTAAGGAAGTGCAGGTTAGAAGGAGCATCGATAGCTGGGTGGAAACAAAAAGGGTTTAACAAGTCCAATGCAGAAAAGACCAGCGTATTCTTCACCTGAGCTACACCTGCTTGACAGCCTTCTCAACCCCACTGCTGTAAGTTACAGGGAATATTCCATGTGATCAGACACAGTAAACTCCTAACTGGCCATATGTGATTATGAGCAAAAAGGTCAGACAAGATCATTACCAGTGGAGGCATCCAGTACCACTGGGGAGCTGCGTGCGTTCTCGTTCAGAGTGTACAGGTAGATCTTGTAGTCAGTGCCAGGCTGCAAGCCTAAAATCAAGTTGAAAGGCAAATGTTAGCTAAGGAGAGGAAGCTACCTAAGATGGCCATCAGAAGGTCTTTCAACAACCTCTTCCTGGAGCCTAGTCTCGATGCCTCAGGTATTTTTTCCCCACCTTTTGTTCCTATAGTATTTCTCATCAAGGATATTCAATTCCAAAGCAGGAAGCCAGTGTACTTTCTGATCCAACCCTGCGGCTGCAGAAGCCCTCACTCACCAGTGATGGTGTAACTCCTGAGTTCAGGGCTGATGGTCCTCTGGATGGGGCTCTGGCCACCTGCGGGGATGGCTTCCACTAGGAAGCCAGTGATGGTCTCAGTCTTGGTCCTCCAGGTAATGGTGATGGTGGTCTCAGTGACATCTGTCACGCGGGGCCTGCGAGGGGGACTCACATCTACACCACAAAGGGAAAGGGCTCTTGTCAGTACAGGGGGCACTGGGAATCTCAACAGCCAAATGCTGGTGAAGCCTGGGATGGAGCAGGGCAAGCTCCCAGCCTGTGCACCCCCACAGCACTGAGGGCTCATCCCACCACTTACTTTCAAGGGTAGTGACCACCCCCTGGGCTGGCCTGCTGGTCAGCGAGTCCTTCAGAGCATACACACTCACTTCATACTTGGTTGCCACCTAGAATGGACAGTTACAGCACGTCAGGAGAAGGAACCAGCACAGGCGGGGGGGAAATACTCCTGCCCTCAGTCAGTGTTTGGTGGAGCCACATTCCTCAGTCACCACTTACTGAAGTATGAAATAAATGAAATAAATCGGGGAAGGATCGATGGGATAATTCAAATTATTTCCACCTGTAATGAAAGAGTAAGCAGTGACCCTGACACACTGTGCACACCCAGGAGCAGAAGAAATCCTGAGGATGCTTCAGAGAAACTCTGATTTCCCTCCTATTTTTCCCAGGGTTAGTGGATGCCATTTGCTGTGATAAGGAATAAAATAATGTGAATGAAAGAGAATTATGAAAGTAACAGCATGGGGGGGTTTTGTCCTTGGCTGCATCAGACCATTGGTCCACTTAGATTAGAATGTTTTTTAAGGCTCATTTTTGAAAATGGTTCATAAAACTCCTTAAAAACAGATCAGTAGCTTTTTAAGATCGCAGGAACCATAAAAGCAGTTATTTTCAGCCTTCTCCACTTCAGGAACTTCTGAAATGTTTCCAGTGGAGAAGATGGCTATATATATCAAATTTAAGCCTACTCACAAAAGACTTGCATTTTTAACTTACATTTTGCAGATATCTTAAAAAGAGGCAATAGACTGCCAGAGCTCCCATATCACAGCTGGAAATCCGTGTTAGATCGCTTTATCTGACCTCTTTTGTGGAAGATGAGTAAAAGCATTTTGCTGGGTTACTTCTGATTGTGAACCTGGTAATTTGCATTTGATTAGGCATCCAGTCTTCTCTGTGCTAGATGAGGAAGGGGGTAGAATGCAGCTTCAGCAGGCCAGTTACTGGCCTTTAAAAAAAAAACCTGCAGCACTGAGTAGCTGCAATCTTGACTTGCCATGAGCTTCAGAGCCAGACCCTGAGGAGCTGTAATGATCTACTCCAACTGAAGCTCCTGACAGAGGAACCTGAAACTTCTTAAAAAAAAAAAAAGTCTCCTTCCCACAACGCAAAGAAAAAAAAGTTACCATCAAGCCAGACACCACTGCAGATGTGCTGTCTGGAGAAAGGTTGATTTCTTTCATAGGACCAGTCTTTTCTTTGGGGTTCACTCTGACTCTGTAGCCAGTGAGGCGAACGTTGGGCGCATTCCAGTTGATGGTGAGACTGGTGGGAGTTACCTGACTGAATTTCAGGTTCGTCGGAGGTGGAATTGCTGCAAAAATCCAGATTGGCACAGAGTTACTTTAAAAAAAAAAAGGCAGTCTTGGGTAAGACAATATTCTCTCCTGAACACAAGACAGGTTGAGGGCAGAAAAGTAGAGTGCCTTGTGCAAACACAGACGTGGGAGGGGATACGTTATTCAGGAGGAGATTCTCAAATCTACAGTAACACTTCTCGGCAGAAATGAGGAGATATCGATGCTTCCACCCTGAAGTTAAGTGTGCAATGACATTTGCTATGATATAAGGTAAAGGCTTGGGAAGGTGCTTAAATCTCTAGCAGGCCAGTGTGTTTTAATTATTCTGTATTCAGTCTCTGCTTTTCATCACACAGCTCACGGTTCAGTCCTGCTCCACTTGCCCCCGTCTGCTCATTTCCAAAGCACAGTGGATGATTTACACAAAAGTAAGTAGAAAGCAGGCTCAGGAATTACAGAGAAGATATCAAAATACTGAAAATGGAGAGGGGAAGCATTTTACAGCCACTTGCACAGCGAGCAAGGCAATGGAAAAGCAGAGCTGTGGTGGCCATAAGGCTTGTCACACAAGAGCCTGTTCACGAGCTAACATGTCCACTATTCTAAACAAAAAATGCCTGCCTAAAAAAAGGAGTGTCCATTGAAGTATTTTCTTGCCTTACTGTTGGTAAGCCTGGGGCTGTAAACAGAGCAAAGATGTACCTTACCACAGTGCCCACTATGGCACAATGCTATCAAAGCTTCCCAGTTTCACAAAGTGGAAATACAGGATAATTCTTCCTTCTTGCTTTGCTCAGAGCTCAATTGAAGCCCATCAGAGTCAACAGAAAGAAATTAATGACTTCAAATCCACTTTTCAACAGCCCTCAAAAGGTAAACCACAGAGGGTGGGGCTTTGAAAAAGTATATTTGCATTTCTGGCAGGTAGTCAGCCAGCTGTTCCATCATTACATCATTTTGCTTCAGCAGATCCATACACCAGGAGCCACCAAATCCATCCCACCCCTGGAATTAAAAGTGCCAACTTCTCAGCCACAAATGAATGGGAGACCTTTCTTACACAGGTGCTACCTGTCTTTGTAATAAAGTCACGTCTGGTAATGCTGGAAGCTTGCAATGGATTCCATATTGCTGGAAGCAACGTTAAGTTAATTCCTTGCAATAATTTTCCTTTTTTATCAAGGAATTCACAGTGCACGGAAGTGCAGCTGGATCAGCCTGGCACAGAAGGGACTCCTCTGTAGAGGTGATGAGGGTGCAGGCTGTGGGCATGCAGTGGGCTGTGCTCCCTAGGGGCAGTGCCAGTGAGGGATCTGCAGCCTCTGGGAGGCCTGAGTGTTCAGCAACGTCCCAGCCCTTCCTGCTGATCTTTTCCTCCCTGGGGCATGAAAGCTGCCCTCGCACCTCTCTCGTTGCTCACCACCTGTGCTTTCAGGTGACCTACACCTCGAAGGTAAGACAAGAGCGTGGCGAGAGCGCTCCCCATGGATCAGGCTCCGTGACCAGGGATGGGACAGCACTGGACACCCCTCCCTCCTTTCTCTAGGATCTGCTCCTGCAATCCTGCTCTCCTGCCTGCCTTCCCTGATGTGTGTGCAGGCGGCTCTCTGGCCCCAACTAAGTCATCCCCCAGGAGCAATCCCATCCCCTGGGCTGCCCCTGAGGCTGTCCCGGCATGGAGCACCAGTTGCACATGGAAGCACACTTGACCCCTCCACACAGAGGGCTGCTGCCATGGCCTGCTGGGGGTGGTGGGAGCTGTACCTGTGGACTGGGTCCCAGTGAGGGGCAGGCTCTCCATGTCATCGTAAATGGCAACGATATTGATAGTGTACTCAGAACCTGGCCTGAGGCCATGCAGCTCAGCAGTGTCTTCTTCGCCACCTGGGGCCGGCAATAGCTCATGGATTCCATCCTCAGGGCTTGAGTAGGTCACCCTGTACCTGGTGACTTGCCCCTGAGGGCTTTCCCAAGCAATTTTGATGGAATCAACATCCACCTCAGTGAATGTTAGTCCTTTAGGGCGGTCAATGTCTGTTAGGCAAATTAACGGGAAGAGGTTAAGTGATAAAAAGCAAGGTTGTGGGTGAGGAAAATAAAAAGCATTTTGATTACATGCAAAGCGGTTTCCAGTTTGGTGTGGCAAGGGGGCACTGGATTCTCCTCTGTGCTGCACCTCGCACACGTGCTTACGTCCCTAAGCCCGAGTTTGCAGCTGCCAGGCAGCAGGAAGGCAGTCTTGGCTCTGTTGAAACCAAAAGGACCTGCACTGCCACCTTCAAAGCAGCCAGGACACCAATTCTCACCTATTTCTGAGTCCCCTCAGCACCAAAACCAACTCCACGCAACTCCAGTAGCATTAAGCTACCTTCCAAGTGGACGAGAGGAAAAAAAGAAATGGGAATGTTAAGACCCATTTCTCCCATGTGAATGGTTGCTAGTGCCAAAGGCAGCCAGGGAACCCACCGAGCTCTGCGAGTTTGGGCTCACATTGCACTTGCTGCTCACTACTGTGAGCTGCTGTGCAAAGTGCCAGTCCAAGGAGAATCCACCCGCTATTTTCTTTCATAAATTAATATCCAATTAACACACTCACCAAGAAAGCAAAATTACTCAGCGTATTATATGGTAAAATCAGTTAGAAACAAACTTTTCAGCTTTTTATCAAGTGCACAGGGAATATCCACATGTGCAATTGGGTGATACACATGCCTTCCACTTAAACCAATTCACAGGATTTTCCTGGCAAGGTGGGAGCTCAGAGCAGGTGAAGTGAGCCTTGTCCCCAGAAGTCTGGAGTGGCTATCCCAGAAATACACCCCCATCTGTTGTACAAAACCAGAGGATCTAACATGTAATTTTTATATTGGATCAAAATCATGCTTTTCTAAGAATTTTCATCTTTTTCATTTGCCATGTTGTATTAGTCCTCAATTTCCCACATTTTCTAGCTGGCAAAGGTGATTTTTGTCCAGGAATTTGTTGGTTTGAATGTGGACTCTCCACTCATCTCTGCAAAGCTCTGGAGAAGCTCCTGTCATCTGCAGTGTTTGGGGCTGAGTCACTGTTTTGAAGGCAAGCTGGAGCAGGGAAATAAGAATTACACAAATCCCTACCCCAGAGGTATCCCTCAAAAACACTCTACCTCAAACCAACCTGAGTTACAAGGTCCCTCTCGTGTCCCCTCTGTGACCAGAGCAAGGCTGCTGTTTTGTACACAGCCCCTCAGTCCTGGAATTATTCTTTGTTTTGCAGAGCTTCATCCCTGATTCTTGGTATAACCCATGTGGTTATACCAATATTCCCTCACTGCCTCGTACCGAGCAACTGCTCCCAAGCCCAGTCGACTCCCTTAACAGCAATCACCTTTGCCACCTAGCTCCACACAAAGGAGATCTTGGCACATTTTATCCACTGATTGGGTGATGGCAAACAAAACCCCAGAAGACTTTGTGGCTTTAGTGAAAGAAAATGAGAAGCGCAGCACACTTTGAGGGTGGGGGGCTGGAAATTGTGTTTTGGCAGTGTTTGAGGCAGAGGGATTGTGGTTTTGCCAGAATCTGCAGTTGAGGTGCATGGTACTTCTCACAGGGCTGGCCACCTCACACTCTCCTGGACACCTGGCTTTTGTTTTCCCTGGGAATGTGGTGGTAGGTTCAGACATCAATAGCAAACGTGTGTTTGCTGCCATGAAGTGAAATACATACTGGTGACAGCTGTCTCAACCAAGGGCTGGCTCTCCCCGTTCTGATTCTGAGCAAAGACACTGACCACGTACTCCACCGTGGGCTGCAGACCTTCAACAGTGACTTGAGTTTGATCTGGCAGGAGACAAACACCATCAGTCAGAAAGAATAGCAAAAAGCTGCAGAGAGATGGCCTGAAAGCAGCCTTGAAGGAATGGCCTGTCTAAGCCATACCATGAATAAATGTCATTAAAACAAGGTGGGACTGACAAATTAAAAATGCACCACGCTCCTCTGGCAGCGCACAACTGCTATTTGTACCTGCTCCAAGGCTCCACAGCTGAAAGGGCAGGTTAACACAGCAGGTAGAGCAAAGCACAGGGAGACCAGCTTGCACCATTTTTTTAGGATAAGACTGACCATCAACTCAGCTGCATCACGAGCATCCCCAAGTGCTCTGCTGATCCCACAAAATGCAGTTTTCCTGAGAGCTGACGTGGCAGGTTCCACAGGTACTACACTACAAACCTGTAGTGTATGTGACTGAACCTGTGCTGTGACCAAGGGTCACCTTATGTGACTTCCACAAAAATTTCAGAGCAAGTTATTCTGGATGCTAGAAAATCCAATGGTATTTCTTTCAAATGCAGGTGTTTTTCATGCACACTGAGGCTGCCAAGAACACACTTTTGCAGTAAAGTGGTGTCAGGAAAATATGAAGTTTTTGGGGCAAAATCTGCCCGACCTCATCTGTCCTGGATGAGACAGGACTGACTATCAGCAGGATGGCAAAAAAAATATACAAGCAGCAGCAGGATTTTAGTGGTCACATCTTGCATTCTCTACAGATCCAGCAAAGGATGACATGACTCTTACCTGCAGGGACATTTTTTGTTTTTGTTGGCCCGTGTCCGTTCTTGGGGACAGCAGTCACCCGATACCCTGTGACTGGGGATGTTGAAGGGAGCCATCTGATGCTGATACTGTTGTCCTGGACATCAGTGACTTGCATTTGGGATGGTGTGTCTATTTCTGGGCAACAAAAGTAATTTTTCTGAGTATGTTGATAGAGGAAACCCTCCCTCCACTGTTGCATTCTGGCTGAATTTTATTCTGCACTGCTCGGAAGAGACAACACATGTTGCTGTTTATTTGTCTCTCGTGCTTGCCCGGAGCAAAAGAAGCTTTAACCATGATGTGATCTCGTATCAATGACCAGGGATCAGTGATACACGTTGATGGGGAAAAGCGAAGACAAAGCTGTGGTGGTTTTTGTCTTGTTTGGTTCAATCAGGTCTCACCTGTTCTGTAGGTGACAGTGACTGGTTTGCTGCTGGCAGGGCTGTCTCCACGGCCAGTGACAGCATACACAGTGATGGTGTATTCAACACCAGGCTTGATGCCAGTGATGGTGGCAGTAGACACAGTGCCAGGCACTGTGAACTCCTGTACTGGGCTGCTTCCACCTAGGAAGGGTAGGTGAAGAAAGAAATGTGACGGGTCTGTAAAGCATGCATTTAAAATCTCTACAAAAACCAGGACAGTCCTATATGCATCAAACTGAAGACAGGACCCTGTTGATTTTAGTGGTTGTCGGTCAAAGCTGTTTTGACCATTCCAAGGGAAAGATTGAAATATGTACATAGAGTCACCTCTAAAATTACTGGAATACTCCAGATGCTCTTTTCTTTTGGGTAGACAAAATAGGATTTGCTCTTTTTTTAAAAATATGTCTGCTATGGCCCAAGGTGCCTTTGCCATTTCCTTTCTAATGGCCCCAGAATAGAGTTTCTGGTCTGTGACTCACCTGTTTCTCCATACGTTATCCGGTAGTACCTGACTGTCACTGCAGGAGCATCCCAGGAAATCCTGAGGCTGGTCGGGCTGGTCGGGGTGACTTCCAGGTCCCTTGGAACATCAGACACTAGAAAAACAGACAATTGAGGAGGGAGTTTAAACACACTTGCACATCAGCTACATGCTTACACCGTGTTCCTGTGCTAATCATCTGTCTGTCCTTTGGCTCACGGCACGCTCCTCTCCAAAAAACAGATGTGCCTGCTTAAAAACCACGCGGTATTGGGCTGCATTTAACAAAAATGTCTCCGCTGGGCCTAGAAACGCCCGAAAGCAGCGTGGCTCCTCCCACCTTGTTCTAAATCAGGCCCCACCTCAGTGCACAGGCATCTCCTCCTGAGCAAAGCTGGCAGGGGAGACATGGTTTAACAGCAACCGCTCTGCCAAGAGGCTGCTCACACATGCAGTATTCTCCCGCCGGGGCTCACCTGTCGTCTGCTGACCGACCAAGGGCAGGCTCTCCTCCCTGCCGTTGAGGGCGATGATGCTGACCACGTACTCGGTGCCTGGCAGCAGGTTGGTGAGGGTGATGGAGTTCCTGGAGGGGGGCACCCGCTCCTCCTTGGGCCGGGCCCCGCCCTGCTCAGGCTGGTAGCGGATCCTGTAGCCCGTGATGGTGGCACGGGGAGCGATCCAGTGCACCGTGAAGGAGTTCGCCGTTATATCCGAGAAGTCCAGGCCCGTGGGGGAATCCAGACCTGGGTGTTTCAAGGGACACAAGGCTGAGCTCAAACCAAACTGCTTGGCATCATCACAGGGGGCAAGTAAGAGTAATTAAGCAGCGTTAATGAATTCTGAAAGGATGGTATTAAGTCCAAGTACCTGTTTTCTGGACTCCATACAAAGGTGCACTCTCGTGCTGCTCAGAAACGCTGTAAACTTTCACCAGATATTCAGTGCCAGGGAGCAGGTCTGTGGAGTTGAAGAACAGGGATCTGGAAGTGTTTCTTTGCTAACGTCAAGAAGAAGTTAATCAACCTACACAATTTTAACTCAGTGTTTTTCTTAGGAGGCAATCAGGTTTTGCTCGATGGAAGATCTGAGCCTCCAGGACAATCAAAAATTTAAATCAGTTACTTTTGTGGCATTATGGTTCCTTGCAGTGCCTTAGCTTGAAGAAGCATGATATTCTATGCCATTGCTTTATTAGTTTGTGAAGACTGACCAGAAGCAATTACCTTTTTACAGGGTCCCTTCCAGTTATCTACTAGTTTAGCTAAGCACCAGACCAAAGATTTAGCCAATATAAGCTGAAATAGGGCCAAGGATTTCCAACACAGCTGTTCTAACTCAGACAAGCTCTAGACTTAGTTTTTTATTCTGATAACAGGTCTTGTCTCTCACTTAACCAACCACATTCTCAGAGAGAGAAAAAAAATCCCCAACTATAAATACAACACAGCTTTTGCCCCAAAAATGAACATCACCTTCTGGAAAATGCCTGCAATTTTGCTGCCATGTCCTGTAAGGTTCCAAAACCGGATGTATTTTCTGGTCTGAGCATACAAAGGCAAAGGAGCAATGACCTTTTGCATATTCTGATCCTCTCCCCTCAACCTCTGCACTGCAAGTCCTTGACATTATTGGCAAACCAGGCAAACATCATGTATTTACTGTTAATACCTAACCAGGCTGCAAATCAATGCAACTGCCTCATAGCCTGATTCATCACTGTCCTTGGATTGATAGGAAAAAAACTTGCCTGTGGTTTGGCTTTAACTTGGGTAAAGCTAGAGGCCAAACCACATTTGGTGTGAGTTTGTATGAGGCTACTTGCAACATCACTTTAAAGCAGCTGAGAATTTGACTGGCCATGCTTAAATTTTTTGGGTTTTTTTGCCTCATCTTGTGTCATATGTCACCTTCTCACCCTCTGCAACTACTTGAATGAAAGGAGGCTGTAGCAAGGTGGGGGTCAGTCTCTTCTCCCAGGTAACAAGTGATGGCACAAGAAAAGACCTCAAGCTGCACTAGGGGAGGTTGAGGTTGGATAGCAGGAAAAACTCAATTCTTTTTGGTCAGGTGTGGAGTCACCACCCCTGGAAGTGTTCAGGGGGTGTGTGGATGGACACTTGGTGGTGAGCACGGTGGTGCTGGGTTGATGGCTCAACTCAATGACCTTGGAGGTCTCCTCCTAGGAATCTTACAATTTTACAACAAGGGGTTTCTCATCATTTGCTTGACTTACTTGTTAAGATGACCATGTTGTCTGAGGGCGATACTGTCACCTCTGCAACATCCTCCTCCTTCTTGGCGGGGGAGTAGCGCACCAGGAAGCCGCTCAGCACGATGGAAGTTGGGGCAGTCCAAGTCACCCTCATGGTGTCAGGCCCCACATTAGTGAAGCGCAGGTCAGTGGGAGGAGGCACAGCTACACAGCAAAGAACAGATCTAGCTCAGTTCTCAGATTCGTGCTGATCAAGACGTCTGTCCGGGGAAATCGGTCACCAGATAAAATAACTCATGCACAACAGACTACGGCATCAGACTCATGCAAACAGACTTCTAAACTACATTTGGTTCGACTAGGGTTAAGAGAAAAATGTGTCTGCACTACTGTCAGGCTGCTTTAACCTCTTGGCAATTCCTGATAAGTTAAATGTAACCCACGGGGCTAATTCAAAAACAAGGTAGCAAGTTTCAGTAATGTGCTTCTTGCAGCTGGATTTTGTATTACAGATGTGGTGCCAAGAGAGGTTTAAAGTTGCCATACAGCAGCTCACAGATGGAAAAGTAATCTCATCTAGAATCCATACATGCACACACAGGAGAGGACAGGGTATATCACTAATTTCCTATGATTCTACTTCTACTCGTGTCGAAGGATTTACAGCCTCAGGGCTTTCAAACACAACAGGATTTCATGCAAGAACCAGTTTCCAGCTCGCCTTCAGCTCATGCACTATAGAGACCCTTGTCGGTGTGGCACGGCTGTCACTGGCATGCACTCAGGGAGTGGTGTCCATCTGCATCCTTCAGGGCGTTGTGGAAAGAGTGGGGCCACCACGGAAATGGGCTGCTGGAAGCTCAAAAAGCTGTCAAGGCTGGAGGGTGTCTGCTGATCTGCTCCCCCCCACTTAGCGCTCGTATTTGGGGGAATCACAGTTTTAAAGTCTGGCGAACAGACAAGCTCGTGTTTCAGGCCTTTGATTCCAACTGGATCCTGGAAATCTGAAGAGCAGAAGGCGAACGAGCCTTGCAAGTCTGTGGCGATTCCCAGCATTAAAAACACCTCCAATTCGAGAATGAGCAGCGCCACGTCCATCCCCAGTGAGCTGAGGGGGTCTGTCTGGCTTCCCTGCATGAGCAGCTCAATTCCTCCTCGGACAAAAAGCCCAGCACCCCAACAGCCAGTGACAGCCAGTGACAGCCACCCACATCGCAAAACACAGAAGTTTTTCAAAATTCACCCGTTTGCTGTGTCAGAGTAGTAGGGGCGCTCTCTCCGCCATTAATGAGCGTGATTACACTGATGTCGTAATCAATGCCCGGCTCCAAGCCTGTCACTGTGTAGTATCCTACTGAGGAGTCCACAAAATCTTCAAAAATAGGGACACTCTCTCCTGCCGCAACTACTGTGATGCGGTACCCAATAATGGCGGAAGCATTTAACGGGGTCCACCTCAGGCCGATGCTTGAGTCAGTTATGTCAACAAAGCTTAGGTCAGTGAGCTGGGGCACCTCTAATGAGTTAAAGAGCAAACGGGAGAGGCAGAAGAGACACACGGAAGCAAAAAAGAAAGACAAGGGAGAAAAAAAGCAGTGTTCATCACTATTAACATCGACAGAACTCGGGAAGCAACTGCGGTGATATGCACAATTTCTCTTGGGGGTTGGGAGGAAAAAAAGCAAGATTTTGGTGGGGTGGTTTTGGTTGGGTTATTTTGCTTTTGCCGTTATTAGTTTGTTTTCTTGTATTTACCCTTCAATGAAGTCTCCAGCTGCTTCCCTGAGCAGACAGAAGCTGAAACCCAAATCCTCTTTAGACATGTAATTTTCAAAGAGCCCTACAAGAGGCACTTAACTTGCAGCAAATTTACTTTCAGCAATGATAAGCCACAAAGACCCATCATTTTCTGACAAAAACAGAAGCAGAAAAAACACAGCCCTTTGTTTCTTTCTACAGGTACATTACAAGAGAGCAAAGTTTACTAAAGTGTAAATAAAACAACAACAACTGAAATAACAGCTGATTGACCCTCTAATATCCTTGTTTGGTTCAAAAGGTGAACCTAACTTTTATCACTGGGATCACAAAAATCTCAGCTCATTTGAAGGGGCGAAATCGGACCCTCAGAGCTGGTGAGAACCTTCACAGGATAGATCAATCCAGGATAGATCGTCCAGTCATTGAACTATTTACACTGCACTTGGAAAAAAGCCTCAAACTCCTTCAATGGCTTCAATTCGGCCCAGAATTCCTCAAGTTCTGCTTACCAACTAACTGCTGCAAGATATGTGTTAAAAACAGATGGTACTGAATAGTAAGCAACCTCAGAAACAGGGTAAATGGTTAAAAATTACCTTCAGATGGTATTAATTCTGTCTGAGTGACAACATCCCCAAATTCAGAGATTATGCCCAGCACATGATGTGGCCAAGAGCCTGACATATGTGGCTAAAATTGTTCAAAATCTCAAGTTTTAGCCACTGAGTAAGAATGCTCTTTAATGATCTTTAAGATGCTGCCTAAATTTCTGTAGGGAAAATAAGCACAGCTGTGACTGTTTTCCCTACTGGCATTATTCCATTAGCAAAGGTGCTCATTTTCCTGCATGTTAGGCCCAGCAGAATTGGGCAGCGAATGGGGAATTTTAGATGCATCTTCAACTGACAGCAGCCAAACCTTCAGCTTGAGTCAATAAACTGGTATTGATTTAAGCCACGAGGTTTGTCTGTGTAACTTCATCAAGGTGATCCTGAAATCAGTGGGAGCTAATGGATGCTCTTCCTCACTCAGGATCAGACATCAGTGACTCAAAGATGCAGGACTCTGTACCCATTCTGTTCATGACAAGTTAGTTTGAAAAGAAATTATTGCTTTAATAACAGTGGTTATGTTCTATTTCGATGTCCTTCTTGGAAAACACTTATTTTACAGAATAAGTGTAAAAAAGAAAACCCTGCCAAGTTTTCTGTAAAGTAACTGTTTATCCACATGGAATGCATGTACCATATCACCTTTGAAGAGTTGTAAAAGCCAGACACATACATTCTTAGCTTTCCCCCCACCAGAAGATGGTGAAGGGCAAAAGCTATTACTGCATAACTAACTGCAGCATCACAGTATTAGTTTACCCCAGGGAACACACAGCACTTCAGTGAAGCACAGAAGTTTTAAAGCAGTGTTACAAGAGCAAGCAAACACAGTAGCTGGCATCATCTCAGAGCAGAAACAAAAACAAACAAAGCCCTCACAAAGGAAAATTAAATGCAACCATTTGAAGAAATGCATATTAATCTTGCCACTGTGGCTACAGAGGCAGTTTCTGCAGTCCCCACAGATGTCATGGGAGGTGGCACACAGCACTCTGTGTCTCAAGTGCTACAGGGATGGACCTTTCCATCTTGGCTTTCCTCTCCACTGCACTCAAGTGATCTTGTGCCATTACTACTGCCAGAATTTCTCCTCTGCTTGCTTCTCCTTCTCATCTCTCTTCATCTACTTCCTGTTCTCACCAGCTGTGCTCCAGATGCTGGGGCACTTCAGGGCTAACTTAAATCCCTGCTGCTGCCCAGCTCAGTGCACTGATTCAGCAGATCCCCATGCTGACCACCAGTCTGTGCCACACCACGCAGGCTGCCCACGCAGAGAAGTCCACGGGTGTGTTGGAACGTCGCTATTCTGCTTTTTGAGACTAAATGTGAAGTCTATGCCCTCTACCATTAGACTAATACATGTCTCCTGCAAGGTAGAGCCCTAAGGCTCAGCCATTTGAGTGTGGGCAAGGGCTGCTCATCCCTTCGTTACCTGGTGTGATGGTTTCTGAGATGGGGAGACTCTCCTGGTCGTCCTTGACAGAGTAGACGCTGACGTTGTACTCCACGCCGGGGTTGAGGTTCTCAAAAGTGCAGGTGGTCTGATCTGCACCCACCAGCTCCTCCAGGGTAGAGCCCTGCTGCCCATCAGTGGGAGCAGTGGTCACGCGGTACCCGCTGATGCCTGAAATACAGGGGGCAGTGTCAGCAGTCTCCTGCTGGATCCACTTACATCAGTCTTCAGTGCAACAGCTGAAGCAAACACATGACAATTTACAAGTGGTTCTGCCACCTCGAGCCCAGCAGGGAAGAGGTTGCTTTGTCAAGCATCCCGAAATGAGTTTCCTGGGAGCTAGCCATGCCACCTCTCACAGGGATTTCCATTCCCTGTGAGACCTCAAACTGAAAATCTCAGGAGTTTTGAGAGGAACTTCCATCAGGACTCTGTCAGGAAAAGATTCAGCTGCCAACAGAGGTTTTCAAAAACCTTCAGTCCATCTTCTATGGGAGTCAATTGTGCAGTTCCCATCAGCTACTGTGGGAGAAGAATTCATCCTGAACATTGTCAGAACTTCCTTGCTCACCTTCCATAGCACTAACTCATTTGTCACTTCCAGTAATCTTTGTGCTCCATTCTGCTCTCCTTTCCTTCGACTATTTTTCAACCACTGGAGCTACTTGAAGAAACCCTTCAAATCCTCAAAATGGCTGAAATCTAACCTCTAACCTGTGAGTCTAAAAGGATAAAAGACCAAAATAGCTTTTTACACAGAAAAGAAATAATTTTGACTCCTACGGCAAGTTGCAGTTAACTGTTAATTATATCCTTTAATGCATCTAGAAAAATTTTTCGTTAAGTTTATCAGCAGGGAACTTCCCACCAAACTGCAGGGCACCACAGAAGAAGCGTCAGCATTCTGCTCCAAGAGGAGCTTTGAGCACAGAGCGAGTTCACATGCTTACCTGGAGATGTGCTGCTCTCCCAAGAGACTATCAGGATGCCAGTGTCGGGACTGGACTTCAGGCGCAGGCTGGTTGGTGGAGCCAGTGCTGCAAGGGTTCAGACAAATAGGTCACTGATGGCACCGAGAATCCTGCTGGCTGCCTCAGCACCCCTCTCTCCCCACCAGCTCCTCACCCTTTGGAATCAGCCAAAAATACTCCCCTGAAGCCGTGACCCTGACGGTGCTACAGCCAGCTGTACATCAAAAAGAAAACCCACACTACAAGAGGGAGGAAAGGCCAGAACTGCTTCCCAGAAGGCAGCAGGGAAGGGAAGAAGGAAGAATGCAGAAGTGAGTGCCATACGTGTGGTGACTCTCCTGACGATGGGGGTCTCTCTCTCCTGGCCATCCATCAGCACGGTGAGGCTGTAGGTGTACTCCACTCCAGGGGTCAGCCCAGAGATCACGATGCTGCCCGAGTCCGAGATCACCTCCCGAGGGGCCTCTCCGCCCTGGCTTGGGCGCACTCCCAGCTGCAGGGCAGGGAGGTTTACTCTTCAGTCACAAGCTGTCAGCACCCTGATGATCAGTTTGCCTGATGATCACGCAACTAGGTGCCCTTATGCTGAACTCCAGCTGTCAGTCCTGTGACTTGTGGTCTAGATGTCCCACTCGACCTGAAGCCCCATGACTGCACTGAGCTCTATCACCTAAACCCGCTCCCTTGTAATGGACAGGCCCTTCTCACCTCTCCCACTTGTGCTGACATCTTCACCACAGCCTGTAGGAAATGGCTTTAATCTGCCCTCCCCACCACAGTGGAGCAAGAAGCAAAACCAACACAGGATTTAGCTCCTCCTACCTTGAAGCCAATCCTTGGGGCAGGTGTCCAGGTGATGACAATAGAGGTCTCAGTCACTTCTGTGTTAAAAGGAGGGACAGAGCCAGCAGGCTGATCTGTGGAGTGAATTGACCAGAGTTGAAGTCTGCTGTGATGGTTTGAAAACCTGACCTAAAGCAGCACAAATAGCCAGTGGAATGAAATGAGTTCTGAATTAGATCACTTCTGAAAATCCAGTGATTTGGGAAGGATCTGACATACGATTTTTGTCTGCTGCCAGGCTTGACAGACACCATATGCAAGTGGCCTAATCATAGCCAGAGCTTTTGTTCCTGAAGAAAACAGAAATACTCAAGTGGATGCATGATCCTCCATGCATCCAGCCCAAAGAATTTGGGGAAATCCTGGTTTTTGGCATGATATGTAAAGTGTTCCTCAAAACTGAGCTGTTTTTTTGATTCACCCATCATAAGCCTTCTAATCAGCAGAGCACCACACCCCTGTCTGTCATCCAGCAAGGAGCATCTCACCCCTCACCAACATCTTGGGAAGACAGCAAAGAAGAGCCAACGTCAGTCTGAGCCATCTGTTGTCTCACTGGTATCTGTCAGAGGCCAAAGCCTTTGTGCATCCCAGAATCAGCCTCAATAACTGAGTCTAATCTGAAATGGCCCTGTTAGTAAATGCTATTAATGAAGAGGTTTGGTTAATCAGATCTCTAGTCTCAAAGTAGACTGGTTTCATTCAGACAAGCCAGAATTTGAAGGCAATATTAAATCTAAGATAACAAATCATATTCTAACTGAGGAATATTTACAGATAAGTCTGTCAGCAAAAAGCACCTTGCCAATGTCAAAAACGTTACTCTGATTAGAAGTCTGAGCCCTTATTTTAGTTTCATGTTGTTTTAAAAGAAACCACATTCCTTTTTTAAAAGAGGATGTGGTTCTGGGCTTGGGTGGCTTTGAGTTTTGCTAGTTTATATGATGGTAACATCATTATTTAAACACAGAATCTATTTGTTCCTTTTAGAAATATGTGAGGGTTGTTACAGAACTCCCTTTACTTCTGAAATTTGCTTAATATTTCTTCCAAACCAGCATCATAAATACAGGTGATTGAAATGCAATTAAAAAAAAAAAAAGGATAAAAGATAGAATATGATGTTTGTGTCAGTTTGGGTAACTGCAGTTGAGCTGCCTTAGATGGTATGGCTGGGCTTGAGAAATAACTGCTTTTAGCTTTATGTAAATATCAGACAAAATATTCCTTCCCCATTGTAAGGGAGTTGTATACTTTCCTTGATTTGTCATGCCAAAACCAAGCAATTAGGAAGATAAATAAAATTAACTTTCTCTGACATCCAGCTAAGCAAAAAGTGAGGTACCAGTAGTAAGTCTTCCCTCTTGTTTTTAATCATCAGGAAAGCTGAAATGCATTTCACTAAAAGCTTTTTGATACGAAAAAACTCTTTTTTTTCCTGCCAACAAAAAAGAACAACAGAGGAGCGTTTCCCCAAACTGCTCTGCTGGAACACTGCTTCCAAAGGACTGCTCCTCCTCCTAAATCAACTCACAACAGGCACCAATCCCGAGAGAGGGCTGGGGTGTCAAAGCAATGGTGACGTGATGTGTGTGTGTGTGACGGATGCCTCACTCACAAGTGGTGAAGACGCCGGTCTCCCTGTCGCTCTGCAGGGCGCCTTTCACCGCCACGAGGTACACGGTGTACTCCGTGCCAGGCTGCAGGTTCCTCAGCTGGTATTTGGTGGCAGAGGGTCCCACATTGTAGGTACGGGGCTGCCCTCCTCTGGTGGGTCCTGCTGTCAGCTTGTAGCCCGTGATCACGGCCCGGGGCCTCGTCCACAGCACCAGCACTGAGTGCTCCGTGGTGTTGAGGAATCGCAGGTTGGTGGGGGCATCGAGCTCTGAGGAGGCAAAGCACAACCACACCTATCAGCTTCCCAGCTCATCCCCACCTCCAAACTGCTGTATTTTTGATGTGTTGTGTGAGGGCAACAGCAGGGAAGAGAGAATGTGGGTCCGTGAGAGAGACGGATTATTCTTTATTATTTCACTTCTACATCCACGCCTCACTGCCGGCCATTAATAGGAGGAGACAGGCAGACCTGAGCAGGGGCTGCACTGATCTGGGTCACTGCCATCTCTGCATCCCATGGGGAAGGCAGCCTAAAAGGTTGAGACAAAACAGATGACCCCAACACATGGAGGAATTTCAATAGTTTCTCATGAGTGCTGAGCATTTTTTAAAAACCAGCTCAGTTTAGACTTGTTGGTGTAAGCACAGAAACCTAATTTTAGCCCTTTTCCATGAAAAAGATTGATTCTTTTAAATCCTTGCCCAGTCCTCTCAAAATCCCTTCCCAAAATAAACCTCTCCTACTTTGTCATTTGAATGTCAAAATAAGCAACAGTCAGCAGCTTTCTGCAGCAAACCAGTTCCTAGATCTACTTCAAAATATCCCCACCATGGAACCGACCATACAACAATTCCAAGCATGCTCATCTCTCTCCTGGGACTCGGGGAACAGCTCTGAGCAGGCCTCCTCCCCTTTTTATCAGTGCCCCTGGGAAGCTGCTGAAGCTGATAACCCAGATAACTCAAAAAAAAACCCAAACCCAGGAGGCTGAGGCAGCACAGCTCCTTCACTGGAGCCAGTGCCTGGTAGAGATGTCACTGCCTTTGGGCTGAGGCAAGGTGAGGCTCTGGAGGGGAATTTGCCCCTAGAAAAGCAGGCAGGATAGCACTGGAACTCACAGTGTTCACACAGCAAGTCTCCCCACCTTTTCTAGGTTCTAACCATATCTTGAAATTAAGAGCAGTGCAGTTCCATTGATGCTCCTTTTTTTTTTTTTTCTGGCAAATGCTTTTTTCTCCTTCTGGGGAAGTAATATTTTGGTGAAAAAACTTAAAGCTCTTATCACCCTCTCTGTGATTCAGCAGGAAGAAGCTTTTGTCCTTCTTGTTTTCTCCTCAGTCGTTTTCTCCCTTTTTGAGGAGGGAGGAAAAAGGAAGTGAGGTTTTCCTTCTTCCACCACTGGAAAAAACTGGGGGGGGAACTCGAAAAGAAAAAGGATGAGTGTGACCCTGCTTAAGCCCATCTCCAACCCACAGGCCAAAAGTCAACTTTATCCCTTGCTGGTACTCAGAGGTCTGGGCTAAGTCTCATCTGACAAAGACTGTATCTTCCTAAAGTGTGTAGCCTAAAGTCAGTTCCTTTCTGCACAATCTAATTTGCCAGCTCCATTAGGCTTTTATCACTTCCTCTCCCCATACTAGAGGACAAAGGGGAAGATTAAAAAGACACACACACACACACACACACACACACACACACACATACACACACACACGGAGTTTATGTGTAGACTGCTTTTTAACGGAAGGCCAAAAAGAGAATCACATTTACACCGTGGGAAGAGACTTTTGCTGCATGGTTTTCCTTGGGAACCCTGAATGATTTCTGTTTCCCAGGACTTTCGATTACAGGATGCAATTTATGTGAATAGTTTCTGCAATGTGGTTTAGGCCAAGCAGTTAAATGGATGATCACCGCCTACAGAAAACGATTCCAGACATTTGTGACTAGCACTGTGCTGTCTGAATTAAATGTCTATACTCCAATGTACACCTCTGTGTGGAGTTTCAGAGGAACCCTACACCTAAGCCCAGGCTCCTCCAAGCAACCACAAAAAAATTACAGATCTAGCTGGGAACTGAGCCCTTCTTGTTCTAAAGGCTTCCAAGAGAGTTCAGATTCTTAAGTTGCATCCTTGCTTTTGAAAGCCTTGCTTGAAAGAGGAGGGAGGGTGCTCACACCGTCTGTGCTGTGCTCAAATTAGACACCTATGGCAAAGGACAGACATAAGGATCCCATTCTCCCTGCAGTCAAGGGACAGGCACTGTTCATTGCTCATTACTTCATGGATGGAAGTAAAGGTATTTTTCAAACAGAGGAGCTATATTCACAGATTTTCCCATTTCCTTTCCTTCCCTCTCATTACTTAAGAGCCAGGCTGGGTTCTCAGAAGTTGCTCTTATTTACTGAAAAGCATCAGAAGAGC
The DNA here is from genome assembly GCA_013396955.1 of Regulus satrapa. Taxonomy (NCBI): domain Eukaryota; kingdom Metazoa; phylum Chordata; class Aves; order Passeriformes; family Regulidae; genus Regulus; species Regulus satrapa. The sequence continues at coordinate 358,985 of VWZN01018671.1, forward strand.
AACAGATGCACAGAGCTGAATTTTGTCTCTTTGAATGAAGCGACCCAGCCAAAGAACATCACAAACACCCACTCACCTTTCTGTTGCCCAATAAACAGGATCTAATCAAACAAACCACGTCACATATTCTGTCTTCTGTTGTCTCCTCACGGATCAAAAATGGAGATAACCACCCAAACCCACCAGATAAAACTCCTGCTCTTCCATCTGAAAACCTACATCTTGCCTAGCCACTGCTCCTCTCTCTTCTCTCTGCACTGCTGCAAAGCAAAAAAAAGTGCCTGGCAAAGTGCATTTTCCCTCACACTGGTGAGGTGCTGCACTGGCACTAGATCATTAGCAATCAGTTCCAGAGGGATCCTGCATGATCCCTTCTTTGCCTGGGCAGGCACAGCTGCCAGGGGAGCCAGGTAGGTCTGGAGCTGTCAGAAGGGAGATGGGGATTTTCAGAGGAATCTCAGCAAGGCTTTTAAGTCACACTGAAATCTGCCCTAAGGTACCAGAAAAAAAAAAAAAAAAAAAATTAAAAGTCACAGGCTGTGATCTGTGCTGTAAAAGAACTGCAGGGTCTATCAATTCTCAGTCAGTAATAAAGAAGTTGAATTTCAGCCATACAAAATTGTTTTAAAGCGCCATGAGACTTAAGCTCCCATTGGAAAGCCCTGGAGGAGGATAAATCTGCTGAAGAGATCATTGTTCGAATGAATGAATTCCCAGCCTTGTCATCCTACTGATAGGATACCTCCTGGGCTAGAACTGTTGCACTTCAAGCGCTCTGTTGATACATTTCTCCCAGCGACAGAGAAATAAAAGGCTGAAAAAAAGCACTGCAAAGGAAAGACACTTACTGGTGGTTTGCTCTCCAGTCAAAGGCTTGCTCTCCCTGCCCTGGTTTACAGCATAGATCTTGAAGAGGTAAGTGGTTCCTGGGATCAGGTCAATGACTTCAGCAAAAGAGCTCCTGGTGATGGGCAGTCTCTGGCCGTGCTGGCCAGGGCGGTTGACAGGGATCACCTCCACGCGGTAGCCGGACACCTGGCTCTGGGGTGGGCTCCACATGATGGTGATCTTGATGTCAGAAACCTCCACAAACTGCAGATCTTTGGGGGAAGGCACTTCATCTGAAAGCACAGGGATGCAAAACAGCTGTCAGAGGGAGCCCTTAGCGGGAGGAGAAGTTACAGGTTTCGATGTGGAAGGAAGCAAAAGTTTCAAACAATGGGTAACCCGAGATCATTTACCAAATTAAAAAGTCAAGGTAACCTCACTGTAAGCATGCCTACACACATTCCCAGACAATATTCAAGCAGGCTCACAATTCCAAATATCACAATCAACTTTAAAGTATGCCATGTCTCCAGAAGGTATCTTGCTGTGACAGAAAGAGAACTGAAAGATGAGATGTAATACGCTACAGAACTTCAAGTATATGCAGAACCAAAGCCTGAGGGGGAAAAAATGTACTCCAGGAGCTGGAAACAGTAACCTTCTTCCAAAATTAAAAGAGAGGGTTTTCAAACCACACAGCATGCTCGGAATGCCTACTTGAAATTAACTTGAAATCCATTTTTATAATTAAACAAGTACAGGGGCTGATCTGGCCTTACTATAGTCAAATGCAAAATGCAGTTCCCTCAGTGCTGGGCCACAGTACTGCACCCTTGAATTCCTGTGTTTAAATTAAGTTTCTTGAGACTAGGACTGATACTGCCCTAAGGTTAACCAGTGCACATTTTTGGAAGATGCAGAAGCCAAACCATAAAATCATTGAGCTGAGTTCATTCCTGGTAAATTCCCATTTGGAAACACGTGCTTGCAACTTGCAGGACCATGAAATTCCACTGCTTACCACATCAAATCCCAATTCTTTCACTATCCCTTCTTTTGGTTTGGTTATTCAGTCCAACTGGATACTTAAAGAACCTTGAAACCAGAAGTTTTTTAAATACTGAGTGCTCCAAGTTTAGATCCTATAGTGTTGTTCTGGCACATCAATCAGTGCTGAGCAATCTCCCATCCCCACTGACTGCAAAGGAAAATAATGGGTAGGAGTGGAAGAGAGAGGGAAAAAGAAAATAATGGGTAGGACTGGAAGGGAGAGGGAAAAGTCAGGTGAACAATTTGAACATTTGTATGTTGTGATGTCTGGGTACATAATCCTGAACATCTGTAAGCCATGTGCTGGGGCAAACTGATACACCAGGCACTTCAGAGGATTTCTTAGCAAAATCCTTCTAAGATAACTTGGGAAATTGATCTCTCTTCTGCAGACAATGCAAAACCTGCCTGCAGCCCAATCCCTCGGAATTACTACCCTCTTAATGTAGAGTGGAGTCTTGGCTGTGTCAATAAGTATGATTTTACTACAGAACTTCAATACCACTGAAACTTACAATTCACAAAACCACAAGTGAGTTCATTTAAGCACTCAGCTAGCAGCAGAAACCCTCAGTGACTGGAACCCAGAAGGGGAGCCTCACCTGTGCGTGGGACCCCAGTGGTTTCCTGCTGGATGAAGACAGGAGTGCTCTCCTGGTTTTCTTCCACTGCGTAGATGCTGATGTTGTACTGAACCCCTGGCATGAGGTCACTGAGTGTCACAGAGGTGGCAGTGTCAGGCAGGTTGAGCTCCGTGCTGCTGCCTTCCACAGAGGGCACATAGACAATCCTGTAGCCTGAAGCAAGAGAAATACGTAATCCTCAGTACAAACAGTAAGCACAAAGAATGCTAGAAAGGAGGGCTGAACTGATCTCCCTACTGAGTTTTGGTAAAAATAGTCCTGAACTTCAGCAGGACCTGTGGCCTGCCTGTGCTCACGTCCCATCTACAGACCACACACTCACACCACCTTCCAAAGCACAATCTGACCTGGCTGAGAATATATCTGAGCTCTGACATGTGGATTTAAGCCTGCACTGTTCTCATCTCACTATGGGATGGTCTGGATGAAAGATACAAATATGAGGCCTTGTTTTTATTTAACACAAATCCAGAAGGAATTGAATTGTTTTGCATCCAGCCTTCTGCATTGTTTGGTTCAGCCACTGAAGCCAAGGAAATGCTAAACTGTCCATGTGCTTTCCAGCTGGTCTCTCCCACCAGACAGAATTTTGCCCTACCTTTATCCCAGAGTTACATTAGATTTTTTTTTTTTTTGCCTACATTTCAGATTCTACCAAAATAATGCAGAATAAGTGCACACCAACTGGACAAACCTGTGATTGGAGCCTGTGGTCTGCTCCAGCTGATGACAATGGATGTGTCATCCACACTTTCCACCGTGTGGTCGGGTGGTGCATCAGGAGCTGTTCAAGAGAATAAACAGAGGAGGACAGCAAGCGTGAGGATAAGAGATAACAAAAAATCCTCAAGCAAACAGTAACAACGGTTTCCAAAGGGCAGCAACAGCCACCCACACATACCTGTGGTCTGTGAAGTAGACAGGATCAGGTTCTGCTCTCCTTCTTCAGAGATCTGATAGACATTAACAATATATTTGCGACCAGGAAGCAAGTCAGGGATGTTGACAGAAGTGGCCGTGCTTGGAAGATCTGAGGAAGGCAGGAGAGAAAAACTTGTTTCAGCAATTCCATCTTCCTGCTTTCCCTCCAAATTAAATAATTGAGAAGTCTGTTTTAATCTGGGCTGAAGCACAGTCTTCCAGGCATAAACGTTTTTTCTGTACTGCCTTTGGTTCACCTCAGAAGAGGTGGGACCAGCAACCAAGGGCAGCAAAACTTGATGTGGGATACTGCAGGCCAGCTTGAACAGCCCCCTGCACATTGTAGCCATCTCAGCTGAATACTCGTTTCATACAGACCCTGACTGTTGAACTTTCAGCACAGAAATATATGAAAAATACTTTCACACGAGTAGGTTATGTGGAAACATTGACTCATGAGTGAAGAAGAATGACATTATGAGGGCTGGTGAATGTCTCTCCCTTCTCCCAAATGTCCACCTACATGCCAGATGTAGAAAATTCCCCAAGAAGCCAGACTGAAGCTAAGCAGCTGAGGGGACATTGGGAATTGCCTTTCAATCTGCCTATAACCCTCTGTCTGCAGACAGATGAGCTCAGGAGCTGCTTCACAGTACAGAAAGAAAGGAAGGTGGTGATAGTGCTGGCAGTCCCTACAAGAGCCACCTCTGCTCAGTGTCCAAGCCTGCAAGTTCAGGGGAGCAACAGTCCAGGGAGAACTATTAGGTCAGGAGATGGCTGTTCTTTTTGTCATGTTTTTCTGCCATACTCATGTCCCAATAATTATTATAACCTCAAATATTTGAGGTGAGATATCGTTATTACCACTGTTAAGACAGGAAATTAGGAAAGAGGAGTTAAAATGAAATTAAATGTAGCAGTGCCATCGGCTCTGCAGTAAATGTTGGAGAAACAGTTTCAATTCCTGTCTCTGAGTCCAGTGCCTTTAACCAACTTCCCAGCTCAGCTAAACTGTCATATTATCAAAGATGAGAAAGACTTGATACAAACAAAACAACTGAGAGAGCAGAATGGAACATGAGATATTCACGGGATAACAAGGAGCCAAGAAAGGGCATTTGGGAAAGATTTCTCTCTGTCCATTCTGATCGAAGGACAAAGGTATGCCAAAGGAAATTAGCCAGGAGGCTGGTTCAAAAAGACAGATTTGGTTCTCTTCTCATCTGCACTGCTGCTCACTTCAGGATGCTGTGGAAGGAAGTCAGTAACTTTGCATGATTGTAAAAGGAAAAAAGAAAACTGAGCAAATTCATGAAGATGAAAAGAGTATCTACCCAGAGTTATTCCTCATCCACCACTCCTGGCTCAGGCAGTTTTCCTCTGCAGAATTCTGGGGCAGTATCCTAAGGGGACATTGTTATTTGCCTGCCTTGTTCTCTTAGAGCTATTAATGGAGAAAAGGCAATTAACTGAGTTTTTAACCCGAGCTGCTCCTGTAACTCTCATATCCTAGGCAGGGGCTCAGAGCAGCTCTGCTGCCCGCCACAAATCAGTGATGCACTGCCCGTGAGCAATGCTTTGGCCTGGCATGCTCCAGCGTTGTCTCACCAAGGTACTGTGGCTCATCACCCTCCTCACTCAGCTCATACTCCACACGGAATCCAGAAACTGTGTCAGAAGCAGAAACCCAGGAGACAACGAAGCTGTTGGACGTGATTTCGGTGACAGATTCTGAGGTAGCAACCACGGGAGGAAGAAGAGTTGTCTCTCCTGAAACAGTGTTGCCTACAAGAGAGGAAAGAGAGGCTGCATGAAGCATCACCACCTTGGTGTTAACTGGGACATGGGAGAAAGGAGATGAGGTTTTCCTGGATGCCCCCTGGCTCAACTCACTTGTCACTGCTGTGGTGCTGGTGGTGGTAAAATCGAAGCGGGTGACTTCTTTGTGGCCGTACTGCTGGACACTGATGAGCTGTCCCTCATATATCACACCAGGCTTCAGGCCTGAGATGGTGTAGGAGTTCCGGTGGCCAGGGATGGTGGCCTCCTTCCACTGCCTTCCTGAGTTTTTCTGCAAGAAAAAGGACAGTGAGAGACTCCTTAGGGCTGCAAGCAGGGGAATCCAGTGAGCTAACCTGCTGTGTTGGTTACTACTCACTGTGATATTCAAACACAGGCATGGCTTAAATGCACAGACAGAATCAAATCAAAGGAGATGAGCAAAGTATGCCAAGAAGCAGGACCAATGGCACTGAGTTATTAGGTTTTATAGGGGCAAACTAAAAGCAACCTATCTCTGAACTTCACCCTTCAAAAAGCATTATTTGTTACAAATTCAACTCATTCCTTCATCAAAAGCACAGTAAGGCATGAAGGAGTCGCTGGAAAATATACATTTGAAGGCTGTTCATAATAACACTCTAAGCCATCATCTGAAAGCAATATACAGAGAAGTTCTTCCCTTCTACCCTGTGTTTGAACTCCATGGGAAGCTTTAAAATAATGCTCCATCCTCTGAGGTTTGTACTCCAGTGCTTTAAAGTTCATTTCATCCAGGCCTTCATCCAAGATACACTGAAGTCAGTAAAAAGACATGAGTGCCTCGAATGGCTTTGGATCGGGGCCTTTATTGTTCTCTTAATACCAGGCAGCACTGAGGTACTAATGCTCTTAATCATTAAGTGGTCTTTTGTGAAGCTGTACTCGGGGGAAGCCAGAACACAGCTCACCTGCATTGGTTAAACCAAGTAATTCCTCACAGAGAAATCAGCAGTGGTTAACCAGTTTTGGTTTTTAGACTTTGGAGAAGATGGGAGCGATTGTTTATTTAATCCTACACTAAGCTGTTTATGACTTCACATCCTACTTGTTTTTACCTCCTTGTTAATAGAATAAAATGTGGATAGTCTCTGGATAGGCACATGCTACTAAAACAGCATTTCTTTGGATGAAGAAGCTCCTACAAAGATTTACATTCCTAAGGTAAGGAAGGATATCCACTTGTCTGTTTGCTGTACCAGTGCTTTGTTTAATAAAATACTTTATGAACACAGCAACGAGTGAAGTTTGGGCAAGAAAACATTAAGTGTTTATACAGCACTGGCTCTCCTTGATGCTCAAGAGGAGCTGTTGACCTCAACATGACAAAAAACACTGAATAAGCAACTCAAGTTTGCTGAAATCGTGTCAGCCACTTCTTTCAGACACAAGAAAAAGCCAAATAAAGTACTCTTGGTGAACAAATGATGACAAAAGTGGCACTCACCGGTCTCCAGCGCAAGATGTACTGGGTGATGTGAGATCTTTCAGGAGCATTCCACTGGATGGGGTGGGAGTTTGGTTGATTTGTACTCTCTGTGATGATCACCTGAACAGGTCCAGTTGACCCTGAAAAAAAAAAAAAAAAAGAATTGGCAGATTTAACACTCTGGAGATGTTGTGGAGTCATCAAAAGGCAAGAAAGTTGCATGGCTCATGTGGTACTTCTACACATGGGAAATCAGTTCTGTTGTCTTTCTGTCTTTAAAGCTTCATTGCTACCTATAAAACCAGTGAATAAGAATAAATTCTGTGGGGGAGTTCATGTGCACTGCTCAGAAAATGGGAGAGATCTAACACAGAAAAAGTCTGCAAAGCCAAGTCCTGCAGCTCAAAAAGATGGGGGGAACTTCTCAGCAAGTAATTATTTTCTTAGTTAGTATTTTCTGCAATGGCAGCAAGGAAGCCGATTAAAGTCTCTGCCAAATCCAGGTCTAATCATACAGCATGGTGAGGGAAAGTTTCTGATCTGACATTTCATATGCCCTGAAAGGGGGACACTGATTTGCTATTTCACGGAATTTCTTAATCAATTCATTTGAAACACTGAATTTTCGTGACTCTGTGGAGGACTCAGCAGATAGGGAGACCTTTCTTCTGCACACAAACCCCACCAGAAGGGTTGGTGGAAGTCCTGGAACAAAACAGGCCCATGATGTGATGAAAATAAAAGTTCTGCAGCTCTCTAATGCTTAAGACTACTGATTGCATTCAGCTAGGTCAGGCTCAGGCCTATTTCCTCCTCAAGGAAAGAAACAAGCTCTCCAACAGAGAAGGACAGGTTTTATGATACTGTGGTTCTCCTTTCAGTCCCTCCAGGCCCCACTGGGGTGGTTTCACTGAACACTCAGCAGCACTTGTCCTCATGTTAGTTCTCAGAAAATCACAGCAAAGAGATCCCTGGAATCTGCAGGAAAAGTGTTTTAGCCACTAAATAGCTGCACCCTCACCCCATTCCAAACATTTCTAATAATAATTTATTTGGACAACCATGTAACATATCTACCTATTCCCCATTTAACAGGATTTCTAGAAAAACAAACTTGTGCCTGCAGGCAGAAAATTTCAATGTTCACCTAACCCCAAACCTACATTCAGAAACATTAGATTTGGTTTATTTACACATTTTCAGTCACTCTTTTGTCTAAAGCAGCCCAAAGCCCTGGTCTCCAGGCTGGAGGCATGCATATTTCACATAGCTCAGGGAGATGTTTGTTTAAGCAGTCCAACAGGAGTAAATGAAGCTCAAGCAAGCCTCAATACTTCATCTCATTCAGATTAAGACAGTGGCAGTTGCAACCTTGAACAGGAAAGTAGAGAGGCTCCCCTTATGTTCTCTTCGGGGAACTGAAGCTGAACAACCAACAAACAGGCATTGCCCATCCCTATAAAAAGTTCCTGGAATTGCCTGGACAAACAAGAGTTCAAATATTTAATTTCTTTGGGGCACTGATCAGGAAAAATGTTTCATTTCACAATGGATTTTGCTTCTGTAATGAGTGGAAAAGGAAGAACCACACATGTGACTTTCAGGCAACATAAGCTGCAGATTACACTTGTGATATCACTAAATACCAAGAGGCAATGCAAACCCAAATTGCTGTGGGCACTTCTCTGAACCAACCCTGGCCTCAGGAATAGCTGCAAACAGCTTGGGCCCCTCTTTATAACTCCCCAACACCTGCTCATATCTGCCAAAGGACAGGGAGAACCTGTTCTGTTTTAGAAGGAAACCAAAAGGCATCAGGGGCAGAAATTTTGCTTTCCTTGGGGAAAAATGAGCTCATTTTCTATTGGGTTCCTTACCTGGGTAGGTCTGCAGAGGTTGGCAGTGCCATTCTCCAATGCCACGACCATAGCAATAGCACTGGTACCTGACCCCGTGGACATACTTTTCCCAGGAGTCTCCAATTTGGTAGAAGGTGCGAGTTTCTGAGTCCTGGCACTGGTCTGAGGGCACAAGAGAGACGGCTCACCACGCGTGCTACTGAAATATCTACCAAGAAGAGCAAGTGCCAAAAGACTTTTGCACAAAGGAATGCAACAGCGACATTTATTCATAAATACGGGTACGTGAAGTGGCAGCAGAACTCAAATTAAGGATCTCAAATTAAGGTTTCTTAATATGTGTTAAGTTGGATATCAGGGGGCTAATTCAGCTGTGAAGCATTTCAGTGGGGTGTTCCTTCCAGAAATTATTTCATCCACTCTGGAGCTCAGTTCTGCCCTGGCCAACTGAATTCATCTCTCATCCTAAGCTGAACCATGCTGCTCTCAAAAGATCAAAGGCAAAAATTACTCCTGCCTTCAGCAGAATTAATTTATGCTTTAATAGTCCCCAGAATGCTTTTATTTTCAGCAGAATCTTTGCAGATTTACCACTGCATATACCAAAGGGGGATGGGTCAGATCCTAAAATCAACGTAACTAGTGTAAATACAGCACAGTATATCACTTCAGTACACTTTCTACTCTGCCTGGCTCAAGGGAAATTTTCAGTGAGAACTAGCATTATGTTTGCTTGGATAAATAAGAGCTTTGTTTAGAGACAGCCAACAAAATTATAACTTTATTTGCACCTATACAGATAGCTGAAATCTTTCCCCCACCCCTTCCTTCAAACTAATAATGTTCAGGAACTTAACAATCTATGCTCCTTGAGTAAACAAGTACAGACACCTCTGTAAATAAAGCAGAGCTTCACAACCAATATCTAATAGATGTTCTTGGCAATGGTTTGAAGCTCTCTTGGACTTACTAATTGCAAACAAAACAGCCAGGTCTTATCTTCCAATCAAGGTTTGCTAGGAAAGGGGGGGGGGGGAAGGGGGAGGCAGAAGACATGAAATCTTGTTCCTGCAGAGAACTATGATGGTTTTAGCTAACCTCCAGAGCACTATTAATATGTGTTCTCATCCTGAGCTTTCTCTCTTTGCTAGAGCAAAGGGCAGCCAAAAAATCAATTCTGCACAAGGTAAGTTAATATATATGCTGGTGCTCAGTTCAGGGAGAAAACTCTGAAAGATTTTAGGGTAGAGAAAGGTAAGAAAACTGATCCTTGCATCAGTGCTGCATGTTTTATCAGTGTTCAGGCTGACAGCTGAGGTACCAGAATCCAGCCAAATCACCACAGCCTAGGGCTAACTGCCACCACAACCTGCTACATTTTACAACCTATGCTTGCCACAGTCCTGTGGCAGGTGTGATAAGCCAGGCCCGGGTCCTTAAATTAACCCTTTCACTTACCCTCCAGCAAACGCTGTGTTGCTTCTATTTTTGCTTTTGTCCAATTCAGGACAGAAAGCGGACAGAGACTGGGCCCGAACTCACACACCAGCTCCTCCATACCCCAGCCAGTTTGTACAGAGCCACCAAGCTTGTTTGGCAAGTGGGGACAGGCAGTGACTCACCAACAGGGTCACACTTCCACCTCCCCCGGCCCTGGCCAAAGCAGGTGCAGTTCAGCATGTGCCCCTCGTCGTGACGCTTGTGGAAGGTCTGGTTCACGTCGTAGGTGATGCCATCCACAATGCACTGGTCTGGGGGAGAGAGCAGAGTTTGTCAGCAACAAACTAAGGCAGAGCCTTTCTGCCTGGAACATCATTCCTTCTGCTTGATCAGCACACAGCCTGACCCTCATAGTGACCCTCTGTGCCCCTCACAGTGACCCTCTGTGCCCCTCACAGCGCTGCACCCCTGGCTCCTGAGTTCATCTATCAGCACTGTATAAATAAAGCAGCACTTGCAGGAAAGAGGGCTGTAGGACACAACCCAGATTTTATATGCAATTTTATAAAGCCACAATGAAGAAGTACAGCCATCCTCATGATGTTATTCTGCTGTATCTCTGCTACCCTCTGAAGTAATCTGAAGGCAGGGGGGGATCTTTAAAAGCAGGCAAGATGCTGCTGGTGCCCACCAGTCTGCTCTTCCCTCGTAACACAGTAACCAGATCCCACACTTTACTACAATGGTATCACTCTATTAGGCTCAACATCCATCTGGGATCTTGGCACAGAATTCCTGAAGCCAGTCTAATCACAGCAAGGAGCAGAAAGACAAAACAAACACCAAAACAAGCCCAGAAAAAAGTTGTTTTTGTTAAGTGGGACTCAAGAGAGCCAAGTTCAGGTCCAGAGTCAATCCTGGACCAGCTGTCCTTGGGGAAGTCAGTCCACGGTTCCCATGATTTCGCTCCCCATGATATTTTCCCACACCACGGGCACAGCATCAGGATAAACCACGGAGTGCTCAGACTCTCCTGCAGGCGCCAAGGTCTGGCTGCTGTGTTTAAACAGCTCTACTCAGATAACCTTTGCCTTTTGAAAAAGCAAAGTATCTCTACCCTCTCATCATCAAGAAAGACCACTTCAACTCTGCATAGAACTGCAGAGAACTAGCTGGGTAAGTGGAAACAGGACTTGCACAGACCAGAACTTTCAGCAGTGCCTTTCATACTGTTCTGAAGGGAGCACATTAAAAAAAAAAAAA
>VWZN01018671.1:370282-382062 GCA_013396955.1 Regulus satrapa
ACAAAAAACAAAAAAAAACCCAACCCAAACCCTTCCAAAGCCCTTGAGTGAGCCTTTCTCTATAAATTATATCCCATTTCAGCAGTGGTGTTAAAGAGTCCTTTCTTGGCCTCTTGACAGCAACCCCCCTGCCTTTTCCAGACATGAAGCCAATGCTGTGAGCTAGCTGTAGGATGATCAAATGTCTGTGCTTTTAAGTCTTCTTTTTTTGGTATTGCTTAAGTACTTCTCCACTTGGACCTCTCACACAAATGAGTAAATAAATAAGAGTAATCTCTGTGCTTTCCTGCCAGCTTTTCATATAGATCAGCCAGCAAAAGGCTAATCCAGCACAGAGGAATTGAAAATTTCACTGCAGAACAATAAAACAGAACAGCTCTGCTTTCAAACTTCAGACTAGTCTGGAATTTTGTCAGTTCTTGAGGCAGGGAGGTGCCTATTCTGAGCACTCTGTAAAGTCAAAGCTGTGCCAATTCCTAAATGTAGACAAAAGGAGGGAGGGATACCATGATCAGGATACTCAAGGTTTCTGCTTGAGAGCCTGTAAAGGCTGGAATACATTTTTCCAGCACATAAACAAGAGAAGAACTTCACAGCTCCTCTAATCCCCTTCCTACCCAACACAGTAAAGTTATTCTGTGTGCTCAAGCCCCACAATGACAGAAAAGAATACCAATTTCTCCTAACTCTAGCCTGAAATGGTGACATGAACATGAAAATTAGTACCTCTGAGCTGGGAATAGGCAATGCAGGTCCATTCTCCACGGCCATTTCCCACACAAGTACATCTCATCATGTGGCCCATGTCATGCTGCTTGTCCCACTGGTCCCCAACACGGTACATGACACCATCATTGGTGGTACAGATTTCTTCATGGGCTGGGTGAGAAGAAAGCAACAGGAAATTTAGGAGGCCAGGATTTACAAGATCGTGAGGACTGAGACCATTTACAACACCCCTTCATACCAGGTAGTGGTTTCTGAGTCTTAAAGGAAATTTTAGGCACATGCTCAAATGTAGGTTCTCCAGCAGATCTACACCAGTTTGCACCAGCTGAAGAGCATGCTTACCACCAACTTGTAGCAAAGAAGTAATGAGAATTGCCTTCTCCCGGCACTGCCAAAATCTCTGCTAGAGGTGGTCAACGGGGGGAAACAAAAAAAAAAAAAAAAAAAGAAGACCAAAAAAAAAACCCAAAACAAAACTTCAGAAATGCCTGAAAGGGCTTTGAGCTGAAACATTAGAATTCATCAGTATCTGAGAGGTCTTGACTTTCCAGCTCAAAGAACCACATGCAGGGGGCTCCACAGCCCCTTTATGGCTCTCTCAGCCTTACCAGCCATGGGGCAGAAGCCAAACTTCTGGTCAGCATCGTAGTTCTCAGTGGTTCCACACCACTTCATGTTGTCCCTGCGTCCCTCCGAAGTACAGTCGGTGTAGTTGCGGTTGTTGTACAGGAAGGGGAAGTGGCACAGAGCCCCATTGGAATTGCCACCACGTGTCTGGACCAAAACTGGACCAAAAAAAAAAAGAAAAGAGAACAGATGCAAATGCAGCCTCTCTTAGCATGCATGGAAGAGCTTGGAAAACAAACCACTAGCGCTTCTTTTTCCCACGTGTGCCCTGTATATAATCCACAGGCCACTCTTCTCGGCTTTAATTAATTCAGATGTGGAAATGTAAGCTTTGCACAAGGTCAGTTCAGTTCAAGCTTTGCTTTGGAACCAGCTGCAGAGCCAGCCATGGGAATTCCCAGGAAACAAGGAGAACCAAAGCTTGCTGTGTTTGGGAAGTAGCTTTGCAGATCCTTTCTCCCAAGGCCTAGGGAATGAAACAAACCCACAGCTCTCAGCATACTTGTATTATCTTACTGGAGCTATTTCCCTGTGGTGCCCTTCAGCTCTAAGGGAAGCCTTCACCCTCAGGAAAGGGTTACAGCTCAGTTATGTACAACAGGACAAGCCAAAACCTCTCTGCAGGCTGGAAGCTTCATGTTTTGCAAGCAGCAGTGGAAAGAAGGCTGTAATCTACCTGAACTAATCACCTCTTGAGCAACTCTGCTTTACAAATATTGGAGAACAAGAAGACATTTACTGAAATTTTTAAATATCAGATTTCTCTTTTCCACAGTGCATCACAAGAAGCCTCTCTAAAAATCGATGTGTGCATGGTGTTTGGGTGTTTTTCTGGAGGTTAGTTTGCCTGGTTTTTTAAAAAGGAAGTATTATATGCCCTGTAGAGAAAGGCTTGACTTTAATCAGGGGAAAAAAAAAAAAACAAACCACCAACCAAAGTAGAAGAGAGTTAAAAAAATGTGTCTATGCAGTGTAAGAAGCAGTATTTTCATGTGGAACATGAAATATTCTTTCCAAGCTCATATCCCAAGAAGCTGCCTGGACACTGCTCCATGGATATCTGACAAGCATTCCAGGAAGTGCAGCCACACAGGTAGGACAGATCCGTGCTGTGAAGGGAACACCGACCATCCAGAGACAAGAGGGAATGCCTTAGTCATACCCCAGCTCCTGCCCCATACCCCAGTGACCACAAATCACATGAAGATCACTGCTATATATGGCAGCCTGGCTAGATAGCCAGGATGGAGGGAGTAACAGGACTGCACAAACTGTACTCCATGGAGATCCTCCTCTCTGCAGCCTAATATGGGCATTGCTTGAAGCAATTCACCCAAGCAAAGCAAAAGCCAAGCATCCTTTGGGCCAAAGCTCCACCATGATCAGGTACTGCCATTCCAAGATCAGCTCAGAGGACAGAAGAGCATACAAGTGCTCTGTCATCAGGCAGCCCTCCACTCTGAGCACTGCCTCGAATCCTTTCAGACTGCTGGAATTGCTCAGGCAGCCTGCTCCTGCGCCCTCTGCTCCTTCCTCCATCCCTACACCAGGGTGACACACATTTGAAGACCCTCTGAGAAGAGCTCACCATTCTGCTCGGTGCAGAAGGAGTATCTCCTGTCCTGCTCGAAGTTGGAAGTGGTGCTGCACCAGAAGTGCCCATCAGTGCGGCCTTCAGTGGTGCAGGAATAGAAGGTCCTCCCATCGTAGGTGAAGGGCAGCACACAGGGCTCTCCATCAGAATTGCCACCGTACGTTTGGGTCACAGCTTCAGAAAGAAAACCACAGCATTAGACTGGGTTTAAAGAAATCCCCGAATCTCAGGGCTCTGAAACAGCAACAGCCCCTCCGGCGAAGTCACTGGTTGCTGGGAACCCACGCTAACTGCTATGGAGCCAGGCCAATGCACACCAACAGCCAGCTCCACAGCTGTGCCATTCTTTTACATTCTTTTCCAAACATATATTATTGCAGCTCCATTTGAATCAAGTTATTAATGCTGCTCCCCAAGGGCAGCTTATATATAGCTCACTGGGAAACATTCCTGCCCTAAAGAACCTGGCTACAAATAACCAAACCGTTTCTTCCCCCCTTCCCCGCACCTTTCCCCTTTCTGTCTTCTTCCGTGGACATGTCTGACTTGCACACAGACCTCACCGGAGCCACCAGGCACTCCAAACCAACTCCTACCTATCTCCTGGCAGCTGACTCCATTGCCCAGGCAGGTGCAGAGCATTTGCTGGCTGCCCTGTGTCTTGAGCCACTGCATGCCCACAGAGTAGACGACGCCGTTGTCCGTGATGCACTGGCCGTAGGGCTGGGGCTGGGGCTGCTGCGGCTGTGGCTGGTACAGCGCTGTCTGCACGTTGGTGATGCTAGGGGAGCCAGAGCCTGTGGGGACAGCAGGGACACACAAAGCTGAGCAGAAGAAGGCTGCCACGAAATGCTGAGACAATAAAACTCCAGGCACTCCGTCAGACGGAAGGCGTGTTGCTCTTAAGCTTCCCGAGACACGGCTGAGTTGTTCCACTTAGTGAATTTTAAAATTAGAATGACTCCCCCCTTTTTTTCTAATGACAGCTTTTGGTTTGCAGCCCTGTTAGGGTGGCTCTAGAAAGGATTTAGAAACTGGTTTTCATATCAATTGCTTAGAAAACTGGGGTTTTTTTTGTAAAGGAAAAAAAAAAGTAGTTGAAGGGAGTGTAGAATAGAAAAAATCGAGATCAGTGGCAAGAGAATAAAAATTACCGAGGTAGTAGGGAGATAAGGCAAGAAGATGAATTTTGAATTTTTCACTGAATAACAAGAATAAAGGTAAAATGTATTCTTTTACTCTTTAAAAAATGGAACCAAAGTCTTTGGCATGTTATCATGTGGAAATATGCTGAGAGACGAAGAGGCTTGTTGTTGTCTATACCATATAAATTTTTGCTAATGATTCCCACAGAAACCTCCACAAATTCACCTCTGCTGAAATAGGGGAAGTACTAATGGGAACAAAATACTGGCACTCTTGAAGTGCTTCCCATTTTGAAGTCTAGACCTTCTGAGAGTTTTAAGCCAACCTGATGGTACCAAACAGTTAAAGGTCATTTACCAAGAAACATTTAGTGCAGGCTTTGAAGGAAAACAGAAGTTCTACATTGCATTCACTGATAAGAAACCCAGCTCCTTAAAATGACAAACAAAAAAAGAATTTAGGAGCTGAAGATTTATTTAAACCTTGGGCATAAAAAATATACTACCTGTAAACTAGGCAATATTTCATACTGAAATTACAAGTTATCTCACATACAGCATTGTATACATTCCTTGGCATTTCTGGGTTTTTAAAGCTCAGCCATTAGTAGGTGTATTTATCATGTCAAAGAAACCAGATGGTCTCAGTGGGGTTTAAAAAAAAGGACATTTCAAGAAAGTTACCCTGAGGCAAATACATAAAGTTCAAACATGAACTTGGAGTGCCATGCTCCCAAGACAAAGATAGCTCCAGTGGATGCAGGGCCCTAAGTGTGATTTACTGCCCCGTGATTGTGCAGGCAACCCCATCCATATGTGCCAGCCCCATTTGTGCAGGGAAATGAGCTATCAGCTAATCTCATCTACCCACCAACAACCAACCAGCATCTTCCAAACTCTGACCCTGTTCGCTAGCTGATCTTTCCCTGATGAGCCTCCAAAACACTCGAATTAGGATGGAACAGCACAACCTCGAGTCCTAACCTGTCCAAATGTGCCTTTCCTCTCCCCCTTCCCAACTTTGCACACCCCCATGTCCCACTCACCGGTGCTGGTGGTGTGCAGGGATGTGTGTCTCTCGCATTTCCACTCTCCTCTGCCGTTCCCAGTGCACACACACTGCAGCAAGTTGCCACGGTTGTCCTTCTTGCTCCAGTTGTCCCCGATCCTGTAGGAAGTCTTGGTGTCGTGGTCATTGCAGCGATCTGTGGGAGGAACAGGACTCCTGTGGCATCACTGGGCAGTTTTGGCTACAAGCCTTGAAAGTCTGAATTAAAGGCCCCCCCTCATTCTCTGGAGCCAGCTGTTACAATTCCTGCATGCACTAAACTGCACAGGCTGACAGGGTCACTCTCAGGATCCC
Organism: Regulus satrapa; assembly: GCA_013396955.1. Lineage (NCBI taxonomy): Eukaryota > Metazoa > Chordata > Aves > Passeriformes > Regulidae > Regulus > Regulus satrapa. Next base: position 375,741 of record VWZN01018671.1, read on the forward strand.
TCTCAAATCCTGGTGCTCTAACCTAAGGAAAGATTTCTATTCATTTCCAGAACTGTGCTTTCACTTTGCAGTCATTGACAAAATGAGCCTCTTGTTAAAACCATTCTAAATCCACTCTCTATTAGCACACACCTTTAAAGTTAAATTTGTTTTCAATAACCCTTTTTTTTTTTTTCTTTTAAGGGTAAACCAGAAGTCTTTGCAGCTTGGTCATTTCAAACTATACAGAAGGCACAGCTCACATTCAAGTCTCTCTCTCACCAGGAAGGGACTAAAACCTGTTTGAGGGCCAACATGTAAAATCCCATTTCTTCCAAAAGAAACCTGCACGAAGCTGCAGTGAAGTTAATAGAAGCTGCTCAAGTAATACCAGGAGTACCAAACTTCCTAAATCTCTTTAATAACCCGCAGCCCCCGATGAATTGAGCAAATGGGTTCAAAGGACAGCACAACAAACTACTTTTGTCTGGATGCCAAATCCACACGGATTCTTATTCGAGGGAAACTTGATACGGTGGCTCAAATGTAATCACGGATCAATGGACATGGATTTATGAAGAACTGTGGAAGGACATGTGCATGAAGCCAGATTGCCACTGAGAAAGCACATGGGATATGTGAATGTAGAAAAAAAATGTGTTTCTGATTCCCACTGCTAGAATGACCAGAAATTGAGCATGTGCCAGAAGTATGGTCAGTTGGTGAGATATTCACCGTGTAAGTTAGCAAATGTGAAAAGAAAAAAAAAGTCTTATGGACACTTCTCAGTGAAAAGCTGAAATGTCACTGAAGCAACCAGCTGTGAGTCTGGAAAATGATGGCTATAAAAGATATGTAACAGCAGCACACACTTGATGTATAGTACCATTTTGTGGGCTAGAGGTATCATTTGATATACATAAATTTGAATTTCTCTATTCAAATGTTATTGGTAAACAAAACGAAAAATGAGCGGGTCCTTATATTGCAATTTCCCCCATGATAGAACAGCACAGACCTGAGTTATGGAAAGAAAGCTACTGCCAAATACACTTTATTAGCAATAATAAGCCCTCAAAAATTCACAAACAACACATTCTGTTTTATTCATTCCCATTTGACAGCTACTGATTTTTTCCCCACATGTCCTTAGCAACCTAATAATGTCAAGCCTGGATCTCTACAGCTTATTTCTTGACCAAGTCTGTCCAGATCTTCCTTTTTCATCTCTACGCTCCTCACGGTCTCATTCCTTACAGGTCTGCTGTTCACGTCAGCAAAAATCCATTATTTTTGTGCCCCAAGGCAACTGAATATGAAGCAATTGAAAGGCCACAGAAGAGTTTCTCAAACCTTGCATAACCAAGGCATAAGGTACAAAGTTAAATTTTCTTGAGGCAACTGGTGTAAACCTGAGACAGAAGTAAGCTCTCTGCTAGAGCTAACAGGACTGGAACAGAAGGTCAATAAACAAGCAAGATTTTGGCTTTTAAAAGTCCTGTTTGCTCTGCAAACACAAATCAAATAGAGTATTTACGGTAATGTCCCTCAATGATGCAAAAACTTTTTTTAAAAAATCACCTGTGCTGCCAGAGCGGGAAAAGTGATAGGCAAGACGGCAGAGCAGGCAAAAATGTGTTTATCTAACACATAAATTAAACAGTAAGAGAAAAATAAAACAATATTTTAATCTCACAGGCCCTGCTGTTGGAAAGGGTATTTAACTTAAAAACCCCTTTTATTCTCTCAGGAGGCTCCTTGAAAGCACAGAAATGGAAATCCTAGGCTAAACTCCCTGCCATTTTGTGGGCCAAATTTCCCAGTTGTGGAATTCCTGATTTCCCTGACTCCCTGGGAGATGTCTGGCTCAGCCTACACGCAGACTGCTTTAAACCTTTCTCTCTCCCTGAGATTAAACCCCCAAATAATCCAGGCATTCTTGTCTCCAGGACTGATGACCAGCTCTGGGGAGTGTTCCCACCCAGGCCTCTCTGCTCTCTTCTGCTTCCCGCCATTTCTTCAGGGGATGGCCATCCCTCTCCAACCACAGCTACTCACACAGGAGCAAGACGAAGGGATAGCTTTCCCATGCAGGATGAAAAATAAGTAAGAAAAATAAACAAGATGAATAAAGGCGGAGCAGCTGGCACTTACTTCTAGAGGTGCAGGTGATGCGGCCGCTGCCCTCACCGAGGCAGGTGCAGTCCACCATCATCCAGCCCTGGTAGGGCTTCTCCCAGGTCTCTCCCACCACGTAGGAAGTCCCAGCCGTGTTGTCGTAGCATCGCTCGGCTGCGAGGGGAAAACGGATCAGAGGCATTGCCACACAGGGACGCCTCAGAGAAGCCAAGGAGAAAGGGTCCCTGACGGCGCTGAGGGGGAAGGAAGGAGCAGCCACTTACCCACAGGCTTGCAGGTCCACTCGCCCTTCCCATTGCCCAGGCACACACACTCCAGCATGTAGCCACCCGTTTCGTGGGGCCGGCGCCATGTATCACCGATCTTGTAGGACTGGCCACCCTCATGGCAGCGATCTGTGGTGGGAGACGGGGGAGCCAAAGTGAGGGACACGCCAGGGATAAGGTAAGGGCCACCCGGCCAGGGGCGAAGGGGTTCAGCGTGGGTAAGGGGCAGCAAGGAGGAGGGACATTAAGGAGAATGAGGGCAGACATCAGCCTGTAAAAAGGCGCTCAACACTTCCCACCAGCACCCACCATTTTCTGCACCTCCCAGGCCCTGTCCTCTTCCCTCAGCTAACTCCTCCATGTTTCAAACCATGGCCAAAGCCTGGCTGGTGAAAAGGGAATGCCAGGGACTGATAAGGCGCTGGCTGTCCCTCAGACCCTGCTCTCAGGTTAGGGCTGGTGAGAGAGGGTTTGCCTCCATCTTGGGCTTCTCTGCAGCCATTCATGAGGACACAGCAGCCAGGGCAGCACGTGGAGGATAAGGAGGTGCTTGGTGTGACAGCCCAGTGGGAAATCAGAGCTCTTCTGGGGTTTGGAAAGCCTGCTCTGGACAAGCACGCTCTGATGCAGCCCAGGCTGAAGGAGGGTACAGGGCAGTTTGCAAATACCGGGTTTGTTTCTTTGGAAGACTCCAAGAAAAGAGAAAAAAAAAAAGAAAATAAAAAAAAAAACAAACACCCATATGGCATCATTTATTAAGAGCCAGTAAAACGTTTTGTGGGCTCATTTATGAAAGCAGGGAATCTCAGAGCTCTGAAGATTGATTCAAAGCCAGTTGCAGTCAGTGAGACTCTCCAGTGAGCTCTAAACCAGGCTGATGATGAGGAAACAAGGCTGCTCTTACACTCGCAATTTCCTTACTGACTCTGTTTCTTACAACACTTATCATCCCTGCCCAATAAAATGCCATTAAATTCAGAAGGACTCCAGCTTTACTTGTTAGATTTAATGCATTATTTTTTTCCCATGCTAAAATGATGGCTGGTTTCCGAGTCCTCTGTGGCAACACTACTAGGATCTGCATGTGTGTCTTAAACAAAAAACTAGATACTTTTAACAGCAAGACTTTTCTCAAAAGGTACCTCAGAGACTTTGAAATCTCAGCCTAAAAATCCTGACACACAGCAATCTTCCTCTGTGCTCACAGAATGTCCAATTATGAACTAAAGGGAAATTGTGAACAATTCAGTGACTCAATAAGGAAAGGATTTCCAGACAGTGATGTGAAAGGGGAGCTGGGGAGAAAGGACCAAGGGAAGAGAGGGAAGAGCAAGAGGAAAGTATGGGGCAGACTATTAAAAAAGGAGTTCTAGAAACATGTAAAGCTCCTGTCTGGATATCAAATCCCAGTTCCCTTAGAGACAAGTGTTCAATGACACTTCTGGAGGATGAAGGACTGGCTCTCAGGTGACATTCATTTATTATCACTTATTCTGAAGAGTCCCATTAATGCTGATGCTGTTATTTTGACCCACCAGCTGCAGAGCAGACTTTTTTCCCAGTCAAAAAGCTACTTTTATAATTGCACCTGCAAAGACATAAACCACTCTTGTACATAATAAATTGCTGGCCTGTATGGACACTAACAGCAACTTTTGGCTTAAGTTTTCTCACACAGCACTTGACCGCTTAAATAAAAGAGGAGTTTGGTTGGGCAAATGCATTTACACGGGGAAGACTTTTAATTTCAACGCTTTAGCAGGCTTTGGATTCAACCCCACACAACCGTAGCTAAGAGGCACTGGGAATATTGTACGAATTGCTCTGGAAAATATGACACCAAGGAACAATGGCTCTAGGAACAGGGTCTTAATTACATACTGGCAATGGTGCAGCTGATTCTCCCACGCCCAGCTCCAATGCAAGTACAGTCCCAGATCATGGAGTCCTTGGGGCGCTCATAGGTCTCCCCGACTCGGTAGGTGGATCCAGTGTATTTGTCAAAGCAGGTCTCTTCAGCTATGAGGGCAGGGAAAAAAATAAATTATCAGCTCCATGTAACCGCGCCAATAAGGTACACAGCCAATAGAAACGCATCCCTCGCCTCCTCACACAGACACTCCTTTTTTCCTGGGGAAAAGCAACTATCAGTCTCCTCTCTCCACGTGGGATGAAATAGCAGAGAGGAATGTGGGTGAAATTTGCCCCCTCAAGGCCCCCATGATGCTCAACAACCTCTTCTTCCCTCCCCTCAGGAAACCAAGAGTTGCACATGGCAGGCATGCCTGAAAGCATCAATCCCAGCTGCTTGAAGGCAAGAGTAGAGAAGAGAGGAGGGAGCAAACAACGCCTGGACACCGTGCGCTTTGTCAGGCTAATCTCCTCGCTCTGACTTAGCAAAAACTGAGTGGATTAATCCCAAATTCTGCAGCAGTCCCACCAAAGCTCACTACTTGTGTATTGCTCACACTCATGCATAGATAAGTGAGAACAGAACATCAGTGCTGCCTCCGGACCCAAGATGTGAAGCAGAACAACTTTCTTCACTGCCGGGCAGATAACAGTTCATTGTGCCATAAGGAAAATTTCCTATCAGGCTTCGAAACTGTAAAACTCAGGAACCTCTGCAGGGGAAGGAAAAGTAGATTGAAGCCTCTTTTATGGAGTAAGGAGGCTGAGTACTCCTTGAAATACTCCAGCCGTGAGGCAGGCAGCACACAAGCCTTGCAGAACAGATGGCTGAGATGCTCACATCTGTCTTACGTGAACACCGTCAGCCAGGAGCCAGTTTTTCGTCTCTTCTACCTCTGGAGCAGCATAAAGGAATTATGGCAAACCAGTGGCTTCAGACCAATAAATACAGACAGATTGCATCTGATAAACTGAACTACACCTAGTCCTGGAGAGACGCATCCTCCAGCAAACCTCGCATTTAAACTTCTTTCTGTTCCCTAAACTTTTTCTGCACAGACTAAACAAATCTCATTTTACACTCAATTATAGAAAGCTCGCAGCATGGGCCCGGGAGGCTGTGGAAAGTTGCAAGTTTAAATATTTTTAAACAAGCTGACGACACTGCACAGCTATGAAAAGTTGGGGTGAAGCAATCAAAGAGAGCAGAGCCAGAGCTGCAAAGTGACTCCAGATTTGAACTTCCCCGTGCGAGTCCAGGAGTCAGTTCAGTTCATTATAAAGAAGAGGTTGGCTCCAAAATTAACGTTTAGATCCAATCCTCCAGAGAGATGAGTGATGTTTGGCTCAGGGTTCTGGTGGCGGGCCCATCGCTAATGAAAAGCATTTCTTAAAAATCCCAAGCCAGATCTTCAGTGTAATTGAGTGTAGATCCCATTACTGACCCTAAGTACCAAACTCCAGCGGAAAGCCCGGGCTGCCAGCCCTAAACTCGCACAAGGCTCGTCTTACTCGGCACCAAAAGCAGCGCTGGAGTCTCGACGCGGACAAAAAAAGGGGCCACCAACTTACGTTCGGGCTTGCTCTCGCAGTTGAACCCTCGGCTCCCGCCGTAGCAGGTACAGACCAGAGTGTTCCCCAGGTAAGTGCGCTCCCACTGCTGGTTTATCTGGTAGTACCGTCCATTGTCATAGCAGGTCTCTGGGGGGGAGAGCAGGAGCAGGGCGGGAAGAGAAAGCAAAGCTCGGCGTTACCGAGGGGAGGGAAGGGGCAAGGGGGCGCACACCGAGACCGGGGGGCCGCTACGGTGAGGGGGCCAGCCAAAGCCCACCCCGGGGCCACCGAGCCCTGCCCTGCCCGAGGGCTCTACTCACGCTTTCCCTGCGCGGCGGTGCCCTGCGGCAGCGAGGTGGTTTGGGTCTGCGCCTGCCGCCGGCTCTTGCCTCCGCGGCGATGTCCCCCCGCCGCCGCCGCGGCCCCCAGGCAGAGGGCAAACAGCGCCAGCCGCCACACGCTGCTGCGGCCCG
>VWZN01018671.1:382514-402260 GCA_013396955.1 Regulus satrapa
TTTTCCCTGAGTCCTGAAGGAATCCTGCAAAGCAGAGAGCATGCACAGTTCGTGTGGCTCTCAGGTGAACAAAGCACAGTGCATCCCCCGTCCAAACCCAAGCTCAGGGAGCTTGCACTGATAACCATTTTCTTGCTTCTCACACATATTTTGTCTCGGCAAAGGGATTGTTAACCTAAAAAGTCTGCTGCAGTTCCCGATGTATAAAAGCAACTCTTGAGACAAGCCTGAGTGTGAAGTAGCCTACGGTCTTTCCAGACATCTTTAAATGGAACATCCACAGCTCGCCACAAGAGTTTTTCAGCATGCTGACCTCTGGTTCCACTTCCCACTGTGTTTTCTTCACTGACCTTGGGATGAAGACTAGGTCAGTAGGCAGAGTACTGATCCAGCGCCTGCTCTGTTCCAGGAAAACACGTACTTGTGATGTCAGGTATCTGTTTTCAAGGAAATTTTTTTTTCCCTGTGTGAGGAGTGCCCACAGAGGCATTTACCCAAGCTACTCTGCTGAAAACTTACTGGAAATTGAAACCTGACGTGGCAATTGAGGTGGGCTGTGGTGAGCTAATTCCCAGCTTTCCTAATTTTTATTTTTAGATCCACTGCACTACCTTTTGTTGTTGTTGTTGTTGTTGTTTGTTTGGGGTTTTTTGTTTGTTTGTTTTTTTAATTTATCTGGGGTTTTTTTTGAGTCACCAGACACACATTATCCTTCATAATATTCACAGAACTAAGGTTGCCACAGCAAGGGAGAGTATTAGCATTTGAAGCGGGACACAGCATCCTAAACCAGCAAATATCCAGTTCCTTGAAATGAAAATCAGCTTTCAGAAACCGTTCCTGCTTTTCTGAGACCTAAGGTACAGGGTGTCATCCTCAAATTCTGTCTCACATTCCGTCTCATGCCTGGGATTCTCTGATAAAAGCCAGGTGAAAAGCACAAAATCAGAACATGTTGAGCGTTGGATGTACTTCACCTAGCCTGCTCCAAAGGGAGAAGTACTGAATGGAAATCAGTGGAAAAGAGGAGTTTCCATCCTAGGAAACACAGGCATGCAACAGGGAGGCAATTTGAGGTCATTTTTCCAGTTACTGAGTGTAGAGGCCATGAATGTGTGAACAGACCCTGCTGCTGACACAAGCTGCTAATCGAGCTCAGTTGGCAAAGAAAAGGAAAGGGTTCTGAGAAATCTTCAGGGACAGCAGGGTTATGACATATAAAATTTGCTCACAGAAACCTGCTTAAATGTAAGAGCTAAGTGCCTAAGAAACAGGGTGCAGCAAACACGGAGTAAGCAAACACAAGGAAGAAATATCTGCTTTTAGCACTTATTTGGAAGTGGCATATAAAAGGTCCGTGTATCAGGTATAATTCCCGTGAAGGTTGAATGACCTCATATCTGTCCATTTTAAGCCCTGTTCACATCATTTTGCACTGCACTTAGGTCTTCTATAAGAACGGGATAAGTGTTTACACAAACTGAAAATCATATTGTCTGAAATTTGAATGAGAAAAAATCAGTATCAGCAAGCATGTGAGTGTGTCTAATGCTTTCCACAGAAGTAGTTACATGAATACAGGGACAAATGTAAGATTCTTGTTTGAAAAAAAAACATTACTGGAAGCACACAAAACAAAATTGTAATTTCCAGTGACGCTCAAATTAGTTTCTTGCATAGCCATCATTTACCAGCTGGCAGAAATTCTTTTACGAGTAGCATTTTGAGATGATTTGGAACAGCCTGGTTTCTTTTTTAAAGGAATCTCCGACAGTAATTACGACACAAGCATGTAGTAATTATTATATTGCATGCTGTTAAACTTTGTGAGATGTCTCTTATTTATTTCAGGAAGTGGATGTAGCTCTTTTTTCTGTCCCTCTGTCAGTTTGTCCCTCAAGCTAACAGGAAATGAAAGAAAGATTCACCTGAAGTCTTCCTTCAGATGACATCAGTTTGAATTTATAAACCACCCGTTCATGGGTTCTGCATCCAAATAAGGATTAGGAATGTCCCAAACCTCTGTTTTAGCTATTGGTATTCTGATTCATGTTCTTGGTCTATTCTTTTTTTTTTTTTTGATTTTTTTTTTTTTTTTTTTGTTTTTTTTTTTTTTTTTTTTTTTTTTTTTTTTTTTCCCTACTGAAATCCTACCTTTTTGACTCTTGGCTATGAAAGGCACATACCCTTATAAGGTTCTCCTGACTTTTGTTGCTCCATTGTATTTCTCAGCAGATAAAACCTCTCCAGTTGATTTCCTTTACTGCACACATTCGTGGGGAGCCACAGGTGTGGCTGGGAGCACAGTCTGTGTTCGTAGCCATTCTTCAGCAAATTCCAACAGCAAAGACAGGATGAATCAGTACATAAAAGACCGATCCGAGTCACTCATTATTCTATGAGCAACCTTAGGGAAAAAAGGCCACTTGGGCTTAATTATCTCCTTCTAAAATTATTGCCTATAAGGAACAAGAACCACGAAGAGGAAAGGTCAGGATTTCTCTCCTTGACATGGGGAGACCATTAAACGCTTCCTGCAGTTTCCAAATATTTTGCAAGAACCCCCGTCGTGAGCTGAAAATTTCTGAATCATCACAATTTCAAGTCTGTGGGTTTTTTTTGTTAGGTCACAGCAAAATTCACTTCAAGGCTGCTGAGGCTCTGCTGCACAGTGCTCCATTCACTGCTAAGTGTCTCGTCCAGGAATCCAGAATGTTGCTCTTGAAATGAAATCCATTCCTTCTGCAACTTCAGGGAGACGTAACTTTATGCCGGCTCTCAGCACAGGAATGAACTTCATCGGGTATAAATGCTCCGTGACAGGACATTAATTGCATCTTTGGCACTCCCCGTGGAAATTCCTTCTCTTCTCCCTCCTCCCCAGTCCTTCCATATGAATTGTTCGATGTCATCAACACAGAAAAATGCATTTCCTTTCTCTAGATGTCCGTGGATTAGGATATTTAGTTTGGTCTACCCAAATTGCTGTAGTTTGCCAGCAATGAGGAGTTTGCAGCCACAGCTCTTGTTTTGCATTAGAGGCTGCAGCACCATCAGCCCCAGGCACTTAAGCCTCAGGAGCCACTCCCTGCAAAATCAGGGGAGCATCTTTGGAGGGGCAAGGCGGAAGAGATTTCTGTTCTTTCCCAGGTAGGGGAGTTGTCATGAAGCTTTCAGGCCGTTTGTTTGTTTTCCTGACTTTCAATGAGGTGCTTACATCAAATACTAGTGATTTAAGAACAGAAGCTGATATCCTGACATGCCTCCTGTTGCCTAAACATCAACAAAAATGAGAACTCCCATTAGACCCACGACAATGGGTCACAGGTAAGTGGCATGGGACAGTTCCTCATTCCCAGGTGAAGCTTCTGGATGGGCAGCACCAGCTTCAGAGAGCTGAAAACCTGCTCTTCATCATCACATTTTTGAGACGTTCAGCAGAGACTTTCACAGACGCCTGAATCCTACCCGTGTTGCCCCTAAATCCTTTGGATGCCCCATCTTGATGCCCCTACAGGGAGTTCTGCAGCACTTTTAGGAACTCTCAGGACAGCTCTGGCAGTCGGAGTCGGCATTTCAGGATGTGCCACGAGCACCACACTGATTGGGACTGTGGGATCGGTGGTGCCCGACACCAATCACAGTAGGGCCAGCTCTTGAAAAATGTTATTTTAAGGCAGAGCTGGAACAATTTTCTCTCGAGGGCTGTTCCATCTTCCACTTGGTGTCTGCCCTGCTCGCATTCTGCTTGCTGTTTTTATTTAGTCATTATGGGTTTCTACCAATAATTTGATTTTTGACTAATAAAGGTGTGGGGTTTTTTTCTTTTAATGCAAGGGCAGCAGTCAGTTATGTCCATTTTGTTAGGATCACTTGCATCTCCTTCAAAGCCCAAAAACAGAGCTGAAATCCTCCTTTTTCCCACAGCTCTTTTGAAAGTACTAAAGCAAAGTGAAATAATGGCGGTATCACCACCAGCATGAGGTGAGTTTGGCCACAAACCCTGGAATTTGAGTGCAATTCCTTTCCTTCTCTCCCAGTGAATATGGCAAACTACAGTGAGCCTTGTTTGATTTTTAGGCAGGTCTGGTTAAAATCCAGAAATAAATGCTAGTGCTGGGTTGAGCTTGGCTTGCTGTGAGGAAGTTGAACACTCCGAGCAAGCAAACAGCCACATATGATGATTATAGGGGAGTGCATAAGGGGTTGAAATTGAGAGTCACAAAGGGCTGAACTGAGCCAGGAGCATCCAGAAGGGAAATGTTTTGGCTCCAAGCTGCAGTTTGTCCCCTGTTTCTTTCTTACCCCTTTTACCCAGCATTACCATGGATCCAAGGAGTGTGGATAGTTCTTTGCTGCTAGTTTATTTTTTCTTGTTTCCTTTTTCTTCTTTTACTGTAAGTAATCTGATTTTTTGGCTGCATTCTCAGAGATGAGAGAAGCTCTCACTTTCACTTGTTTTTCAGCCCTGCCCAGAAGTTCTCATTGGCCTCCTGCCCTATACTTTCCAGCTTCTGGGGTAGAACTTGAGTTTTCTCCCTGTCTTCATTCTCACTTTCTTCTTCTTGCTTTTCCACCCTCTGCCTTCCGGTAATCCAGGCCAGCAAGATATTCTCCTTGGTTTCTGATGTATCTATTTTAACTTGGCCGTTTCTATGGCCCAGCAACAGTGTCACTTCTCCTGTGGAACTTTCACAACTCTTTCTCTTCTGTGGATGGGAATCCAGCCCAGGGAGAGGCCCAGAATGAGGCAGAAGGGCTGTTTCTGACTTATTCAAACCCTCTGTGAAGGCTGAGCTTCTAGCAAGAAATTGTAATGAAACAGGCTGGAGTTCCATTTGTGTCAATCTGTCAGCTCACAATTAGTCTGAAGCCAGGGCTTCTTACAGGTATGATTCTTCTCTGGGGAGCTTTGCCAAAGGACAGTTTTGGTGCTTTATAGACATCAGTGTTAAAGTGATTTTTTTCCTCCTAACCCTTCTGATGGAAACCTCTAAAGAGAGTCAAACTGGCAAATTAGGTCCTTAGTCCTAATGTCTCATTGCTTGACTATTTCTGGGGTGGCTTTGTGTTACCTTCTAGTTGTGCTTGGATTAATTTTGGTTGAAAGCTCAGCCTCGTGGCAAAGGACTTCCTATACTGACTCAGAAAATTTCTGCTGTGTCATTAATCCCTTGAATTTGGTCTTACCTTTCAACTGTTTATTGCAGTGGTTTAGACTTTTTTTTTTTTTTTTTTTTTTTTTCTGGCACTCAAAACTGATAATAGTCTGCATATGTTTTTTTGATTCTGGCCCTTATTCTGGTTTTGGGGTTTCTTTGCATCTTGGACTGGCTTGGAGCTCATGTTTTCAGTCTGTAGTGAGCTACCTATCCGTGAAATCATACAGTGAGCTGTCACTCACTTCATTTACCACTCTGACAGTATTTATAGAGTTTGCAGTGTCCTCACTCTTGAGCTGATGAATTACTGTAGCAGCAATAAATATACACGGGCTTCGGGGGCCATTTTACATAATTCTTTCTGCCATCTACCCTGCTACAGCCACACCAAAGGAATTTGTATGGAACTGGAAGCTTTATCACAGATGGATTCAGCCGTGACGTGTGTGGGATTGGCTGAGCTGGAGATGCTGCAAGAGGTTTTCCACTGGGACATCACAAGTGAAAACAAGTCTGTTTGCCTGGAACAAGGAACCATGCCCATATTCCAGGAATCTGTTTCACTACTTCCAAACACTTACATACTGATTTAAGGCTTCAAAGTGTTTTGCAGGAAAACTGGTGATTCAGATACATCTCTTCCCTTGCAGAATTCTCCTCTCAAGACCAGCCAGTACCTTTGAGTGCTGGGCAGAGGGATGGATTCATAGCTTGGCCTACACTTTCTTCACTACACTTTTCCTGTAATGGCATGGGAACAGTGGCCAGGCAAGTACTTAGGCATGTAATGGATGGAGAACTAAATCTCTTACCTTACAATAAGGTAGTTGCAGTCCAGCCACTTGAACTGGAAAAAAAAAAAAAAAAAGTCACATTTTTCTTAAAAGGAGCAGAATTTCAGCCAGATACTAGGATGGTCTAGATCAATGATTATCATTTCCATAGGTATGGAAACAGATGGGGGAAAAAAAGCAAACTGTTTTAAAGGGAAAAAAAAAAGCCTGAAATAGTTTGACACTATCTGAAGAGGAAGGTTTCTCTTTATGTTGTCCAGGATAGCTTCTGGCAACACTAAAAAAGCTGAACAGCATTATTAAGTGAAGTAGGAAGTGTTTCAAAGATGCCTCATATCTTGTGGTCATATGCTATAAACAAATACCCCAAAGCTCTTGATGATGCATCTGGTGTTTGTACTGATTGAATATGTCCTAAGCCAGCTATACTTATTGGAGCCACATTTTTTCTTAGCCAGGTTATGCAGAAGTTGAAGCAAAAATTACCTAAATACGTAGCATCAGATTGGGGTATTAATCTGGCAGGATTAGTAGAAACCCACTTGCTGTCCATTCCACATCTGAAAGATTTATAGGCGAAGGTGGAAGCTTCAGAGTCTGAAGATATACATTGCTTCTGCATCTGATTATAGTCTCCAGATTTATGGACAATGTGGAAAGAGGTCGTGGCTCACTTTCCAGGAACAGCATTCACATTTTCCATAGAGTGTGTTAGCATAAAGTGAAGATTACATGCTCATAAAATGAAGGGAAAGTTTTGACAGAAGGTCTCTTCAACTGATTTACAGTCATAAATGTCATGTGTGGTATCAAAAATTAGTGCTACACAAAGGATTTATCTCCTGACGGGTTCTTCCTTCTCTCTTTTTTCAAATTTTCTTTCAGTGGTGCACAGGAACGTAGAAATGGAAGACTGCAAAGGGCCTGTATAAGTCTCGTTCCTTTAGAGAAACTTTTCCTGAAATATAAATTTGAAAAATTACTTGTTTCCTCTCTCAAATAAAACAGCCTGAGACATTTCTTAGAGGGAAGACAAAGTGGGGAAGAGAGACACATGCCTTTGATAGGATTTTTTGTAGAAGATGGGGCATCTGCATAAGGGAAAGAAATCTTTAAGACAACAAGATCCTCAGGATCACAGAAAAATCAGTAGTTTTTACCAACCTTGTTGTAAGATTTACCTTGATTTACCTCAGCTGTCACCTGAATGAAGGCAGGCATGTGCATGTGCAGAGCTCACTCCTTGCATCTCTGTGAGCAGCCTTTGGATGCCTTGGTATCCTCAGCCTTGCCACTGGGAAAGTGGCTATGAATAAACTGCCTGACAGGGTCATAAATTAGAGGGAGAGCAGAGCAAACCTTGGCAGCAGATCACAGCTGCTAGGGAGATGGGAGCTGTGGCAGACACACGAGGAGAGAGGCAAAGGAAGGCTAATATTTAAGAGGAAGGCAGAAATTTTACTACTAGACTTTGCTCCCTTGGAATTAGACCATTTCTGACCTTGGTTTCTTCGGGAGCAGGCTCAGTCTCCTCATTTCTGTTTAATGTTTTTCTCTTTGTCTCAACTCTCTGGGAAGGATTGGTGCTTTAAGACAGTTCTTCCTTCTTTATAGAAGAGCCAAACTCAAAACCATAAAGTGCCACTGATTTTGAAGAGGGCCAGAGCAATCTCACAAGGGCATACACGATGTCCAGGCCCACCTCCAAATCCGTGGACTGCAACTATATCCCTAAATTTGTGTGTTAGTCTTCACAGGATGTGGGCCTAAATATTCTTTCCATGTCCAGTGTCCATCACAAACTCTAAGCACTGTTATTGTGTAAATTTTTTTTTTTCCTTTGAAGTTTCATATGCTTATAACATTCTTATAAATGTGTTTGGAAACTCTGGTGTGACTTTAAGATACACTTGGAAAACCTTCAAACAATTACAAATATGCACACCAAAAAAAAAAAAAAAAATCTGTGCTTGGATGAGGTAATCCACAAGAGGGTTTCCAGTTGGCCTTTTGAAAACCAAGTATTTTATATATAAATGTCAACGTTAATTAAAAGTCAACACAGAACAGGAAATAAAAACCTGTAATGCTGTATTGGTTATGATCTGAATACACTGATTAGGTATTTCTAAGAGTTTATTCCTGTTCTTGGAGCTTTTTAAAAAGAAACAAACAGATATGCACCCACTGGATGATGCAGCCCACCAGATGATTTCATGCTGAAACAAACACGTGGAGAAGAATTTTCAAAGACGTTGTGGGTCCTGGCTATTAATGAAAACAGAGCGTCCTCATCCTTTTGGCTTCCAGAAAAAACCCTCCCATGATTTAAGCATATTGGCCAAAGCCCCCCTCCCTGGAGAGCTGTGTAGGTTCATCCCATGAATCAGTGAGACCTCACGAGTTAATATTTGTGTGCTTATGCTCTTAGTTGGCTTTTATGAGCGGTGCTAAATGGCCTTTTAGATCTGGTTCTCAGATACACAAAATGTGCCTTCTAACTCTGCTGCTTACAGCCAAGCTGCAGGAGGAAAGAGGAAATGGCCTGAGCTGAATTCATCCTCAGGACGATCCTAAAATGATTAATTTGCAGTTGTCCTCAAGTGCCACACAGCACTTCGGTGCCACCGAGTTGTCCCAGAAATTTATTTATTGGTGCTGCATATATTACTGCCTTTTTTTTTAGGGATGGTGGAATAAGCCAGAGCATCCCAGGCACCTTGCTGGTGGGAAAAAGTTTGCAAGTCACAGCACTTTAAATCAGGGATCATATGGAGATAAAATTAATTTTAAAACGACGCCCCGTAGTGTGTTCAGTGCTATGCACACCATTTGTATTTATGAGAGCACAGGGCATGGCTCAGCTAAGGGTGACTGCTTACATCTTTAAGCCCTTTTAGGTGAAATTCTCTCCTAAATGGTAGAATAGAAATAAACTGAACTACATTTACCTCCATGGATAGTAACGCTTTTCTGGTACTCAAATGCCATGTTGGGTATCAGTCACTGATTTGTTTTGTCTTACTGAAAAAAGAAACTTCCTTTATGAAACTGATTTTTTTAAATATTGATTTTAAATCCAAGCATAACTTCAGGGTGTTTTGACCTGGGAATTTTAAATTTAGATTCATATTCAAATATGTATTCATGTGTCTACTAAAGATAAATTCACTCTAATGATTATTGAGTGAGAACTAGAAGACACGGCCTTGTTAAACTGGTGCCAGAAGAGCCAACACCAGGGAGAGCATCACAAACATTGTCTGTGAGTGATGCCTTCCGAAAAATAAAGGGGGCTTTTTGTAGGGAAAAGGCTCAGCAAATGTCCATAACTGTCTGGAAAGGATCAGAAATCAGTCTTCAGTCTCTCCTGCTGCAAAGGAATCTGAACGAGGCTGCAAAGAAAAAGGAAACTTTTCACCTGTCACCATTTGCAAGTTGCCAGAGGCAATGGAAATATAAATACAATAACTCACTGCAGTAGCATGAGCTTTGCAATGAGCTGCACCATCACCCTAAAGTCCTGTGCTAGGTTGTAAGGGTGTGCTGTACATGATGAATGCTTCTGGTTTAAAATATTCCATTTTTTATCTCTCTCCCCTCCTCAACTTCTACCAACTGTGTTTGCATCTAATGAAGTCCAGATGCTTCTTGAAATAAAATTGTTGGACCGCAAATTTTGTTTCAAATTAAGGTTGTGACATTTTAAACCAATGTTTCTTTTTGTTGCAATGGGTTCAGAGAGGGAGGCAGTAACACAGGCAGAAGGTGATAATTTCATCTGCCAACAGGGGTGTTATTGCTCTGTGGTGCTCTGGTGGACAGGTTCTAATATGGCTTGGATCTAACATCCAAGATCTTGAAAAAACTTTCCTGAGAACAAGTTGGATTTTTCCTAACCTAGTGTACACTTGCCTCTCTGCGTGTACACCCCATCTGAAAAATATTATTTTGGTCTCGATGCCCAGAGGAATTAAACCAGCACTGTGCATGTGAAAATTTGGAGGGACACTTCCTAAGGAAAAAATTTAGGATGCTGTGTCGAGGAAGGCTGTGAGGCATCATTGTAATGGTTTGTGGCATAGGGCCAAGCCAGAGAAAAAGTGAATTTATAGTGGGTCTATTATGTCTACAGTAATAACCATCTTTTATGCAGGTGTGACAGCCTGCTTTCATTTTGTTTAAAAGACCAAAGGCTTTTATGGGCAAACCTTGGCTTGCACGTCTCTGTCTTAATCATCTCTCCTACTGCTATGGTGAAATACCTCCACTCCTTGTGTGTTTTGGATTTTCAGCCGTCTCTGTCCCGTTCTTCCAGGAATCCTCCCTTGACTACACCTCTGTTATTGTGCAGGTTTTCCCTTATCTGAGTTGAAGCTTAAAGAAATATGATTCCTTTTCTTAAAGAACTGAAATACTTGAAATGCAATAACTGTTCCCCCTGTGTTCCACAGGAATTTACTTGTGCTTTCAGATTCTTCCAAAATTTCTGAATTTCAGAATTCTGATTTCTTCTGAAAAATTCAGATTTCTTCTCAACTTCTGAATTCCAGATGTTTCTGAAAGCCTGCTGTCCTTTCTGAAGTAAATGCATCTCAGAGAATCACAGGTCACTTTTCTCTAGGGTCAGGTACTCCATGGGATAACATGATGCTAACTATGCTCTTTCCAAGATCTGAAATTGTTTTTCAAATACAATTTTAAGTCAGCAAAATTTGGGAGCTCTCTCCTTTGAAAAACTGAAAGTTAACAGGGAGAAAATCGGTTTTCAGCTCCATCTTTGTGGGAAAAAATCCTTACTGTTGAACAACTAAATGTATCTTTTATGTAAAGAAAAAAGAGAAATGTTTCAGCTTAATGTCATGGCAAATTTTAGCAATAAATGAAAAAAAAAAAAAAAGCAAAACAAAAAAAAACCAGTTTGACATTCATCACAATTTCTAGGTATCCTGATACTCACTTGGAAAACAATACTGAGGGGACTCAGGGAGGAAAGATGTCAATGCAGGGATTGTTTCCTGGAAAGGGCTATAAACACAGCTGTTTTGGATGTTGTAAGTGGAAATGACATCATGTACGACAAATGAAAGAAAATATGGAGATCTCTGCTCTGCAGATCCTGATGTCAACCATTTAGTCTGCTAATGGGTCTGTGTGTATGCAAATACACACTGGTTCGTTTTCGAGGTGGAAAGAACATTCAGTGTCTCAAGTGTATTTAGATTTATTAAAAACTCACCCTTGGGAACAAATACAGAAGACAAATTGAGTCTTCAAAATGACTCCTCTGCATTTTAAGAACCAACATACTATTTTTCAAGAACTGTCATTTCTGCCTCCAGTTTTATATATGTTCAGCTTTACTGGTGAAAGGATTTCTCTTTGCGACAGAAAAAACTTGAACCCATGAATTTCACTGGTTTTTGACCTTCACTTTCACAGCAAACATGTTGGGATTCAAAGTTTGAGATGTGGACTACTTTGAAGTCTGGTGAAGAAGTCCTTCAGTTCTTAGAAGTTCAAGACTTCAGCTATTATTCTTGACTGCAAAGAGGAATTACATGAAGACCTGGTTATTGCAGGTGCATACATGCTGGAAAGTAAGGTTAGAGGTGCAAAAAAATCCCATGCTCCTCTCTGGGGTTCCAACACACCAGAGGTGTAAAGTGGTCCAGAACATGTTGGCTTAACCTTGAGCACCTCCTGAGGAGGAGATTGCTTCTGTAATCAGGGCTGCACTTTGGTACTGCAGAAAGTTTTTCCTAAACCAGTAAAGATAAAACCTGTGCTAAATTACCCTCTTTGTGTGTGTTCCCCAGCAGTCTCAGAGTGAGAGATCTTTATTTCCTTCCTTCCTTCCTTCCTTCCTTCCTTCCTTCCTTCCTTCCTTCCTTCCTTCCTTCCTTCCTTCCTTCCTTTCTTTCTCTCTTTCTCTCTTTCTCTCTTTCTCTCTTTCTCTCTTTCTCTCTTTCTCTTTCTTTCTCTTTCTCTTTCTCTTTCTCTTTCTCTTTCTCTTTCTCTTTCTCTTTCTCTTTCTCTTTCTCTTTCTCTTTCTCTTTCTCTTTCTCTTTCTCTTTCTCTTTCTCTTTCTCTTTCTCTTTCTCTTTCTCTTTCTCTTTCTCTTTCTCTTTCTCTTTCTCTTTCTCTTTCTCTTTCTCTTTCTCTTTCTCTTTCTCTTTCTCTTTCTCTTTCTCTTTCTCTTTCTCTTTCTCTTTCTCTTTCTCTTTCTCTTTCTCTTTCTCTTTCTCTTTCTCTTTCTCTTTCTCTTTCTCTTTCTCTTTCTCTTTCTCTTTCTCTTTCTCTTTCTCTTTCTCTTTCTCTTTCTCTTTCTCTTTCTCTTTCTCTTTCTCTTTCTCTTTCTCTTTCTCTTTCTCTTTCTCTTTCTCTTTCTCTTTCTCTTTCTCTTTCTCTTTCTCTTTCTCTTTCTCTTTCTCTTTCTCTTTCTCTTTCTCTTTCTCTTTCTCTTTCTCTTTCTCTTTCTCTTTCTCTTTCTCTTTCTCTTTCTCTTTCTCTTTCTCTTTCTCTTTCTCTTTCTCTTTCTCTTTCTCTTTCTCTTTCTCTTTCTCTTTCTCTTTCTCTTTCTCTTTCTCTTTCTCTTTCTCTTTCTCTTTCTCTTTCTCTTTCTCTTTCTCTTTTCTTCCCTTCCCTTTCTTTTCTTTTTTCCTTCCTTCTTTCCCCAGATAAAACTCACTTTTATATCTGATCATCTTTTATTTTTTCCTACTGCTCCCTTCTAGACTCTTTACAATTTGTCCCTAGACAGTTTGTTGGAAGCCTTCAGAATAGCAGGGCTGGCATCACAGCTGATCAGGCAGGGGATGGGAATCAAGCCTCTGAGTCATCTCTACACTATTCTACTGCTTTTCTCCCTCCCTGCAACCCAAAGTGAGAATTCTAATTTTTTTCCAACACCATCTCATTGATTTTTACAGTCTGAAGTCTTCCTTATCCCTTGATTCTTTGTCTGAGTTCTGCTGCTGAGCCACATAAGCTCCTTTATCTCTGAGCATTCTCCACTTGTATCTATCAGATGTCAAGTTATTGATTCAGAGGTGATGTCAAGGTCATTTGGGATTCTGACACTCTCCTTGAGAGTTCTCCTTGAGAATTCTTGGAAATCTTGGTGACTTTTGGCGAGATACAAATGTCCTAGTTATGTTGTATTTATTCCTGACAGTTGTACCAGGGAACTATGTTTTAATGGGAATAATTTGAATTTTTACTTCATGTTGATCCCTGAAAAAAGAGTATTCAGGACTGAAGAAATTCTAAACTCTCAGATTTAATGCAATCCCTATCTTACCCTATATCTTCTTTCTCTTGATTTTTGAAAGAGTGATTTATTCATAGTTTTTGTAAGTGAGCACTAGCAGTTATGTTCAGTGTGCTAATAATCTGCAGCAGCAAAGAAGAAATGGAAACTGGACTATGTGCAAATGTTTCCTTTTTGTTTCCCCTATACATTTATGTGTCTCCTGTCCATGTGTCTGTGTATG
The DNA here is from genome assembly GCA_013396955.1 of Regulus satrapa. NCBI lineage: Eukaryota > Metazoa > Chordata > Aves > Passeriformes > Regulidae > Regulus > Regulus satrapa. The sequence continues at coordinate 395,967 of VWZN01018671.1, forward strand.
TGGGGCTTTTTTTGCCATCCTGACTTTTAATTATGGTGGATGGGCCAGAATTTCTACAGATATCCGAGAGAGAGAAAAGGTCTCAGAAAAAACTTGACTCCTACAGTCAGCTGAAGGATTTGAGGAAGCTTAAGATAACTGACAGCATTTTGAGCTGCACTGAGGTGTTGGTGGAGGGATTATAGCATGTAAAACAATGAACAATTAAACACTCAGGATATTTATTGGATCGAAGCTCATAGCAGATGATTGTCCTCAACACTTTTGGGGGTTATTTTGACTAAACCATTATGTACTGGCCTAAACCCAATCTCTGGAGGAGAAGATTAGCAGGGCTATTATGCCATCTTGCCTAATACCTCTCAAGATTTATTCTCACTGGCAGCTATAAAAAAAATATTTTGTAATCTCTTTTCTGTTACAGACACCTTGGCAGATGCACCTCCCTCGTATCAGGATCACCATTTCCCTCAGAACTGATGGATGATATTGTAGGAACAGAGATAGACTTGGCCCTTGGTGTATTCCAAGTCTGATTTCAAAAGCAGTGATTTTTTTTTTTTTTTTCATCAAGATTAAATGCATAAGCTTGCAATTTTAGGAGACATTTACTCAGGGAATCCGTGCTCTGTTTGTCCTGAGCACATGAACCCCTCAAGAGAGGCTCCATAGCCAGGCTGCTGCTGCCCTAATGAATTCTCTTGCACATTGGCATTTACAAGCAACTATTCGACCCTCTCTGCTTTATTAAAACACATATTGTAAAGTGCTCGGCTAAGGAGGAAATTAAAATTTCCTTTCACACCCAAGACTTTCCGGGTAATGCGAATAGCTCGCTGTTACGGCAGCCAGCGGGTCGTGCAGACAAAGCAGGGCAAAGCAGTCAGAGGCAAATTTCACGGAGAGAATGATCGAGGGTGTTTGTGGAGGCATGAACTCCTCTGCTGCAGAGCTGGGGCAAGAGGCAGGAATGAGAATGACCTGACCAAATCTTTAGCTGGTGCAGTTGGGAGTCGTTTAATTGATTCCAGAGGAGCCGCTTTCCCTGAATCAGAGTGGGTGGAAATCCTCAGCAAAGTTTGCACCGAGGACCTCACTATTCATAAGATGTCTCTTACAGAGCCTTGTTCTTACCACAGGCAACTCTGAAAGAGGCTTGAAATGAAGGGGTCAGCAGAGAGGCCAAAGGTACAGCTATTCCAGCTGTTCCAAAGTTGGGATGGGAGAAGTGCTCCACAGCTCCACTCTGTAAAGTCCTGAAGCACTTTCATTTATCCACAAGGATAATTATTCACTAGAATAATTATTCAGTGGAAACACTTATTCAAGGAAAATAATCACTCAGGAGAAGGTAGGATCAGGAGGAATGAAGCAGCACATCCCCACACCATCCCTGCAGAGCAGCATTTACAGGAACAAGAGGGGAACAGCAACTTTTTCTGGTTGAAACCACAAGTGAAATTATAAGCAGGCGAAATCCCATTTGAAACTAAGCCAGGGCTGTGGACTTCCACTCCTACGCTTGTGGCAAATGGGATGGGGATTTCAGTGATGAGATACGTTGATGTAGAGTGGTGCCTCCTGGGAGAAACAGGAAGATCCCCTTAAACTGAATTTCTCTACTCCCTTAGTGCATTTTAACCTATGCCCTGTCATAAGGGGACATACAAAGTGCTGGGCAATGCCCTGTGTGCCTCTTAGGAATCTGTAGTATTTCTTTTTGCTTAACTTAATTCTGTTACTTCGAATTCTTTCATGACCCAAGGTGTTGAGTGCACTCCTGGGCAAGAATCTGTGGGACTCAAATGCCACTATGAAATATTTTGCTGTTGGAAGGTGCTGTATCCTCAAAGTCAGAACTTTGGAAATGTAAGCAAAATGCCCACAAAATTCCCAGACAATCAGATCCAGCATTTTGATAATATCAAACACCCCTAAAAAGGGAGAAAATCTCATTTTTAAAATATGGGCTAATTTAAAAATTGTAAAGAAAATTTTCATTTAAAACCTGCTATGGAAGTCAGATTGCTTCTGTTTTGATCCAAATCTTGAAAATAAATATTCCCCCTCGATTTGGAATGAAAATAAGTGCTGGGCTTTTGAAATGCCTTGTATGTGAGTCTGCTCTGATTGGAAAGTAAGATTGCTGGTTTATTACTTCCAGCACAGGTCTGTACTGAGCCTTGGTGACATGTAAGAAATTCCAATGAGTTAGGGCTAACTTTCTGCACAGGTATGTCCCTGAATCTGTTAAATGCTGCTTCTGTGTCATAGGTTTATCAGCTCCTGATGGGTTTCCTGCACGGTTGGACTTCTGTCCTGCTCGCTTGCCACAACCTGCTCCATTCCAACCTGCTCCAGCTGCTTAGGGAAGCAGCTGGCAGTTCAGGAATGGGCTGATTTGAAAAATAAGGATGGAATGTGCTCTGAGCTGGGGTGTTGGGAACAGTGGTTTGGATAGAAGGGAGAGCAGCTTTACCTTCTTAACCATCCCATGTTTGCTTAATTATCCCCAAGTATGTTTTTCATTCCCCTGCCCCCTCTGAGAGTGTGAGGCAGGCTTGTTGGGAGCATTAGGAAGGATGAAAGGTAAATTTCCCCGTAATTTCCCCGATTTCCGAGTCACGTGCGCTCTCTTCAGAACACAGCTGCTTTCACTGCTACTTTGTGTTTGCTTTTCTTTCAGCAGCCTTGCCTTTCTTTGGCCTGTTTTTCCATCTTCTCCTTCTCCTTCTCTTCTGACTCATATGTTGCCACAACTCAGTGTTGGTCCCAGTTGTTAGAGCGGGACACTGTTGCTGCATATAGGTATAAAGAAGGGTTATTTTCATGCTTCCCATGTGGATACCAAAATTCCCTTCACTTCTATTTCTTCAGAGTCTGCTATTCAGTGACAAGAGGTTCAGCTGGTGCCAGTTGACTTTCAGCTCTGTTCTGGTGGGCACCAGCCGGAGTTGATGAAGACCCAAAGGTTTTTTCCCAACATGGCTTCTCTCTTCTCCGTTTCAGGGCCCTGTTTTCAGTGCTGTGGGAATGCCAAGTGTTTGCAGGTATGGAATACCCTGCCCCGGAGGCTGGTTGTAAATGCTGATGAAAGACAGCTGAGAGCTGGGACTGTGTTGATCTTGGTCATGTCACCATGACACTGATTCCCATCTCAGGGTAGCCCAGCTGGCAATCCTGTCTGTGGACCTAATGATTTTGGAAAACCTTCGTTTCTGTGACCACAGGAGTGCAGCTTTCTTGGGCCACTCCTGTGTACCCTGGGATAGTCTCTCATCAATTCCATCCTGCTGCCTTTCTTATTTTCCTTATCGATATGAAAATATCACTGGTGAGAGACCGGCCTGATGGGTTTACAAAACAGCACTCCAGGCTTTGGAATAAAAATAGTTTTAAATTAAAAACTCTTCTTAAGTGGCAGAGATCTATTCTTCCTGAAGGAAAATAACAGACTAAGGAGTTGTTGCACTGAACATTTAACTGGTGTCAGGGGAATAAGTGTGCTGTTCCCATTCCCTCTCCCACAACTCTTTGGGGCCTGGATTTTCTTTGCCTCTTGCCTTCCATGCTGAAGCAGTAAATACTTCAAGGCAAGGACTGCCTTGTAGTTTGTTTTACAAAATATCATGCTTTAGAGTGCTCGATCATCATTTCAGGCCTCATGGTGCTAGCGTAGGATAAAATACATTGCTGTCTCTGATATTATGTTTATTGGAGCTTTTTTTTCCTCCCTTAATGATGTGCTTTGTTTTTAGAAGGATTTCTGGCCTTTCTACTCTACTATTATTCTTTCCTCTGTGCTTTTCCTTCTCAGGATAATGCCTCGTTGCTCTTCATTCTGCTCAGAAGACATTGTAAAATGAGCATGGGTTATGTTCACTGAAATAAAGACACATGAATCTGTATTTATTTTTAAAGAGAAACTGGGAGCCATATCTTCAGCTCTGAACAGGCTGATTTTGCTTTAATTGGCTTTGTGACCCCTTTTCTTTGTTTTCTCCAAACATCTGTCCAACCACTTTTATTTACAACAGTTACAAAACTGGAAAAGAGCATGTCTCAAAAATGGAAAGGAAAAAGTGTGACACCCTCTGAAAGCATTTGCTCAGCTGTTTTGGAAGTTTTTTGTGGGTGTTGGAGTGTTTTAATCATTCAGTAAAAACAATGCCATGTAATTTAGAAGTTCAGAGGCCATTTACACAGCCTGCTCAGTATTCTGGGGCTGGAATACTTTCAGCTGGTCTTGACCACCAAAGGTCTACTTAATGCCTCCAAAACTGGCTTTATGAATTTGGGTGGTTCCATTAACATGATTTTTATGTGGAGTCCTTGCTGACAAACAACTTGCACTCAGAAATACTGTAATACAATAGTTTCCCCCCATGGGTCTTTCTAAGAGCATTCTGTAAAATGCTTTACCATCAGTTCTTACATAGTTCTTTTTGATTTAAAAAAAATAGAGTTTATTTAGACAAAGTGATTCAGCAGCAGGAGGAAGGATCCTGAAGAGATGGACTCACACCAATGAAATAATCCTCCACTGGGGTGAATTAGGCAGAGCAGAATTACAAGTGAAAGCAATACAGTGAGTCTCTGGTGGACCATGATAACTAAAGCTCAGAAAGGTAGGACGAGATGAGTGCACTGGAGATCTTCAAACTCCAGGGAGTGACTCTTAATAGGATCAAATGCTGCATGAATGGAAAGAAGTATGAAACCAGTCAATATGTCTGAAAATGGGGGAGATTTGCCCCATTTCCTGCAGCAAAATGTTCTGTTCACGGCTTTGGGACCCTTAGAAGTTTCTGAGAACAAGGATTTGGGAATTAGCCTTTTGCATGGCAAAAATATTTGCAAAAGGCAGGGTCGAGATAGGACAAAAGCTAAACACTTTCCACAGTGGAAAGGAAAAAAAACCCAGGCAATAACATTTTGCTTTCCCAAATGCAAATTTCCACTGGACGTCCAGCAGAGTGCTTCATTAGGTAGCTAGTGATTAGCAGCAGTAGGTGTTTATTAGAAAAAGAGTGAAGCAATCTGAAAAGAGAGGGTTTCTCATTCTTTGTCAAGAAACATCACAAAGGGCAGAACTGGTAGCAGAGAGGACAAAAGGATAAAGATTTGTAGGAAATTTGCTGAGACAGATGGGTGGTGAGTCCAGTGCTCTGAAGGAAGTCTTGTTCTAGAACATGATGCAGCAGCTAGAATTAAATAGCTGCTTGTGAAACACTGCTTCCTTGGAAACCTCATCACAGACATCTTTTGAGCAACAGGAAACCAGGATATCCAGCTTTGCAATATTTATTTTTAAATTCAGTAATACACGGGGGTGATCTGCCTTTATAGCATGCCCATATTTAATATATTAAAGAAGTAGTTATGCTCTCAGTAGATGTTTCCCAAGCCTCTCCCTTCCTAAGATAAAATATTATATTATCTGTCTATGCACCCATACAATAATGCTAAAACCTAACACATTTCCCACTTGAGCCTCCCTGTGATAAACTCTGCTCTCAGCTTCATCCTTCCTTTGAGTCTTTCTACTTGCAAACAATCATTTAAAGAGAGTCACATCCCTAGAGAAGACGAGGCTGTATTACAGATGGTGAGATCTTTTTAGCTGTGTCGCCTACGCTTTGTTTCCTTAGGTCGTCATCCTCCTCTCCCCTCAACTTCTGAACCCAGTGACTAAAGCCAACCAATTGCACAGAAGGACTGAAATGTCAAGGATAATTTTGTCTCTGTAGGAGTCAGCAATAAATTGTGGAGTAGGAGAGAGGGAGAGAGATCTTGTGACTGAAAGGAAAGATTGAAGTGTGAGCTCAGGTGTGAGTAAGTCTGAATGTGCCCAGGAGAGATGTTATGAAAGCTCCACTAATGGGGAAATGATTGAGAATCCCCATATCCTATGTGGCTTGGTAGCAAACCAGCTTTCACTGCACGTTGAACTAATAAAATGAATTGAGGGTGCTTTTGACTTGTGGCCTTGGAATCTGTAAGGTTCTCTGTTCTGCTTTCCTCCACAATCTAGCAGGGGTTTTTCACCATGAAAGTCGACATTGTTCTACCACTCTGTGTCTTTAGAAGTTGAGCTGTTAAGGAAAATGCCAAATAAATTGAGATGAATGGTGAAGTTGAAGGTGTTGACGGCACAGAAGAGGTCTTTGGAGAATCCTGGATTATAACTGTATGGAGATTCAGAAGTGACCTGCCACAGGAGCTCCATGAATTTACAAACTCTCAGAAAACAATTCCACAGCTGCTATTCTGGGTAAAACCTAGAGGGAAAAA
>VWZN01018671.1:405722-420291 GCA_013396955.1 Regulus satrapa
TTTTTACATGAAGAGCAACTTGTGTTGCAGAATCTGCTATGAAAGGGGGTTTTTGATGCTAATTATTTTGCTTCCTTCTGATTATGCACCACTCACTCTCCTTAAAAACTCAAAAGTATTGCAGAAATTTGTTCCAATCCCCTTCATGCCCAGGAGGATGTTTTCAACACGGCACAGTCAATCTCTCGCTGCTTTTAGTGCCGCCTGTGTTTTCTGTCGGTACTAACCAGGGGTAACTGCAATAAACCCTTGCACTCCTTTTGCCCTCTTGCTTCGAGTGCCTCTGAAGTGTGAGACTAGCTGAAAAGCAGTTAGGAAAGTGATTTAAAGGTGATTTTTTTTGTGTGTTTGTGTTCTTTCAGTGCCTTCCTATGCATAAGCTTCCATTTAATGCCAACAAGTGCTCAGCTACAGCTCTAGGACTGAGCAAAGAGAGCAGCCTCCAAGTTTTTTTGCAGGTAAGGCCTTTCATTAAGTTTTGGACAGTCTTTATTGGATTTTTTTTTTTTTTTCTGTGTGGTTCCATGAGTTCTACAGGCAAGATAACTATTCTTGGTACTGATGAGCAAAAGGGGGGGGGGAAGCTCCATAAATACAGGTATTCAGGAGCAGCTCTCCATGTTTTCATGAGGAGAAGCTGAGACCATTCTTGCTACAGAAACTTGTCCTTGTGTGTGGGAAATGAGCAAAGGGATGGCCAATGATTGACCGTGGAGATACTGATTCACCAGAAACATTGCCCATGATGTTCTTGAGGAAGAGCTTTACAAGTATTGTGGGTTTTTTTTTTACTTTTTCCCTGGACAAAGTAATGGAGTTGTTTTCTCTGCACATTTCGTGCAAGTCCTGAAAGCTTCTTCTTATTCAACAGAAGAAAAATTGTTATAAATAATTATTAGATAGTTGGCTTTTCGCAAATATTACAATGAAAATAGTTTAGTAGTTTAGTTGTGCTAGTAAATTAGAAGTGTTGTAAATATCTTTCTCACAGGACTCTGGTTCTAAACAGATAATAAGTCTCTCGCATTCTTGAGATAAAGCTTATCCGGAAAAACAGGTCTGAAGAGAAGGATTATGACCAAAGAAGTGGACAGGACAAGGCGATTTGGGGAAGGGGGGCTGTTGTTGAATAATGCATGAAGGTGTATGAATATGTAACAAGTCAATGCATTTAACGAAAAGAATCTTACGTTGGGGTGTGCTCTTTTGGTAACATGCCGAGAGACACCCGGCCGGCTGCTTTTTACTTTATTATGTTCTCCTTATTATCTATTTATTAATAAACTTTAAAACTATAACAGAGAAGTGCACTTTGTTCTTCACAAAAATGAAATTTATTTCTTTGTTATGAAAAAAATTCTTCAGTTGGTGGCCTTTATGACAATGAAACAAATTTCTTTGAAAAACAAGTGTGGAGTGTAAATAGGAGTTTACAATATTCTGTCAATTTTCCCAGTTCTAGTGGCTTTAAAATAATTTTTTAAAAAATTTAATTCCTTTGTTCTCGTAGGCAAAGGGTGAAAGTCTTGGTTTTTTATATGGAGAAGTTTTAATATTTCTGCAGAAACCACTAACAGTGCTTTTGTAAGGAGGCCTGGAGAGAGTTTTTGAGCAAAGCACAGAAATCCAGGCTGGGACAAAGACTGGTTTGTTTATGGAGGGTGGCACAGACAGTAGCTGGAGCTGTAAGGGTTAGAGGAATCTTTCTATTTCTTCTGCCTTCGATTCACAGACCCTCTTCTCTTCCATGCTTTTGGTTCCCCTGGGGAACAGGCAGAGTGAAGTTCCAATGTAAACCACTATTTCTTTTTTTTCCTGGTCTTCCCTGCCTGTTTGGGCAACTATATATGGTAAAATTAAACAGATGATGGAAGTATTTGTAAATAATCTCTTAAAGATGAAGTGGGTAATTTCCATCTGGGTTAGCTGTGAATAAGAAACTGTGCTGCAAAGTCTTGTGCAAGTTTGTGACTGCTGATGTTGTATTTGTTGTGGCCGTACAAGCTGGTAGGAAATTGATGCTAAAATTGATAGACTTCAGGCAAGAAATAAACTGAATCACCACTTCTAATACCTCCTATGTATCGTGACCTTCTAGGATTCCCCCTGAAGGTTCACAGCCTCACCCTGCCTTGCTCCTGGCTTTTTTTTTTTTTTTTTTCAATTTGCTGAGGGCCCAGTCTGTGTTGAGAGTCAGTTTGGAGTATTGAGTGCAGGCAGTAGCTGGCTGGAACAACAAAACTGGAGCTTGCGCTGTTTCTGCAGTGATGGCAAACCAAAATCTTCTCATTGGGAGATGATTGGGAGATTGGGCCGTGGTCGTTTACACATTATCCCTGCTCCCCACAGCTGCCTCTGGCTTTACACCCAGGCAGAAGGTTTCTCATTGTCCAACCCGTGGCTGAAATGCATTGTCCTTGCACCACACCCACAGCAGAGGCAGAAAGGCTGCGGTCTGGGGCCTGATATTCCTCATTTTCCTTCCACTATTTCAATTGTTCCAACCTTAATATTACTGCTTCTAAATCCGTTTATTTCTTCTTTCCTAGCCCTGCCTTTAGTTTTGTTTTTTTGTTTTTTCTTTGACTTTTTTTCTGGCTTATTTGCTGATTTTTGCAACTGGAAAATCAAGGTTACTTTTGAACAAACACAACTTCCAATGATTGGGAAGTTATCAGTGCAATTAATTCCTCTGCATATGTCTGAGATCTGCCTCTTTGAAGCATTTAATGATAAATGAAAGTAGAAGAGCAGTATCTGCCATCACTTCTTTGACCATATGTATTTAAAGGTTCTAGTTCTAAGTTAGGAAAAGGCAACCATTTATTAAATGTTATGTAGCTCCCTCAAAAGCTTGGCTAGAAATATGATTCATGGATACACAGAGCATTCTTCTTACCTGGCTGAAACCTGCAGGGCAGCAAATTGGTGTCTTCAATGGAGATGTTGCCTGGATAATTACCACCCTGAGACATGGCTAGGAGAAAATGAGATAAGAAGCTTTATAAATTATGCATTTACAGCTTCAAGGTTTTTGTTTTTTTTTTTTCCTCCTTGGTTTATTGATCAAAAATCATTGAGGTGGGGAAACCATGCCAAAATGCAGCTGAAGTAATAAAAGGGAAGCTAGGGTCAGTGTAAGGAAGAGGGTGCTTGTGCTGCTAAACATTTATTGACACACAAACAATGGTCTCTCAGCCGTGGGGAGTCCTGTCTGCAACCTCCTGATTCCTCTTCCCAGAGCCCACTGCCCCACAGAGCCTCGTGCTGGCAGCTCTGGAGAGCACATGTGGTAGGAAGCCTTTTGACAGAAAACTTCCACGCAAAACAAACTTGTTTTAGCCAATCCAAAACGCTCATGGGAAAATGCTGGCATTGGCGTAGCTCTGTCATGTAAGCAAATAAAGAGGAAGGATTTCCTTTCACAATAATGCTTTCACTGGGAACATGACAAGTTTCAGCATTATCAGGCTTCAAAACACCATTGTTTGAACAAACCTTCTCAATTTTATTGAAATAGAATGTTTTGTTTTGTTTTTTAACTCCAGCAGGCATTTTCCTGAGAGGGTAATTTAATTGTTAAAACAGACAACCTCTCTAATTTGGGATGAAAACTAACTCAAAGTTTTCCAGTAAAACTGAAATCTCCAATTGGGAATTTTGACCATGCTCAACACACGGAAGAAAACTTTTGAATGGCAGGGTAGGGGAAACGCCAAACCCCACGTGAAACATCTGCTTCCAAGAATGTGACTTCCAGGAATTAATTCCTGTGATCAGTGACTGTGTCAATGCTGTGGTCAGGAATCAGCCTTGCTGCTGAGCTCCTGGGTGTCTGAAGCTGGAGGGGGGTTGCATTGAAGTACTGGGTGAAGAAAACATCTCCAGAAGGAATTGATTTCAATGGGGCTATGGGAGGAAGAGGAGGAGGAGCTCCCATGGGGGCTTTTTTAGCCAAGTCTGCCTGTGAGGGAAGGCATAGCCTGTTTCTGTCCATGACTGCTGAGCACAGCTCCCTGTGGCCCTCTCCCCATGTGCCATTTTGTCCCCTCAAACCTGAGGCCTGTTGGGAATGGCACAGCTGAAGCTGGCTCTGCTCCCTTCTCCAGCTGTAGCACGAGCTGGTTCTTGCCTCATCCCAGAGCAGCTGACTGTGACTCTGCTTCAGAGCATCATGGACAGCAAAGGAGTAAGCTGTATTGACTAAAAATTTTCCTGCTGACTCATCACCAGAGTGTGGCAGAAGAGGTAGGAGCCTGGCTTTGCAAACCAGTCTCCTGCTGCCCTCAAAATACTGCAGCCAGCACTGAGGAGTTAATTCCCTTCCTTAAAATATTCTGTAGTAGGTGTTTGTCTCCTTGGCCAGCTGTCTGCTCTGGTCTCTGCTTCTCTTCACTGAAAGGCTCCTTCCTCTTTGGATAAGTCAATATGAGAGCTCTGTGATGCACATGCTGAGAGAAATGAAGCTTATCCCTTAAAGCAGATGAGCGTTGCTTTCCTGATGATGTTGGTCTTTGCAGGTATAATGGGGGAGAAATACTAACACGGCTTAACTGATGTTAGTCACAACCTGGGAGGAATCCTGTACCTCTGGGTCTTAGGAATAAACCATGAGCCTTCCTTCCCTGTCTTTGGCTTCTCCAAAGGAGCTTGGAATAGATAAGAAATCTTCTGAGGCAGAGAGAGCAAAGATAATTTGTCCTAGATTGCAAGGTACGTGATGGACCAGGAACAGATGTGAAAAATCTTGTTTTATAAGTCAATGTCCATCCTATTGGCCATAAAACTTTGGGGTTGGGCTGAGAAAATCAGATCTGGGTGCATTCCTAGTGATACTTGCCTAGAAACAGCATTTTCTACCTCATTTTGCCCTGGCTCTGGGTGCTGTGAGGAGGGTGGAGTAGGTGCTGATGCCAGTCCTGCAATAAAATGTTTTCCCACATCCAGATTAATGGCACTTGGCTGGCTCTGGGTGTTTAGGTCACCAAAACAAACCAGTCCTGATGGGACTACTCTTGCAAGATTAGAGGTAAATGTGTGACTGTTCTGGATGTCAGCAAATGGCGAAGTTTGTTAGGGTTTGGATCAGGCTATAAATGGTCACATCAGCCGCAACCCCCTTCATACCAGGATCTTTAAAACATGTGAAATCCTCATCTGCCAGCTCTTGATAAAAGAACAAAACTCTCCTGCATGTTCCCTGCAAGTGAAACTGTGTTTAAGCATTTCCACCCTATAATTTAGTGCCTTTTTTTAAAGTGCTCAAAGTTGATGACTTTGTAACAGACTTCAGTAGATAAATATTATTTTTCAGTGGTGTAGTGGTGGTTTGTTATGGTAATGTTCAGACAGCTCATACTGGTCCCACTGGCTCAACCAGTGGAAAGTCACTTCCTAATTCTTCAATCTTTGAAGACTTCAGGGTTGTACCTTCAAGCGTGTGTACTGGGAGGATGCAATAACTGAAAATTGAACAAAAACCAATTGCACTAATTATTGAGAATGGAACTTTTCATAAAACTTGGAATGTGATATTGCATTTAGGAGAACTAATGCTCATCCAGTTTTTCATAGCCTCTACCAGCAATTGTTGTAATGTTCTGGAAGTAAATATTTCTTGCATGAAGGTGCTTTTTGCTCCTATTCTCTCTTGGAAAAGCTTTGAATAGGAACTTTCTCACACACTACAAGCCGAAAGTAATCTTGCCTATTCCAAGTGCACAAATTTGGAGAAATGGAATGCATTAATTGAGAAAACATTCCAAGACAGGACTCTTTTGTTGTCCAAATGTGTTGGCTCATGTTCTGCTCTGGACATGGCTAATACTTGAGGTGAGGAAGTTATCTGAGGACTGCTATGAGTGTGTGGCTCCTTGCCCCTGCAGTAATTCTACTAAGGGGTCTTCTCTTAATAATTTTTTTTTGGGAAAAACAATCTCTGGCTATTGCACTTGGAAGTAGATCCTCCCCTCTCACTTTAGAGCCGTTCACTCTGGGTTTGGACATGCAGTGAGCCACGAGACCTGGTGCAAGCCTGGCAAGGGAATTAAGTGACAGGCACAACCCTAGGCAGAAATGGGCAGAAGAGCTTAAACAGCACTAAGAAATGTTCAGTGGCATGAAGGCAAAAAGCTTCACTGGCATTCCAGGAGGATCTCAGGGCAGAAAAATGTGGCACATCGTGCATAAGTTTATTTTAATACAAAAGAGAGTATTCCAAAAGGGATGGATGATTTAGTTGTTCGAAACTTGATGTATTTCGCACCAGACTTTAGAAGCGGCTCATCATGTATGGTGTTGGTGTGAGTTTGTTACAAACCCTCCCAGGATTAAAATCAGTACAAGTCTGATGCTGACTCTTGAAGATTTGTTTTCAGTTTGGAGTTTTGAATGGCTTTCAAGTTGTTTTCTGTAACTATCTTGAGTCTGAATTTTCCTGTGTATTTTTACACCAAGATATGTCACTCAGGAAATTCAGCATAACGCCAGAGTACTGAATTTATTTTTGTTGTGACGACACTGCTTGGAATAAAGTTCCTCACTGCATGGTACTGGGGATTTGTCCAATAGCCATTAGAATGGAACTTCTGAGGTTGGATCCGAAATTCAGTCCTAAAAACACACAAAAATATCTGATCAGAAGCGGGGGNTTAGGGTGGAGTGTTTACTTTGCTGTGTGATGTGTTTTTAGTGTTCTTTGTTTCTTCAAAGCTCTCTATGTAATCATTTAAGAAACCAAAAGGTTGTCAGCCTCATTAAAGGCAAGTCCTGGGAGTGTTTTTCAAGTCACCTCTGATTCATCCTGCCAGTTCTCTCTCTGTTATCTACCATACATGTACACAGTTGATTTTTTTGGAGTTCCATGTTTCATGCTAAAATCCTGTCCCTGCACGTACTTGGAGCTTATGTTTCGTAATGAAAAGGTTTAGTCAGCAGCAGTAGGGTTATATTAGTGCTCTGCCTGTCTGTCCAAACCAAATACTTTCTGCTCAGGACTTTTTCGGAAACTGCTTTTGGCTTTGCTATGTGAGAACCTCAGACTATAGCTAATTTAAAGATGAATTTAGTCATATTCCCATTGAAAGAGCATCTGTGCAGTCCTGCTGTAGGCAAAGCTCTGGATGGTTGGGAACCCCAGCACTCGGGAAACAGTTTGTGGATCACTTAGATCATTTTCCATCACATCAAGCGATGATGCTTTCAGAGGGCATCCAGGATTTACATCCCATGCCCTTGAATCTCCAAGTTAATCCCAAACAGATTGTGGCTGAAGCCTACAGACCCTGTCCCCGTGCTGTCACCTCTTTGCCTTCCTTTCTTGAATTCTTCCTTGGTGGGATCACTGCCAGGATGCATTAGAGGGAACAAGGTAGATCTGGTTTCCAAAAGGACTAAACCCAGCTGCTCTGAGTGGGTACCACAGGCAGCAGGACATCAGCAGGAATCAAGCTGTTGTTTTATTTGAGCAAAAACCCTTCAGGAAATGTCAACTCCAGCATTCTGGATCAGCTAGTCCTGTCTGCTGGTATCCCCTTGATCTTCACAGGTACCACTGATTGTTTTGGGCTTGTCCAAACACACTGTGAGGGTGCTTTAGGTCAGAGGGGCTGATAAGTCTCGGTTCCAAGGGCCCCTGGACGTGGCAGGATGCAGTGAGCATGGTTATTTCCCAAATTTGGAGGCACACCAGTTGTTCAGAGCCTGCCACTTCCAATGATCTCAAATCTACATATAGTCTAATTTGGGGCTGGAGTCAAACTGAAAATTCAGAAGGAAAGCAGCTATTCCCACTCTGAAATTGGTCGAGAGACACTGAGCTTGCTAAAAGGAAACACATTTCTGTGGTAATGTATCTCCCCCAAGACTGACAGTGTTAGCTCAGCGTGCAGAACTGCTTAGACAAAGCTGTCACAGGCTGTGGGGAGGAAGTTATTGTTCCACAAATCCTGCAAAAAAGGGTTTTTTTTGAGAAGATGCTACCCAGGAGTAGGGACAGCACAGGTGAACCTGCTGGTCTCTTCTGTCTCTACAAACAGCTCCCACAGGTGTGTCCTGAATGCTGGAGGTCTTGCTTCATGCTGGCTGTACACAACTTGCTTGCAGCCTTAGGTGTTGCTCATTCAAGGTTTTTAAGAGCAGCCCAAGTCCTGCTGATGCTGCAAGGTCCCTGGAGCCTGCTGACGTTCGTGCAACAAAATCAGCTAAAGCATGAGACTCATCCTGCTAGAAACTCCACCTGCTTTCCCCATCTTGCTTCAAGATCATAATCTTCCTTGCCTTTTTGTTCTCTTATCTGCAGGGGGGCTTGACTCTTACCTGTGGGCAATGCTCGAGCTGAGATTAGCACAGTGATGGAGGAAAGAAAAGCTGGGAGAGGCTTAAGCAGTGCCCTGCTCTTTTTCTGACCCTTGATTCCCCTCACCTGATAAGAGCTTCCTCAGAAAGCTCACAAACAGCAGCTGGTAATACAGTAATGGAGATTAAGAAGAAGCAATTTGCTGGAGATCTCCATGCTCTGGAAAGTCTCTCGTTAAAACCCTGTTTTACACTTGGCTGTCGTGGTTTACTTGAGTTATTCCAACCTCAAGGAAGGAGGAGGTGTGCTGCCAACTCACAGGTCATTCCTTTCCAAGCCATGCTGGAAAGTGCAAAGGTGGTGTGCATGTTTTCCTTGGTGGTTTACTGACAACAAATATTTGTTTGGAGCATGTTTGTGAAAAGCAGAGCCCAGGACTGGCTTGGAGATTCTCATCATACCAGTCTGCGGTGAGGTGTTAGGAAGACTTAAAGGCTGTGTGAGACCAGTCTAAGAGGCCACGGCAGTCATTCCCAGCCTGAGATTTACAGGATGATAGCAGGTTCAGAGGGTTGTTTTTTTTTTTNTTTCTGTCAGCTGCATGCTTAATACTTTAGTAAAACTCACCTCTTCTAGCTCCTCAAAAATTCTGCAGCCTCTGGGTTGGGAAATGTTGGAGCCTGTTCCCCTCCAAGCTTTGCTGTGCAATGTCTCATCCCGTGCAGGGGATGCTAATAGCACTCAAATTAGTGGCACTCTCCTCTGGGCTTTGCTAAATTGAGATAAACCACCTCTGAGATGCAGAGGCCAAGTTTTGACTTGTGAACATCTTGCTGAATAGCTTGTGTTGTGGTTTTTTTTTTTTTTTTGCCTGGGGAAACGATGGGAAGTCTAGTCCTGGGGAAGTTTTACCTTGGGCCGGTGTGTTCTGCCTTCCTTGAACCTGATGGTTTTATTTCTCCTGTGGTGTAGAGCTGCTGAACAGCTTTGTCTTGGTGCAGAGATGTCTGCATTTCAGTGGGATATGAGGAATCTTTCATGCCCACTCGCTTCTGCAAATACATAAACTGGTGACTAATTTTAAATAAATGAATAATCTCACTGAGTTGGAAAGAGTCTGAACAGAAGTCCTCGGGATTTTCCTAGGATTTGAATGGTTCCATATGTAAAGCTTTTAGGAAAGAATGCCTTTGTGTAAAATGCAATTCTAAATCTTTGTTTGTACTCCAAAATCTGCATTCCTTCGAAGTTAGAGGAATACCTTAAATTTGGAACCTAAGCAGTGTAAGTGATTTGTTGCAGGTAGTTTCAGCTATCCTATTTTCTATATCAATTACTGTGCTCTAACAGTTAGGGTTTCTTATGGTTAAAAGGCTGTTTTTCCCGTTGTTGCTAAGAGAAAAACACACAAACAGAAAGAAAGGCAAACTAAATACGGTCAGTTTAATTATTCACGAGAACACCTTTTATTTGGTCCTACGTTTAATGTCTCTTTCACACAATTTTTCCATTTGCAATACATGCCTTTCACAAAACCCTAAAAGGTTTTTTTGAACAGGAGCATAATTAAGAGTGTGTGCTTTAGACAATGACAAATTTCGTTTGGAGAATTTAATATGTGCCTCAGAAAATGGTGTGGCTGTGGAATTGTGCAGCTTTAAATCAACTCCCTATCTTCAAAACCATAGCCCAGGTTCTATTATTTGATCTTGGATGCTATTTTGCTTATGAGAGGGTAGAATTTAAATATATCCCCATTGCTGGTGGGATCAATGTCATTATTGATAAAGATAAGGAAAAGTTTTTGGTTTTTGGTGTTTTTTGTGCATTTCAGACTTAAAATAAGATCTCCACCCCACTGGCTTTAGTTACTCTGCAAGCTGTGGATTTTCAATTAGATAATGGTAAAGGCTTGGAGGGAATACTCCAGTTTTACCTGGAGTTTGTGTGATTGTGTTAGATCTTGGCAGTCAACAGTGAGGGCTTTTCATGTGGAAATATCTGCTGCTTTGAAATGCCTATACTTAAAAACAAAACAAAAAAAACACCCCTTAAACTTGGTCTGAGAGGGCATCTTCAAGAAAATGCTGTAAAATCATTGTAAAAATTATGTGTAACAGCTGTAAATTCTTCCCCCAAATATGCTGTGATGGATACTATGGATTTTTGTTAATATGCATTCCAAATCAGGAATTTGGATTCAGCTGGTTTTTGTTCAGAGCAGGTAGGGTGCAGTTTTGTAACTAAAACGAAGTATTTGAAAAACTTTCTTTCAGCTTTTCACTTCTGAAAATCATCGATTTCCTGCCAGAAAAGAACAGTTTAGAAAAGTAGAAATCCAAATAACTGTCCTGACTTGCTGTGCTATGGCACGGCAACTATAACCATGCAAGTCTCAGCCATTCTCATTTCTGTGTGTGTCAGATATCCATAGTTTTCTACTTTTAACCAATGATTTAAATAGGAAAGGAAGTATCTATTTGTATTATCTAGAAGATAATCTGATTACTTGGATGAGATGAATTATGCTTTCCACAGAATTATTTTCTAGCTCCTGCGTGACCATCAATGTGCATGCTCTCTTTTTTGAGGGGTAAACTATATTTTTGGAGCAAAGCCACCCTAACACAAAGCTTCACCACAAACATACATATTTTGATGAAAAGCTTATCCCAAACCACCTCAGTTAAGGTTCTGCTTTAGAAACTTATAACAAGATCTCTATCAGAATTGATAATCCTGTAGAGGAGCCAAGTGTGCTGGGCACAGCAAAGTAGAGCAGGGATCTGAATAAAGATTTAAAATATCCCTGAATGCTTTATCCACTGAACTAAAGCAAACGAAATGCTTATTATTGTCTTTTTGGTAAAATATTGCTTCAATCCTGGCTGCTGCTCTCTCCCAAAACTTCTCTTCTGGGTTTAGTCATCACTTATGACTGTAAGACTGACAAACATTTATCTAAACGCTTATGTAAAGCCTTGTACTGTTGCTTTGGTATTAAGTATATAAATTCTGATAATCTTTGTTAGAAAAAAGCACGATCCTCATAAAGGACTAGAGACACTTTAAGTAAAATTGAGGGGTTTTTTCTGTTTTCCCGTGCAGCTGTGACAGAGTTGCTGATGGGAGGCAAACCCCCCACCACTTCCAGCCTCTCCTAGACCTGACTCTTCAAATCCAGCCCGTTCCTGCCACCCTGCTGCTTCCAGGGCTGCACCTTGACCTGGGCATCTCTCCTGAGAGCTTCCCTTTTGTCACATCTTACCAGC
This sequence comes from Regulus satrapa, assembly GCA_013396955.1. NCBI lineage: Eukaryota > Metazoa > Chordata > Aves > Passeriformes > Regulidae > Regulus > Regulus satrapa. The sequence goes on from VWZN01018671.1 coordinate 417,291, forward strand.
CTTCAAGTGACCTTGTCCAAGACCTTGTGCTGTTCTTCATCTTTATTTCATGGATCAGTGTGTTCCTTTCCATGGCTTGTCAGTAAATAGGATTCCAGCTGTTACAGGCATTTCTCCAGCTCCAAACGCTCACAGAATAGGTTCTGTGTGTTTCCATGAGAAGTCCAAAGACACAGTGAGTCCAGTCTTCCTACTGTTGTGATGTAAGGAGCAAAATAGAAAAACATCAAGAAGGATGCTGTCTTGATTTTTAGACTGTGTTCCTGAGGGTTTTGATTTCTGTCCAGCTATGGTCAAATAATCCCTTGTTCTTGCAGATGAGCAGTGAATTTCCAGTAGGGATGATCTTAGACTGGTAAATCCACATGTAGTTTCATCTGTTCCACACATTTCTCCTGCTTTCTACCAGGCTGTTTTCTGTTGAACACTTGGATTTCCTGTAGGAAGCTGTTCATGTCCCATTCCTAAGTTTGTTTTTTTCTCCCCCAATCTCCAAATGTTTCTCTTTAGAATATTATACACCATCTCTTTCATCAGGTGCTTAAATCCTAGAAGAAAGCTCTGTGCTAAAACTTAGTGTAACTATCAAATAATCAAGTTGCTGATATGTGGTCATTCTTTGAATGTGAGTTTTTAATATTATTCAACATATGTGGAGCAACTTAGCTGTAAACTGTAATCTCCTGCTCAGAGGATACCTGGGAGTTCCCCACTAAGGGAGCCTTTTTGTAAATGATTCAACCTGAGGAAAAGCTGAAGCTGAAGATCAGATTTTTAGATTTCCAGGCTAATTAGATATGAAGATGCTTCTATGCAACCTGGGGACAGTTGAAATGCTTCATGCTGGATGCCCATCTGCCTTTATTCTTTTTTTGAATGCTCTTAAAAAACACTTGGTTTCTCTTAAATATAAATGTAAATTCCATCCTGTGGTCATGGTATGGGTCTGTCCAAAGTAGCACCCACCTAAATAAACTTCATGAGGATGGTTTGGTGACTCTAGACCCCTGGGGCATCTACTGGGTTACTTCCCTGTGCTACTGCACTCTCTGCTGAGCTGGTTCCAAGTTCTTCTCTGCACTTCACTTCTTGTATTAATATTTATGCTGTTCATATATATATATATATTTAACAAATATATTACAAGCAAGGCTCCGTTTTCTGCAGCATTCATGGTAGACAAATTATGCCATATTTGGAGTCTTTATTTACAGCACTTCAGTATCAATAAATCCCTGTGTGATGCTTAACTGAATTAAGGAGGAGATTAGCATTCCTTTTCAGTAGAAGCTGTTGGAGTGGCTGCTGAGCCATCCTTCATGCAGAGAAAGCTGGGGCAGCTCTGCCTTGGGCATCTCCAAACCCACTGGCAGCCCTGACTTTTCCTCTTTGGGTTGAGCTGCTCCTCGATGTTTGGATTTGCAGGGATACCATCTAGCTGCTGCCTACCCCCTGGTCTTGCAGAGCAATGTGTCTTTCCTCACAGTGTCCTTTTTTAATGAGATATCAACAGTCTGAGTGCAAGAAAAGGGGAGATGTTCCAGATTCCACCATTTCTGAGAAGTGTTGTGACGCACAATTGCATAACATGGATGCATTCAGAGTCTATAGGGTATTGTCTGAATCTGGGAGGGTGAGAGATCACACATGACATAGGATGATCTCATCTGGCTGTCAGGAGCATGTTTCTCTCTACTATCTGTTTGCAAAACCCTTGGGTTAAAAAAAAAAAAAAAAAAACCCAAAAAAACAAAAAAAACCCCCAAAAAACCAAAAAGCCAGCTACAGAATGCCTGAGATGTGAACCAGCTTCATATGTGCCTGACAAAGCAATCAATAGGGGAAAAAAAAATAAAAAATGAAATGCTTTAAAGACAGAGCTGGGGTCTCTGAAACCACATCATTTTTTTGGGGAGAAGTTTCCAGACTGGCATCAGCTCTCAATACTTTTGATTTCAGTTGTGATAAGATGAGGCTGAGGGGTTGGAGTTCAGCTTGACTGTTCTTAGTAATGTGAAGTGTCACAGGCTGCAGTACCTGTCTAAAGATGAGCTTGGGAATTCAGCTCTCCTTATTTTTCTGGTTTTGAGCTGAATTTAATTTTTTTTTCCTTCAAAAAAAAGCAGACAGACAGCTAAAACCTGTGAACTTTCATTGCTAGGTAAGATGGATTTGGAGTAAAACTTTACTTGGGAGATCTTGGTGTCTCCAGTTCAAATGTCAGAATAAAAGACTTCAGTAGGGTGAAACTTCCTGACATATCTCTCCAAAGCTGGTGTATTTTTGTGTAACAACAAAACAAAAAATCTAAAAAGGCCCAGTTATCCGAGAGAACAGTAAGATAAGATATTTTAGTGCTTAGTTCTACCCGTATTTTAAATTTCACTGCTTGCTAGGAGAGGGAAGTTGTTTTTCATAACTGGAATGAGGAATGAAAACATACTTAGCAGTAAAAATCTTAACCCTTAATAATAATTGGTTTATTTTAATACCCCTTTCTTCTATCTTAGGTACAAATAAAACTTTTTAAAATCTCATAATTCTAGCAGAATAGATTGCCTACTTGTCCTTCCCAAATATTTCTTGATGGGGGAAAAAAAAAGAATTTAAGGATAATTTTCAAGAGAGTGTTTGAACTGCTCACGTAGCTCAAATTAATAAAATCTCCAATTCTAATTATCTCCAAGGTTCATAATGAAGCCTCACATAACACTTGAGAAATCCATGCCCAGCTGCTTTGCTGTCTCACAAGAGCTGCTGAATGAAGTGAGGGACAGTGTAAGTGTCCCAGTAGGAGCTGATTGAGCTGTCACAAATGCTCATTAAATCAGAAGGTGGAGAATATCACCAAAGGAGTAGCGGGTGTTCAAAATTATTCAAGTTCCACCATCATTTATATATAAACTGCATCACCATTGTGAGACTCTGGTGATTAATTTCTAGGGCAGAAATTCTGTGCCTGAAAGGGAGGAGAGGGAAATTTTTCTCATCAAAGGGGATG
>VWZN01018671.1:420309-450041 GCA_013396955.1 Regulus satrapa
TTTTTTTTTGTTTTTTTGAGAAATCACTTGGAGGTATCTTGAAGGGGGATTTTTAGAGCTGTAATACTGGAACAGGAACTGAAGTCAGACACTGAAAACAATGAAGTAAAACCAAAAACCAATCAGTACCAAAACTGCTGCTGTTGTTCAAGCTTTGAAAGGAGGTGAAGTATCACAATTTAGGTTGAAGCGAGCTCAAATCTTTTGGCTGGGTATTCTCAGCCTGCATCTCTCCCCTGTGATGACATTCTGTTTCCAGTTGTATCTGTGTCTGGAGCCCTTTCCTTTGAAGGGTACCCCTCATTTGAATGATGATGTGTCATAACGCCTGGGTCTTCCAGCAAAACCTCGAGGCTGCAGCTCTGCAGATGGATGCAGCCAGAAGCCAATTGTGCTCTTGGAATCTGAGATACCTCAGGACACCTCGAGCCCTCAAATTCACTCAGATCTGTTAAATGTCTCACAAATTGCAGGGATGATGCTGTTTGAATAGAAGCACTGCACAGTTTGAGCACAGCTGATGGATTTGCTCCACAGGAGAGGATATTCTGGATGTTGTTGATACAGCAAACATAAAAATTAACAACATCAGGATATATTTTGGTAATTTCAAATGTGCTGAAGCAATTCTTGTTGCTACTGGCAGGTCTTAGCATGTACCAGTGGCAGGGAATTAGCTTCCTTTAATGTGGAGGATGTTGTCAGAGTGCTGGATGTTTTGTGGAGGGAGAAGGAAGAGGGTGCTGGAATATTTTCTGTTTTCATCCCCACTTTTTCATGAGGTAAGGGGCAGGTTGGTTTCCCCTAGATGCTTTGAGCATTTACTCCAGTGGACTTGGCAGGTGTGTGAATAGTTTACAGCTCTTGGGGAAATTTTACCTCATTGAATATTATGCACTTTCTCCTTGAGGTGAATTGTGACTTAATTACAGAAAGGTAAATCAGCCACAAAGCTGTGGTACCACTCATTAGAGGCATGAGCCAACTCTTGCAAACACTCATGGTGGTGCCAGGGATGTCCTGCTTCCCTTCCCAAGCTGCTGGGGCAGGGAATATGAGTTGGAGCCCCCCTTTTTGGTGGTATCAGAAAGATTAGCAGGGCTCATGTGGTCGTTGGTTGCCCTTTGATGGAAAGATTGTGGTGCTCTGATTGGCAGCATTAATTTTAAAGTGTTTGTTTCTTGCAGTTGTGCCAATTTGGGTATATTAAGCCATTTCTACTAGCTTTTAAAATCCTTTTTTATAGGTCTGGTGTTTGCTAAGTTGAGTGAAACAATGATCAATTTGGTCTCCTAAAAAGGAGTGTTAGCTTTGAGGAAAACAATTTATTGTTTTCCCCTTAACAGCACCACCCTTTCATTTCTGTTTGTTTCTCTTTTCTAGTTCCTCTGAAGTTTAGAGGTTTTGTAGTGTCAACTGATGGTCATTTGGGAAACTCTTGATATAGTGAGAGGTAGGAGTTGAATGTTTCTCTCTCTGATTAAATAAATTTCTCTAATTTCTTCTTAATGAGGATATCTCTTGTTTGTTTCTTTGTTCCCATCTGGGAGAGATTTTTGAGCAGTGACACTCTCAGAATATATGGCTGAATTATCTGCTGCTGCTCTGATTTCAGTGGAGTTGGGCCAGCAGAGACTTTGGCCCAGTGTTTGTCTACGTTTCCCAGAAATGCTTTTCTGAGCAGATTTGCATTGCTTTCCAGAGAAACCCTAACCCCATTTTGTGCATTAATCCAGGGGAGTTTGTAAAAGCAAGAACCACGTGGCAACTGTAATTTGTAATGTGGCACTGAAGGCTTTGTGTTGTACAGAGCATGAAACACTCAGTAGTAGTAACCTTCTATCCTCAGAAAATCAGGATATAAGGATCTCTCTTGAGTGGATAATCCAGCTTCTCAGCTTCTTCTCTCTTAAACTAAATCTAAACCACTTAGATTTAGTTTAGATTTAAACCTGGCTTGTGAGCAGGTGCTTACTGTGCAGCAGCTGACTTAGCTCAGCTTCAAGAGACTTGTACATACATTATAATAAAGATCCGATCATGGAATGAGTAGGCTGGAATCTGATCCCCTCTGCCGTGTGGGGTGTTTTTTTTCCTGGTATAAATGATTTCAGGATGCTTCTTGGGAAAGTAACAATCTATTATAGACAATTTGGAAGGATCTTTGTGCAAATCTGCCTTAAAAGGTCAGCTGGGAGGGGCTTGCGGGATTATTTGCTGCTCTTGGACGCTTGTAGAGCAAAGGAGTCCTGCCATGCTTTAACTGCCAGCGCTGGGAAATGTGTTGGATATAAACATTTATGATCCTTCATAGTAAAGTTGCGTAACTCACCGAGCACTCTGTCAAATGAGGTGAGCGAAACTGGGATGCCAGGCCTGTGTTACTGCATTTTCCTTGGAGCAATGTTCTTTATTACTCCCCAGTGGAACTTGTGTGCCTTCTTGCAGGATGAGGTGCTTGTCACTGAACGAGGTCACCCGCTCGGGCTGAGTCACAGGGAGAGAGTGCCTCCATCCTTGGAGTGACAGAGGGAACTGCAAGAGGTTAAACCTCCAAAACGGATGGGCCCCAAGCAGCATGTTGAGCTCTGGAGCATACACCTTTCTATAGGCAGCTGACTTCCTTGGAGCCCCTGTTTTATACAGCAGGAGTCTGGTCTCTGATCCTAATGCACAGCTCAAAATTCTGCTGTTGGGATCACCCCAAAATAGTGTGTGGTGGGTTCCTTGCATTGCTGCAGCTCCTAGACCTTGCTGAGAGTGTCAGGCTGGCTGACTGCACACCTTCCTGAGAGCAAGCTGGTTCAAGTGCCCCTTTTTTGCACAACTGGCAGCGAGTCTCTGCTTGCTCCCTGGATGTGGAGAGGTCGTGGCATCTCTCCATGCTTTGGACAGGGGCACAGTGTGGCCTTTTATCCCTGTACAAGAGGCCCCAACCTCACTGATGTTATACCATCACATGATTCACTTCAGTCGCTTTTTCAGAAACTCTTCTGGGCTATATTTTTAAGAGGTCCTTCTCTCGGGGCCTAAAATGTGTAATTGATGCTGGCACAGATGTATCTGCAGCTTTTCTTTCAAAAGAGGAGCTGAATATTTGTGTGGCCCAGCAGCTCAGAAGTTCTGGAGGGCGTGAGGATGAACTTCTGGTACTTCTTTGGGAAGGGCTGGTAAGAGATGGTGAAGGGAAAATCAGATGATGGGGACAATGGGATTTGGATTCCGGGTGTTAAAGTGCTATTCTCAAGCAGACTGGATGGAAAAATCCCTTCTGCTTCAACAGGGCCTGAGCAGACAAGGCACAGGCTATTCTTCCTGCACCTGTCCCAGTTCAAGGACAGAAGATTAAGCCTGGCCCACCAGGTCTGTTTGTCCCAGAACACCGTAAGCATTTACTGTAAAACACCAGCTAGTGATGCTTTCCTGAAACACACTCTGAATAAATATTTTTTTTCTCCTTCGTCTATTTCTGTTAAAAGGGTCTTTTGACAAAAATACCATTGGTATGTTTGAAAAAGCCAACCCCTGAGTAGTTATTTACCGAGTCCTTAAATACACAGGCTCAGTAGTTGACTGCTGTGAATGCCTTGTCTGCAGTGGCAGTGCTGAAGTGCCCCATCTCAGCCTGGAGTCTCCAGACACTTCCTCCCAGTGATGTGGCTCTGTTTGTGTGGGTCCAAGGGGAAAACCTCTGCCACCACTCCCCACCTGAGCAATGCAGCCAGAGCCTTGAGACACAAGGGACACTGAAACCTGCAGAAGCTGTCAAGGTTTCAACATGTTCTTTTTCTGGTGGTGCGTGGGGGCTGGAGTCAATCTTGCCCTTTGATATTGTCTAACACTGGCTTTAATAGAGCTGAAGGAGTTTCAGGGTTTTGTACCTCTCCTGTCTCTGCCTGGAAAGTGACAGCAGCGTGGGGCTGCTGCTCTTCTCCCATCCATCCGAACAGTCCAAAGCCTCAGAGAGTGAATGCAGGGGTCCCTGTCTACATCGAGCAGTACCATTTTTCCCTCTCTGAGTTCCAAGTGAACAGCAGGGTGGGAACTACAGCTTGGGTGGAAATCTGTGCAGTGCCTGACTTGGCAAAACTGTCTCAGAGTATGCTTTTTACTAAACATGATCTATTTTGCTGCAAACCAAATAGAAATATATAATATAAATATTAAAAAAAAGGTGTGAAGTTGAGAGGCTGATGAAAAGTTGCCCTAAAGCAGTTTGATAAATCCTTGACCTCTTTCGCATCTTGTTGAGCTTTTTACAGACTAAGGAGCTGTAAAATTTCGGTGAATCCTGATGACCAGCAACTCAGATGAATAACCAGCTCCTGCTGGAGAATGAAACAGGAGCCAGGAAGTGGAAATAGTCTTGGTTTCTTTTTGTTTTTCCTAATATTATTTTCAGTCATTTGTGTATCTGCTATAATGTACTTGGAACGTTCTGAGGTATGGGTTGTGAACAGGTCTCATTAGCCTGGAATTACTAATTTTTTTTATTTGCAATTTTTAATTGCTCATTTATTTGTTTGCCCTGGTTTAGGGAAAGATGCAACACCATACTTATTCGAAGCTTTTAGCTACAATTATGCCTAATATTCCCTGAAGTTTAAGCTAGCTCAGATGGGGAGTCCAAAAATAAGAGTGTTTGGAGGAAAAGCAAAAATGAGCGAGATAAACAAAGTGTTCTGTATTTTATGCATCTTCAGAGAGACTAAAGTAATACAAGTCATTTAACCCTCCCAGTCTCTGAGATGCTTTAAAAATTTTGGCCATACTTTTACTAAGAGTGTGAAGGAAAAAAAAAAATTTAGTAAGTGTCAGTCTTCATCTTAGTGTGCCTAGAGTAGCTCCTAACTTGGTCGTGTGCCCAAGAGCCTTTAGGGTGTTTAGATATCTGCCACTGACTTAATTCAGTCTAAAAGAAAATGAGACCTCGAGTCTGAAATCAAATGGTGCTTTCTCATATATACCCTTTTTAGCTGGTGTAAAAGAAACCATAGTGGTCCATTTGTTGAGCTCCAGAAGTTTATTTTATTAGGGCTTTTCTATATGCATTTACCTGTGATAGAATTCTTTTTTATCATGGATTTATAATTTGATTTATCTAGAACCAGATCCATTTTGTAGTTGGTTTGATGATGATTAATGATGTCTCATCATTAATTTGTGATCACTTTTTCTATTAATCTTTAGTATTCTTTTATTACTCAGCAAGGCCTTTTTAATACAGTCTTAGCAAGGAATTTACTGGTATGTTTTGGCTTTCTCCACTAACCAAGGGCTGCTAACACTTCTGCACAAGCCACCAGAACCTACTTAGTGAGTCTCGTTCTGCACGTGGAAACCCAGTATGGATGAAAATGTTGGCTATGACTGTGCTGTTGGAAAGGTGATGGGGATATTTTATCATCTTTTATCACATCTGTGGTGTGTTTCCGTGGGGCATTGAAATTCCTGGTAAAAATCTGTCAATATATTGCTGTCATGCACATGTTGAAACCAAGAACCTTTTGAGGCTTAATGATGTATTAAGTCCTCCTGCATGATTTTGGGGAAGATTGCTGAAAAAAATCCCTTTTATGCTGCCAGTGCCATGCAAAGAGCTGGTAGTCTAAGCTGGAGTTCAGCTCTTCATATTTAAACTTGGGGACGGGGTGTTTGAACCAAAGCTCTTTGTATAAATAGTATCTGATTTATATTAATACCTGAAATATAGGCTTCTTCAACAGCCTCAAAATCCACTTAAATATGTGCCTGAACTGAAAGTCTCCAGCTTCCCATGTCTCAAACTCATCTAACTCCAGAGCTAGATTTGTGTGGGTAGGAAATGCCTATTTTAAATAGACTTTTGAAACTGTTTAAAGGGCTGGAAATTGTGCCTCTCTTCTTTAATTTTCCGTTGTTCTCATGCTATGAGTGTCTTAATAGTATTGATTGTACTTCCATGCAGTGTTAAGAGGAGGAGGGCTTTGTGCTCTTCCCTCCCTGGCCCATTTTCAGGCCACAGATGTGGGCCAGCAGTGGCAGCACAGTGACTTTGCTCTCCGGCTCTGTTTGAACTCCTTGGGGTTTTGTTTTGTTTTGTTTTTAATTTCACATTCATCCATGCAGTCGTGCATGTAGTTATTCATATGACTGCCTGTTCTGTTGCTGTTTCCATGGGAAAAGAAGATGCTTGGTGTCTTCAACAGTCTGTGCTGTCCCATTCCCAAAGTGAGGCCTTTAAAGTTACCTTGAAAATTTCTCTTTTGTATTAATACAGCTCGTGTCCTAAAGTAACAAATGACATAGGATCCTTCACATCCAACTTTCTCCTTGCACTGCCACAGGGTGTCCAGAGTGGCTGTGGCTGCCCCTGGATCCCTGGAAATGTTCAAGGCCAGGTTGGATGGGCTTGGAGCAGCCTGGAGTGGCACTGGATGAGCTTTAATGTTCTTTCCAACCTAAATCATTCTGTGCTTCTATAACGAAATTGGGGGTACAAATATACATTTTGAGCTGGTGTTTACCACTGTAGACAAAACTAAGCTGGGCTAGGTATTATAAAGCAGAGGTGATAATAATTCTGCCTTTGGTTGCAGGCTTCCCACAGTACAAGGGAAACACCACAAATCCAAGCCAACTGTTTTTCCAGATTTTGTGCCAGAGTTCAGTTTGCATAGGTGGCAGTATGGGAAACTCTCCAGAGAAAGCTTTTTATCTGGCCATTCATTTCTACCAGCTCTTCTCATCTTGAATCCCACTGAGGCTGAGCCTAAACCTGCCATGGCTGCAGAAGCCAACCACTGTGCTATCCAAAAACACTCACACGTTTCAAACCTACCGCAGACTGAGACAAGCGAATCTTAGATGAAGGCCGAGCTGGGCTTTTCCATTTCCTCTGCTTATCAGAGCCAAAAGCCCTCTTCTAGCAAGCTGAACTCATACAGAGGAACTAAAAGGAGGATATGTGTTATTGGCTGCTTCTTTCTACACAAACATGTCATTTTCCACCACTGACATGAGCAAGTGAAATATCATGTGCTGTGCTGAAGCCCACCCACAGGTGGGGTTGGCAAATGTGAATTTGCTTGAGGGTGTTCTTGGGTCTCCTGAGGCAGGTTGGAGGTGAGAGGGGAAGGGAAGAGTTCCCTCTGTCATCAGAGTTGTGTATGTGCCCTGGCTGAATGACTGACACCTCTGAGTGACAGCACCAAGCACTTAATAATAAACTTTGGGATGAGATCTCAGACAAAGGCTCTGTTGGAGTGAAACTTTGGGAATTTGGGCTGCTGCCCAGTGTCTGGGCACTTCCATAACATAGGTATTATTCTACAATATACACATGTGGGGAAAAAAATTCCAATATTCTTTTTGAGCAGTTCTTCCAACTGGCCACTCACTCCAAGCCAGTGCCCTTATGGGAACCAAAGCTCTTGGAAGTTATCTTTTCAGCTAGGGAACTCTTTTAGCAGTCTTGGAAACATTACCTCCTCCTTTCAGAGCAATTTCTTTGGATGTGTCTGCAGGGAGCCAACAGAAATGCCCACAAATGAGGTCACCTCTCAAGTTCAGGGTAATAGATGGGTGAATTGTAAGCAGCTGATGACAAACAGGGCCCCATGGGTTGAAACCTCTTCTGTGCTGTGTCTTGAGAGCAGTAGTTAGTCCTAAGCTCTCCTAAAATTCCTTAAGTCACCAATTTTCTCAAGGCCTGAACAGCCTCTGAAAACCTTTGACTTCTCTTCTATTGGAAAGCAAAGGCAAGATAAAAATCTCATGATTAAATAAACTCAGGATATTCTCATAAACATTTGAAGGCTGAGAATATTGATACTTTCTCCAGAGAATATTGATACTTTCTGCTGAGTTTTGAAAAATCAGGTGCCATGAAAAGGAAGAGCAAGGAATGGCACTGGGTGGAGTGGGTGATCTCATCTGGGTAGTTCCACGTGCACAATATGCTCCCATGGGATTCCCACTGACTGCCCTCTTGACTTGACTGAGATGACTTTTCTCTATTAGGGAAACCCACCAGATTGGATTTTAACCATATATGAGGTTTTCTCTGTTCTCCAGGCCAGGAGAAACAGGAGCTGCACAAAGCTGGAGGGCATGGCCAGCTGGAAGTAAAGGGACAGCCCTCATTAAAGGCCTCATGAGCCTGGAGTTAAATGAAACTGGAGCATATTGGGAGTATCAGCAGAAGGTGAAACTTGCCAGTGTGAAATGCTGACTAAAACAAATATCCTTGCAAACCTATGCAGCAGGATTGATTGGCGAGCTCGATTACTCATCCTTTCCTGTCTAGACAGAGCTAGTATTTAGATGTCATATAAAAAGTTAATACTTATCATGTTTGATGGCTGTCTTGGTGCTGGCATGAAGTTCCATTAATTGCTGTCAGCTTGATTGGAAAAAGACTTTGGGTAGGAAGTAGTAAAATGGCCTTGACTTTCGCTATGTCTTACTGGAAGAAACCTGCTTTTCTCTGTGGGGGGTAGAAAGGAGAGAACCTTTTCCTGCCTCCTTTTTGGAATTTAATTACAGCAAATGCACTTGGCCTAGCGTAGGCTGCCATATTTGAGAAAATCTTGGTCCATTTGTCTATAAATAAGAAATACTGCGCTATGCCAGGTCTTGACATAAAGCTAAACCGAGGCAAAGTTGTCAAAGGTATCAGATATATGGAGGAGGGAAGTAGATTAATTTGTACCTGGAAGACTTTTCTATTTTGGGGATAGCATGGCTTGTTCAGAGCTATGAAGGCAGAAGGTGACCTGTGTAAGCTGGGCCCCAGGCTGTGCACTGTACGACAATGAGGAAGCTTCCAAATACTCAGTGCATGCCCAGGCAAGGCAAATTCCTTCTGTGGTCTGGTTGAAAAGGATTTCTCCTTACTGATGTGGGAAATTTGGATGAGGAACTCTATGGAGGGGATTGACAACTGGCTTGCAAGTCAGATGGAGTTACTAGAAGAAAACAGCAATTGATAAATTTAGAGTATATCTGTAGCAAGAAAAAAAAATAAAGTAATTAACATAGAAACTGTTTTTAAACTGTCAAAAAACCTGATTTTTTGTTTTTGAGAAAGGGGTTTTCCAAAGGCTTAAACAGGTTATTTGAGCCATCCTTTCATCTTTCATGAAGCATGTTACACTAAGTGCTCTTTGACTGCTGCTTTGGAAGCTGGCACAAGCAGTGCTAAGGAGCTCATTTAAATAGAGCTGGCCTCATTAGCATTCCAGATGCTGAAAATGCGCACAGCTGGATGCCTGCCAAAAATCAGGCCTCTTCATCTGTGGCTTTCAGCTGGCCTAAAAATAAACTTCAAAGTGACTTTATTAAAAATCTCCCTATATGTGTACCTATATAAACATATGTATTTATACGTGCACAAACACATCATGGCCAGGCTGATGTTTCCCTGTTGCCTGCCTAAAGGATGAAGTGCTGCCCTGTCTTTTGCTGCTGGAGGTGGTGTCAGCTTGTAGGAGCTGCATGCACATCCAGGTGTTGAGGTGACAGGTCAAGTTGGGATGCACTGTTGGCTCCTGAGCTCAGAGAGCTGTCACTTTAGACTGCCACAACACAGAAAAGAAAACAAATAAATGTACAGCAGCTGATCAGTGGGGCTGTGTCCCCTGTGTGACCAGCCTGGGATTTCATCATCCACCTGCAACTCTAACTCCTATTGAGTAGGAATGTTTGGAAAGGCAGCTTTTTCAGGAAAAGCTGCAACAGGTGATGGTATGAAAATAGCCACTCAGCTGAGGTGAGAAGCAGATCAAATGATTTTAAGAATTACCAAAACGGAAAACACAATAAATTAAAATTGGGGCAATGTATATGCTCATGCTCAGCATATCATTCCCTTAAAGACTTTACGTGCTATTTGATACCTGAGAAAAGAATAAAGTATGCAGAGAAGGACAAAAATAGATCAAGGGTGCAGAATGACTTTTGGAAGTGTTATTTGTTTTAGCTTGAAGAGATGTACAAGAGACAACTCTCTTTGTCTGCATAACCTGCAGGGGGCAGATCAGCGGGGCAGGTGTAGTCACTCATGACTTAAAAATCAAAGGATAAATTTCTAGTTAGAATCTTCATAAATTTTTCCAAAACAAAGTCACCTGTGTTTAAATAGTGGTGTACATCTATTTCTTTTCTTTTCTATGTTATCAGCAGAAAGAAGTGCCTTTCTCTGGCTACTTGGTGAAGGTCTCTCTTCACCACATTCTGCCAATTCCTGGGTTTCCAGACATAGGAATTTCTGCTTAGGATCTTAAAAATCTACCTGAGCCAGTCACTTAGTGACACAAAGCAAATGAGGGATGGTGAGGGAGAAGCTTCATAAATCACAAATGTGAATGGAATTTATTTTAGGGGAAGATGGGAAACATCCCTCTACCATTTATTTACCTATACGCAGTGGCTCTGTGAGCGGGTTTGCAAATGATCCCACTTCCCAATAAGGTGGTGATGTTGGATGTAACCACTGTTTTCCAATCCTAGCCTAGTTCAAAGTTGGTCTTGTGGGTTTATGGCTGTCTAGCTCCCTCTCAATACTGGTACATGGGCTCATTTTTAATTAAGTATCCATCACTCAAGGAGCTAAAAACAGTCCAAAAAGAAGTTTTGTTGACCAAAGGCTAAAAATATGATATGTTCTTTGGGGGGTTTTGGGTGTGGATTATGAGGCACGTTTTAATAATATTTAGTATGTCATCTTCAAGCAATGTTTTTAAACCTCAAAACTCCAGGGAAGTTCTGTAGGCTTGAGCAAACAGATGTTAGCAGTCAGGAAAGAACTATGATTCTTGCCCAAAAATATTCCCTCCTGCCTATCAGGATATCCTAATGTGCAACACTTCAGAGATATGCCTCCTAGGGAAGCAGGGATGCAGTGATTCTGAATCTAGGGTTGAAGGAGGTAGTCTTGAGTCCCTCCTTCTCAGCCATCAAAGCAGCGGCTGCTCATTTGGGCTATCCCAACTGACAGAGGGTGTGTGTATATCAGTGCACACTCTGTCCCCATCTAGTAGCTGCCTGAAGTTATTTGACTCAGCTGCTGCTCATAAATTAACAATCTTCAATTTAAATATGTGCACAAGGATCCTAAATCCCGAGTTCTGCAATCTGTTTCAGGGAGAAATGGGGATTAGGAACTATGAATCCAGACTCCTGCTGTTCTGAAAAAGAGTGGTAAGCATAACAACCTGTAGTCAACCTGACTCTGAATGCAGAGGTGGCTTGGCTTAATCCTTGCAGAAGGCTTCTTGGTTTTGCTGTATTTTCATCCTTTTGTAGGCTGACAAGAAAGAAAAAGGAGGGATGGAGGTTCTGTAAAGGGAGGTACAGCACGTTTTGGCCATGCTGTACACTCCTGCTAGTTTATATGTTACTCTCTGGCAGTGCAAATGAATGTCTTTCTTTATCTTTGTTTCCACTCTGCATTCCTGTTCCTGATGCTCAACGTGAGTTCCAGCCTGATGCTGGATGTTCAGTGTCTGTTCTTTAGGTCTAGAGGCAAAGCCAGGCCATCAAATTCAAATATTTTAAGTTTTCTTTTGTCAGTGAGAAGCTGAGAATGCTCCATAGTATCTTCTCTGTTCTTCTCTAAAAATATCAACTGTTTTTTTATTTCTCTGGGCATTCAGTGTCCAGTCTTAGGGCCAAACTGATGTGCCATTTTCTTCCATATATAACCAATGGGTCTAATTATATATTTCCCCTTTTATCCCTCTGCTTGCTAACACTTGCATAATCATTCCTTCAATGAAGGTGGGAGTCCTGATTTCAGAGTGTTTGAAGTTCTGATCTCATGGTGGGGTTTATTAATAATTTAAAGTGGGAAAAAAATCCACTCTTTGAAATAGGTCCACTTTAATGTAAATACTAAATTTAGGAGCATGTTCTGCCAATATTTCCTTTGATAAATGTGCCCACTCTTCACATAAAGTTTGCCAGGCTTTTATGTGACAGTAAGGTGAAATTGGCTGCCTGTGAAAAGTAAATATATCTGACTAATACACACTCATTTTATCTGTGCAGTATTTATATGATCCCTCCATTCATCTTCAAAAAATCTTCCTGTGTCTGTACTATATCTCATTTTACAAATGATTCATCCTTTGTGGTGGTGGAGAAAGGACATGGGGGATTCCCTAGGAAAAGGCTGCATTAGCCATAGCTTTAGTTTATTTTTTCTCCTGTGAAAATAGCATAATACTGTGCATGGATCAGCTTTTTGGAGACAAGCCCAAACTCATTTGGGTACTTGAATGAAGTTCCCCTTGATTTGGGATCTGTGGTGGGGAACCATTGCTTTAATAGGTGTTAATTAAACTTAAGAGGATTATAGTGTCTTAATTATGTTCATGTAATCACTACCAGTTTGGAAGGAAGCTATTGGGAAGGCAGTGATGAACCTCAGCTGGAGAAGTGCAGATGGCTCAGGCCAAGTGACTTTGTGACTAATGTGAAGGAAAAGAGATGTTCCAAGAGCAACCTTAAGAGCAGTATTTTCGCCTAACTCAGTCCATGAAGAGTTTGGAAATGCTGCTTTTTATGTTTGACTGGGCTTAGTACACGGTCCTAGGGCCCAAGGGAACTCATGGACGTGGTGCTTTGACTGAACATGAACCCAGCCATGCTCTGGGTTTTTTGCTTTAGGGTGAAATCCCTTACAAATGGCTCAGTCAGCCCATAATAAAGAAAATCAGAGCTGCAACCTCTTGGTTCAGGAAAGTCCAGTTTAACTGTGGTTATAACCTCCTGCTGTCTGAGCCACTTAAAAATTAATGGCACGCTGAAGAAAAGGAGAACTCACGGATTTATTGATTTTATTGCCTTCACTTTTTCAGTAGTTGGATGCAAAGACACATTCTATGATTGCAGGTCCAAGAAAGGTGCTCCCTGGGATGTTTCTGAAAGCTTCCAGAAATGAGATTCTGATGAGCTTGGATTGAAAAGTGTAAAATTCCAAGCACAGGAGCTCACAAGTTTTGTTAGGGGCAGAGAAGCCTCATGTTTTTAACTGCTCTAGGCCTGATCCAGCTCTTGCTGGTGTCATGGAAAAGGCCTTTGCTAGAGTTCTTCATTAGCAAAAATGATGAGAATAAAAACAGATTTACTGGAGAAAGCTGTAAATGGGCACTTGACACCTTTACCCTGTTTAGCAGAAGGACCTGCAGAAGATTCATCTGCAGCAGTTTTGCTGCTGAAGGCATTTGAGCCACGAGAAAGAAGCAGCAGTGCTGGTAATGAGTACTCAGGTGCTGTCATTGCATTTCCAGGATTTTCAGAGTGAGCACTGAAGCAATAGACTTAGGAAATAGTGACTAGCTTGGTTTGTTAGAAAAAGCACCAGACATTTCTTCTTTTTTTCTTTTTTTTTTTTTCAGGAGACAGGGTATGACAGCAGCACCACCAGGGCACTGGAGACAGGCCAGGTATACATATTTGGTTGGGCAAGAAAAACAACCATCTGTCTAGAGAAGGATGTAAACATTAAGTGTTAACTGTCTCTCTCAGCCCCTTCTGGGGCAGAAAGGCAGCCTTGTCTCTAGAGTTATTCTGCTACGAGCTACTGTAATGCAGACTGTGGTGAAAAGGAGCAATTTAGGACAGAATTTTTCTTTTGCTGTATTTTTCCAAGGGATGACTTTTTCGCATAGGTCCCTTCTGACTCAAGAAGTGAGAAATCATTTGGAAGGAAATAAATCTCAGCTGATGGCTCCTCGGAAAAGCAGCCAGTGAGCATGGGTGATCTAACATTAATAAATGCCATGGATGATGCAGTGAGTAACTTCACAGTTGTTTTTGTTATGCTATTAAGAAGCTCAAATTTAAGCTTCCAAGAACCACAGGCACATTTTTGGGGGAGGTATGTGCATTATAGTGAATATTTGCCTGGAGCAGCTGCACAAGGAGTGAAGGAGAGGCTGCAGCAGCAAACTGTGATTGTGGCACGTTCATTTTGTAAGGCTGGAAACCCACAGAACACAAAGGAGCCTTGCACCCCTTGGGCAGTGCAGGATTTGGGCTCAGGGGCTGCTGGCTTTGGAAATCAGGGTGAAGTCCTGCCCAAAGAACAGATTGTTCTTCTAAAACAATTTACTGCAGCATTATAACCGAGGACCTGACCCATCCCCTGCACATTGTCTTTGTGGTTCTCCGTCCTCACTTCCAGACTGAATTAGGTTGGGTGCAAGCAATCTTCAAACACTCAGATCCCCTTTCTGCTGTGACTGATCCTTTACCACTTTCTCCAATCCAGTATCTTCACCTCAGGCCTTTTTCTCACATCTTATTGAAGCTGTTGAATGCAAAACCATTTCTGTTCCATCCTCTGCTGCAGCCAGGAGCTGGAAGGCAAATCTAAACATTAAAAGGCAAATTTCCAAACAGTGGAGCCTGAAGATTTTTATTATGGAATTTTATGTTGTCGCTTTTTCCTTCTGTTGCATTTGCAAGGTAGAATAACTATTGATTAATCATAATTGATATTATGTTAGGAATCTGATTTAGCAATTAATAGAGGAAAATCTCTTAATATTATATGTCAGCTTAATTTAAATAAAAGGCAAATAATTAAGCTATCTCATTCTCAGTGTTGGACTTGAGTCTGCAGGGACTGAAGAACATTTTTGGGGTTGTTCTGTGCTATGAAACAATGAACGGTGGAAAAATACAGAAGTTTGACTAAAAACTAAAATCTGAGGAGAGGCAGCAGAGGGACAAGAATTGGAGAAGGTATCCATCCCAGTGCTGGGATGTTTTTTGGGAAGTGCATGCTGGGAATACAAACCCTCCCAGGTGCTGCTGGAGAGATGCACAGGCTCCCATTGACTCTGGGTCTCCTTCACGGAGCTGGGCCAGGCTGTTTCCTCTGCCCTCCACACCGAGCCTGGAGCTTGTCCACGTTGAGTTATCCATGCTCTTGGAATCGGAGACTGATGCATCTGGAGCAGCAAGAGCCTGGCTCTGTGCCTGCTCAGATTTGGTGAAATATTCTTGGCAAGGACTAAGCAGTTTTAAACCAGGCCTTCATTAAATCTGTTTTCATGTGCCAAAGTGTGCCAGCTTCACTTTATATACAAACAACTTGAAGGAGAGCTTGAAGGAGAGGTGATTTATATTCAGGATAACAGCAGAAGCTGTGCTGCTATGGCCAGGCTGGGAGAACAATCCCAAGGGAGGAGAAACTGGCATTTGCTGGGTCAGGAAATGTTATTTGTAATCTTTCATCCATCTTTTTGAGCCCAGATCAGGCCACAAGACCTCAGTCATATGGATTCCTGCTGGCTTCTGTGGGGCCCTTCTGGCATGAGCGGCTCCTCCAAAAGGAGATCCATGCCCTGAGGCCTCCCAGGGCACCAGCTGCTCTGTTCCATGTGTGTCTCAGCTGGTGTCTCGTGTGGGGTCACACAGCGAGTGGTGGCAGTGCTCCTGGTGGCTTCCCCAGCCTTTGGGGAGCACACAGGAGCCAGATTTAGAATATTGATTTTAATTTAAAAAAAAAAAAAAACTTTCCAGATTATTTTAAGATTATACTGGTAGGAAAGACAGAAATAGGAAATTTTGTTTTCCAGGTGTGCTTGGGATCAGCACTCACCTTGGCATAATACTGTTGGACTTCCAGCATCTAATATTTTGCCATTTGGCATTTGCATGGCCTTTCCCTCTCCACAAACTTCAGGGACTTGACAGAAGTCCCCTCTGCAAGCCTTTCCTGCAAAGGGAGAGGTGGAGCCAAATGGAAATCCAGTCAAGAGCCAACTTTGCAGCTTGGCCCTGCTGTGAGGAGTCGGTGTGAGGATGGAGTTCTGGCAGCACAAGGGTGATCCCAGAGGAGGCAGGGCCACGGGCATGATCCTCTGGAGGATCTCTTAGTGCCTTTTGGAGGGGCTGTGTATTTGTAGTGTCAATTTGCAAGCCCCTCAAAGCTCCTTCATTGCTGTTGTGCGCAGAGGGAAGCGTCGCTGACCAACAATTCACATTTAAAGTTATATTTTAGCTCTTTCCTTCTGGAAATGCAGTGTTTCATTTGACCCTAGGTGGGAGCCAGATGATTTCTATTTCTTGGTGCACTCCAAATTTTTAAATCGTTTTGGATGAATCTGAAACAGAATAGCATGTTTTCAAGTCCAGCCAGGGAACCAAAATGTAATTATTTGCACAGCTGTAATCACACTTCAAAAGAGCCATGACTCTTCCTGGGGTCCCAGGTGCATGGAGAGGGCATTCCAGCCCTCATGAGCTCTGCTCATCCATAGAAGTGCTCCTCCATTTCCATTTCATCCATGGAAATGCAGGGCTGACCACTGCCCTGCTGTTTAATTGAAGGCTGTAGGTTGTTTTTTGTATTAAAAAACTCCAGGTATGGCTTCACTGTTTTGTCAGGAGATGCAGCCAGATGAGGCTGTGTGGAGCTGAAAGCATGTGAGGATGCACTTACCTGCACAGACCCCAAAACTTCTGCCTCCAAATTCCTGTTTATAAATGGAAGCAGCTTTTCTTCTGTTAGAAGCACTCCAAAAAATTATGTGAAAATCAATGGGCTCTTTAAAAACAAAATTTTCCACAGAAAGGTACCTCTGTGAAGTATTTTTTTAATGACCTTTTTTTTTTTTAAGTTATAAAAACTTCCAGCAAATTTGTTTTTCAAAACATTTTTCATTTCTGGTAGTCAAAATGTACTCTTGGTATTTGCATTAAAAATTTGAGGAACATCCTTAAAAACCTTGGGAAGGCTTGAAAAAACAACATCTACTTTAGGTGCTTTCAAAAAAGAAAAAAAAAATGTTTATTTTTATACTAGCAAGGTAAGTTTATATAATCTAACTAGCTTGTCCCTTTGGCTTTCTCATGCCTCCAGCTTGAGGCGGTGTCCCAAGGGAAGTGGGCAGTAGCAACTTCATGCAGCAAGGTAGAGGTTACTTCTGCTCTGTCTGGACCTGATCAGACTTATTTAAAACAGAATTCCCAAAGGCAGGCTATATTTTAATGCTCATACTTAGAGATTTGCTTGATATGAGTGCAAAAATATGTTGTTTTTTTTTTTTTTTTAAAGACAATTTTTTTTTTCTTTGCAGTTCTGTCACAGCCTGTTCTGTCCCAAGTGCAATGATGGATGTACCTGTTTGATTCTAATTGGTGTCTCAGGGCTGATTTGTGTTCCTTGCAGAGGAAAATGAGACAGGAGAGGACTGGGAAAAAATTAGGAAAAGGGACCATGTTTTTTTTTTTGTAAAAACCATGGGATTTGATATAGCTGGAGAGCTTGGCCTGTCTTGTTTGGTTTTCTGGAAGGATTGCAGAGAGCACAGCACAGCCAGGCAGCTCTCTGGGTCCTGGGAACACAGGAGAGAAAATTTACCAAGTGAAACCCATTGCATTTGCTTCTTTCTTTATTACTGAGTTCTAGATCTGATTTTAATGGGTATTTATTCCCAGCTTGCTTTGTAGAGTGGCTATTAAAAAGAAGAGCCTCTTTAAAATTATTTAAAATGATGTTTCCATTGGCAGGGAACATTTTCACAAACAGAGCACGTAATTACTTGTTGACGTAGCAAGGGACCTGCCATTTCCTTTGGTCACTGACAGCATTGTCTCCTTTTAATGCCTGGGTGCAGAGATTTTATTGGTAAAGTTCTTGGGAGACTCTGGCTTGGAGAGTGACTTCTGGAGCACTGAGTTCTGCAGCACAGCCCTGTGGGTAGATGTCCAGCTGTATGTATTGATACTTCACTGGAAGAAAAGTTTTGTTGCTAAGTTTTATCTTGCCTGTGAATCCTGCTCAGCAGTGGTTTGAAATCTACCCAGCCTGAGCTTTTAGCATTGATTGGGATCATCTATCCCATTTAAATCTGGGGCAAGAGGGAAAGGTGCGTTGCAGTCCAATTACTGATTCTACTTTGGTTCCCAAAGAGGTGAATCTCCAACAAAGGGCTGTGGATTCAGTTTTTGAGAATTGTGTACATAGGTTTCCCTTCAAGGAAATGGGTTATAATTTGGGAGCAAACACTTAAAAGCTGAATTTACCCTTTTTTTTTTTTTTTATTTTTTTTGTTTTTCTCTGCTCAAATCCATTTATCCTGATATCCCCATGGTCATGATGCTGCACTCTCAAACATGATAGCAAACACCAAATCTCACACGGGCTTGTGACAGGCCTGTGGCCTCAAGGAAGCTCAAGGAGGACATGTGCTAGATAATCCCTGCAAGGGCATCTGGCCCTGCTTAGACAGATGGAAAGTCAGGACATCTGCTGTGCTGCAGAACACCGCTCCCTTCAGCCTCCTGCTGCCACCCACATCCCCACATGTGTCCCTCCACCTGCCCTGGCCTGACATGGGCTCTGTTTGTCTAGACAGGAATCTGTGCATCTGCCTGACAGCTC
This sequence comes from Regulus satrapa, assembly GCA_013396955.1. Classification (NCBI taxonomy): domain Eukaryota; kingdom Metazoa; phylum Chordata; class Aves; order Passeriformes; family Regulidae; genus Regulus; species Regulus satrapa. The sequence continues at coordinate 438,692 of VWZN01018671.1, forward strand.
AATCCCAGTCATTCTGCTGGCTTGTCTGGGTACCTGGAAATGCTTCCTCTGGGATGCAAACATTTGTGGTTTACCTAGAGCTGCCTTAAACCACAAATACTTTTGTGTGCTGCCATGAGCGAGTGCGGTGGCTGAGCCAGCCGTGGAGATCTAACCCAGACACCTCTGTGCTCCCCAGGCTGCGGGGATGAGAGCTTCCCTTTGCTAACCCGTCTGCACAGATGGTGTTTCTACACTGGCTGCTCCCGTACCACGTGTGGTTCTCAGCTCTGACGGCTGTTAATTAAATGGTAGGCTCGGTGCCCTCAACCAGCAGCTTCTGAGACGAGGAGGTAACAGCCCTGTGTTTATGGCCCCTAGCAACATGTGCTCTGTTTTGAGCAGCTCATCAATGGCGTGATGCTGGCAAATTAGTGGGATTTTAGGGAAAAGAGCATCTAGAAGGCTGGTGCAGTGGCATAGTCACAGGGAAGGTTTAAATTTTAATTACAAATAACTGAGCAGCACTAAAGAGTGTCTACCTCCTAGTGACTCCTTAGGTCAAAGTGACAAGATTGAAGGCATCTGAATCCAGAAAGGATTCCCACATCCTCAGCAGCTGCTTCCCAATCCCAAGAGCAGATCCACTGTTCCTTTCCCCACCAGTAATAGCAGCCTAAAACATCCCCCATGTCCTCTCCCTTCGCCTTCTTGTTGTGACCCAGTGCCTGGCATGCATTTGGTAAGCCAGCAGGTAAATTGGGTCACTGAACTGCTCCAGGCTGTAAAATAATGCTCAGGTCTTCTCAAGGTAAGTCAAACCCCACACATCATCCCCATCCTTCTCCTGATGGTTTGGTTTTTTGCTTTGTTTTTTACAAGCTAGGAGCTAAATTTTTGATAGTGGGAAGGAGCGGTCCATCCAACTTGGCTGCTTGAACTTTAACATGTAAAAGTGCAGCTCTGCGCTCTTGGTTAGTGAGGGGTAATTATATTCTTAAATACTTGCTATTAATTATAATAAATACCAGCCTTGAGCTATGCTCAGTGTTGCTGACCTGTGTACAATTGATCCTCCTGCTCCAGAAAGGTGGTTTTGACCCTGGAGCATTTTTTACAGCTTCTTGAAATTTGCTGTTGAAGCACACTTTATGAGGATCATGCCTGCCTTGAAGGAAAGAGTGGTGGCCTTGCTTCTTATGGCTTGGGAGGAAAAATGAGAAGGGATTCCAAGGGCTTTGGTATGGAAGGCCATAAAAAGGATTCTAATGACTTCATGCATTCAGCACCAGTCCTTAGCTCCAGTGGCAAATAGCAGCAGCTGATGGGCAGAAAGACTAAAAGCTTTGTTTTACTCACACTGACGGCTCTGACCTGTGGTTTTGTTTTAACCAAGATATCTGGTACTGTTGAAAGTACCCAACCTATCAGCCCAGTCTTTTTCCACAGGAGTTTTATCTCAGATAAAGCATGGAAACACTGGTTTGCTTTGCAGTTTTGTAAACAGGCAAGTGGATTGCATAGAGTAGCTTTGTTTGGGGCCTGGGTGCTCTGAGACTCTTTGAAGATGCTTTAAGTAAACACCACTTGCTGCTGGCTTATTATCTAGTCAAACAAAGCGATTTTGTGGTTTGAGGCTGTAGAAAGGAAGGAATCAGCTCCTGTAAATACCAGTCAATGGATGAATGAAGAAGCAATATTCTTTATATTCATGATTGTCAGAAAGCAAAGCTGGGACTTGCAGATCATCTGTAAAATCTTCAATACAGGTATAAGTGCAGGTATGGAGCAGTAGGGCCTTTACTGAAAAGTCAAATTCTGCTCAAGAGTTTCCCGGAAAAAGGACCAGTCTGTGAGTTTCTTGGTAAATATTTAAGAGGGGCATCACTGTCTTGGACCTATTTGTGCACCCAGAATACCTTGAGAGCTGGGATAAAGCTTAAAGAAAGCAAATAAATGGACAAAGAAGCATGCAGAGCCAAATTCCTGCTTGGCAAAGTTCCTCCAGCATTAGAGCATTTGGCAGACAATATTTAATAAAGCGCTTGTATCCACACTTAAAACTTTACACTGCTTGTGTTCCCTGCCTTTCTTCCTGTCTATTGTTTTTCTTCAGACACTGTTGGAGTTACGCGGAGATGACCATTACAGCACCCAAGGCGCTTGTGTTACTAAAACGAGGTGTTGGGTGGGGTGTGTGTGTGTGTGTGTGTGTGTGTGCGTGTCTGCCTGCTCTTGTTTTGGATGGTCCTTTGCTGTGCAGAAATAATTCCCTGCCTTAATTCCAAAGGGCAGCAAAGGATGGAGTTAAGGCAGGTAATATTTTTTTCCTTTTCACCTAGAGATTAAAAAAAAATCAGCACTTGTTTCTTCTTCTTCTTCTTCTTTGCCAGAAACTTGGAGATTATGGCTAAACACAACTTGTGTTTTGAGGGAATGTTTTTCATAGGATAAAAAAGATGTTCTCTTTGGAACTCACTCTCGGTTGGAGAGTGAGATTCTTGGGATCAGTGGTACATATAGGAGATAATGAGCATTAATTTTTTTCCCCCATTTTTGCAGAGTGTAACCCAGAGCTCTTGCCTGTGCTGCTGCATGGCAAGGTGCCCCCAAGGGAACAGCACTGGATATTCCCCTCTTTCCTCACTCAGGACCTGGGTTTTGTGGGGGAATCCCTCCAGCCAAGAGCAGAACACTAATAACTCTACTTTACATGCTGAGAAGTTTAACTGCTATCTGTGGAGTGCTTTGAATGCACGTGGAACAGTTTTCCTAGCTCTGCTGAGAGCCCCAGCAGCTGGAATATGGCAGGGAAATGGTTAGCCAGTGGTTGGGAGTGAGGAGCCTCCCCAAATGATGGCAACAGGCCACCTAGCCTGTCCTCAAAAATGGAACACTTTACAGATGTCCGTGAAGAAAATTGATCTGACCTGCTTTATCCCATGGAGCTAAACAGGGTTGGGAATCTGTGTTTTCCTATTAGAAATTGTTTTCTTAGGGGATACTTTGTGGCCCAAGCAATCAGGCTTTAAAAAAGGCCATGTTGACCATGAAGCACCTGAGGCAGGTATTTTCCCAGCCAAATGCTTTCCAGTTTCATGGGGCTGGAAAACTTGTAGATTTTCCATAGTTTATTGGTGCACGTTCCTCTCCTCTTGGTTTATTTTGAGCTCTGCAATGTTCAGGAGCTGTATCCTGATGTAGGCCTGTACTGTGCCCAGAACACCAGACTCTTGGTAAGGCATTAATCAGAAGACAAAAACAGGGGCAAGAAAGAGAAAACTGGAGCTCATAAATATGTGGGTTTCAAGCATGATGGCTGCTCATAGCCGAGGCATTTAATTTATCCCATTGAGAGAAATAGATGCCGTACTACTCTTTCCAAGTATGAAGTATTTCCAAGTATTTCTCTTCTCCATCCCTCACTGTCATTCATTTGCACTTTATTCCTCCTGTCCCTTCATCTCTGGATGAAAAGAAACCTATCATTCTTGGTTTTCCAGAGGGCATCTAAAGACTTGGACGGGTTCAGATCACGGCCTCTGTCTGCACCACCCTTGGCCATGTTGTTTATCAAAACAGGCACTGTCCTTGTGCCCATATTCCTCCAAGGGGCTCACCAGGCTGCAGAGCAGGTGTTTGATGTCTCTCCATGCCCAGCAAACCCTTCTGGTTCAGCCCAGCCACCCCTTTCCTGCTCCCTCCTGGGCTGAGCACTTGGTTGCCCTTGAGCGCTGCTCCGTGCTGGGTGTGGATTTGTTGGAAAATGGAGTAAGTCAAACTTTTGGAGATGTTTTTCCAGGGGCTGGGAGCTGTGCCCTACCTGCTCCACCCTGCAAGTTTCTTGTGGCAGGCTCTGTGCTGCGGGGCAGAGCTGCCAAAGGAAGATGGGGGAACACGAGCAGGTTTGGGGTCTGACAGTCTCAACAGCAAAGGACAGGTCTGAGGTTGTGCAGCCCCTTTTCTCTTTAAAACTTGCAAGAGGGCTCTGAGAAGTGCAAGCAGAGGTAGTGACAGGAGTTGTTTTTCTCATACCTCTTAATAAGAGTTAAGAAAAGGTTGACTGAAGAAATTTTGTTTGCGTTTTTCCTGAAAATTGGAAGGGTACGACTGGTGGAGACTTTGTCAACGGAGGAACCGTGTAAATAATGCTGAAAAGTCAAGTAGATTTTAACCCAAGCCATTTGTGCTGAGGGCAGCCCCACACTGCCTTAAGAAAGCTGTGATATGAATGCCACCTGGGAGGTCTCCAGCAGCAGGAAAGGGGAATCACCTGGTAATTTAGGCTTTTGCTGGTTTATTATCAGAGTGCCTGGGGGAGAGAGGAGGCGTCTGCAGGCACAGATTGGCCCTGCAAAGGGCACAGAGCCCTCACACAGATGTCTTGTCTTGCTGCAGTCCCTCCAGCTCTGCCTGCAGGGACACACATGGTCACGTGTAGAGATGCTATTCCTTGCTGGCACTACACCTTGCCATGGAGAGAGGAGCTTTTAGAAGAGGAAAAGTGAAACACCAGGTTTGCTGGATGAGACAGAAATAAAAAATCTGACCAGCCAAAACGCCTGTGCCTCATCCCATATTTTCTTTGAGGATTGTTCTCATGGGCAAGCACTGTCACTGTCCCAGCTGCTGGAGAGAGCCTTGTTCTTCCTTTCCCCACCTCTCCTCTCTGCCCTGGATTCCCCCTTCCCCAGGAGGGGACAGGAAGCACAGGGCATCTGCCTGCCAGGAGTTTTGCCTCGCTGCCAGGATCCTCTGCTTCTTTATTAAAGACGGGAAGCATTTTCCAGGCTGGAGGTGACTCTAGGTCTGCTTGTCTCAGGCTTTCTAGTGACTCATCTGTCTGCAGCTGATATGAGGCCGTCTGATGGATTTTTTTTTTAAAGCGCAGACAGCGTTATGTATTGAGATATTGAGAGGCTGATTTCTGTTTTGACTGTTGTCATGTTGGCTTGCAAAACTTAAGGTATGTGTCACTTTTGGGGGTTAACAGTTCTCATTCAGGGATTTTTATTAATAGCTTCTATGCTCATGAATGAAGGGAAGGAAAAAAAAAAGGGAACTTGTTGAAATTGGAAGGAGGAGGAGGTAACTTCTCATTTTTTCCGGTCTGCTGTGAATTTCAAAGGCTTTCCCCAGAAAGAGAGAGGCAAGGAAGCTGAGTTTCCTTCTTCCTGAATGGAGCCTCTGCTGATCACAGCAGATCCGACTCTGGCTGTGTTATGTTACAGAATATATTGAGACTTATGAATGAAACCTGTTCCATATTAACACGCTAAATATATACCCATAAGGTCTGGAGCTGTGTGGTAGTAGCTTCAAAGCTTAGAATTTAGAACAAAAAAAAGTGGGGCTCTAGCTTGTGTTTAAGTTCATTAAAGAGATAAAGGTAAAATGGAAATTTAAGCATGGATGAAATAAATTTAAAAGAATTGTCTGAGACAATTTGAAAGTATTTCTCTGGCCACCGACTATTAACTCTAACCCCAGAAGTAAATGATAACAAACATGACGTTTCTTGTAGAGGCATCTATTCCTTTTTGGTTTAACTGCATTTACATGCCTTGACCCTTCTGTGATTATTCCTCATCTTTTTGAATAAAATGAAGCAGTTAAGTAGTTTGTTAAAAGTTAAGAAGCCCCCCAGGTTCAGGAGCTGTGCAGCTTCCAGATGAACATTTTATTAAGAGTTTCAAGAGTTACCACATCTCATGTCCTTCACTGCTGATTTGGGGTATTTTACACCAAGCACAGCATTTCTTCAGAGGAGATGAGCTTGGAGGGGAGAGGATCTGAACAGGACTGGCTTTTATCACCTGAGTAACCTTTGAGTTACAGCTGGAGGGGACATGTGCTGAAGGTGAGGAGGCTGAGAGGTTGAATAAAGCTCCAGCTCTGCTGCACCTGGTCCTGATCCGATGCAGTGAGAGATTCCCTCCAGTTCTGGGGGATGCAAATGACACCTGGAGTTGGTCCCTGAGTGCCTCACCGAGAGATTGATAACTCTGTGTCAGAGGGACAGAGGAGATGAATCAGTTCAGACAGGACCGCCTGAGCCTTTCGCTTACCAACAGATGCTGGAGGGTAAACAAAGCATGGAGAAACAGGGACACAGCTGAAACCATAGAGGAACCCCCCCGGAGATCCTTCCAGTTTAATGAGAGGGATCTTTGCATTCCTCCCTCAAAAATAGAAGCCCCTGAGACTGAAGTAACAGGAGGAAGCAGAGTCCTGCTCTGAAAGTATTAGGCAAAGAGGTGGAGGGGCCAGGTTATCCCTCTGGAATTTTTATTGACTCCAGCTGCTTTTCTCCAGGCTGATTCACCTCTGTCTCTAAGGAAACATGGGGAAGAAATGATGTTTCAAGCAATCTGGAGGGACTCACAATGTGCCTTCAGGGTGTATAAACAGAAGAATGTGAGATCAATTACCTGTGCTGTTTAAGTTGGCTATTTCCTCCCCTTCCTTTGCTGACCTGTAACAGAACTTGAATTGAGGTGGATTCGTGCCCCCAAATTCTCTTGGTTTCTATGGGAATATTTTGCAAACATCACGGGACACATGACGTAACCCAATCACGTGTGCGTGCACTGAGGAGCTAATCGAGGAGTTGGCCGTGGGCTAGCGGGAAGGTTTCTTCATTGTGCTTTCATTCGCATTTGTTAATTTGCAGTAATTAAGAGGATTAACATTTGCAAGCTACAGGAAGTGTATTTTGGGCAGCCATTCACGGTACCCCTGAAGGATGATAGAACGGTTTGGGGTCAAAGGGATGTTCAAAGGTCTTCTAATCCAACCCCCTGCAATGAAATAAGTGGGAAAGTAGAAAGAATATATAGAATAGAAAAGAAATTATTTTTCTGAGGAGTTTTTTCAATGCCTTTCACTTAGGTGCTGTGAACAGGTACAATGAGAGCACCTGGTTTCTTCACAAATACTGCTGCTGACAGGATATATTTTAACCACACAAAGACCAGAAATTCTGACAAATCAATGTTAATTTTGACAGCTATTTTGGTTTAAACCATCTACAGCCTTAGCTGCACTTTTCTTGACCCAACAAATTGGTCAAAAATTCCCCAGTTTTGCTCAACTCTATTTACACACCCTCCCCTATCAGTAACATGTGACAGAAGGCTCCAGAAGCCCAAAGTACTTACTGAACAACTTCAGGGTTTATTGTTAAAAAAACACATCCAAAGTCACATAAATAAATGATCAGAACCCAGAACAGGGCACTCAGGGTCTTGATTCAATGTGTTCACCAGATTTGTTCGCCCCAAGTACATCTTTAGTCCATACATTTATTGCATTTTAGTCAAATATGTGTGCTTTTCCAACCCAAGGGAAAATCTGCTCAGGAATTCTGCAAAATTATGCAGCTTGTTCTCCCAGAGCTATGTCGCCCCAGGAGAAAACAGGGGTAGGGTGATGAGGTATTAAGCAATTCCTGAACAAGGCTGGGCCATGAAGGCCAAAAGGAAGGACTGCAAAGGACTCTCCAGGCCCACACAGGTTCTGTAATTACAGTCGCTGCTGGGGTTCCTCTGTGTGGCACCTGGAGGAGTGGGTGGAAAGAGGAGCTGTTTGTCTGTGCATTGAGCTCCTGTTAATGGTTACCTGAAAGCAAACTTACACCTGCTCAATGGGACATTGTCCTGTAGCAGAGGGCAGGTGACCTTTTATGCCCGACTGGTGGAGGCCTAGAGCTGGGAGTTGCCTCAGCTGCTGGACAGAAAAACACACATGAAACCCTTTTGGAATTTCTCATCTCCTTCTCTGTTGATTGGCTCACTGAGGAGGCCCTAAGACTAAGGGAATTTCCATTCCATAAAACTGATTTTTCACTCTTATGGAGTACGTGGATGCACTTGCTTTAATTCAAAACCAATGCCACTGCTCTTTCCACCACAGAGTTGTGAGGGTGACTTGCTCTAAAGAGGGGCTGAGTTGTCTAGTGCAGGCTGAACCAGGTGGTTATGGGAGCTGGAGTTAAAGAATATCAACTTTTCAAACTGTTCTAGCTTCCAACTGTTCTGTCCTAACTTTAGGACAGGTCTCATGCTCAATCGAAGGTAAATTCACAGGGTCAAGACCAGCTCTCCTCCCACTGGTGGTTTGATGGCCTCTGTTCAGCAACTGGAGCCACAGCCTTCAGTCTGACCATTGCAAGGACTAATAAAACCTTTGGGCTGAGCACAATTTGGCCCCAGGTGCCACAAATGACATGAGCAAGGACCCTGTTGTGACTCCCCCTGTGGCTCCTGCTTTGCAAATGTCTGAATGTCCTTGGCCAATGACACTAGGGAGCTCAATTCCATCTCTCTCTGTCCCAGCACTTGGGCCAGAGCACAGCTGCAGAATCCTGTGCTGCACCATGCTGCTTTGGCATGATTTATAATTTCTTACATTAGAAAAATTATCTGCAAAAGCAGAAGAAAAAACCCCTCCAGCAAATAGTCCCAGTGCAGTTAAACAAACATGTAAACAAACGTTTATGGTGAGCCCTATGAACTGCTGAGAAATGTCTACTAAGGCCCATAAATGTGCTGGCTTTTAGTCTCAGGCTTAATTAACCAGTGCTGCTTTGCTGGGTGCTTCCAATGTGCAAAGAAAATACATCAGAGCTGGATATAGAAATTAGTCATGTCTACAAAGATTCATCCTTTTGGGAAAGGATACATATTTAATAATTCTGAGCAGTCTGGCCTGTGTTGATAGCTTGCTTTCATTTATTTGGTCGGATCCTATAATTCCTTCACATCAAATCTGACACCAAGTGAAGTGTGAGCATTTCTGTAGATGGGAAATTGTAAACAAAATTGCAGAGCTGCTAATTTTTGATTAAACCTGACTCCTTCTTGAATACAAGCTCTTTATAGCAAGGTAGAAAGTAAAGCTGCTTCACCATTAATTCCCTAAAGAAATCTAAACAATTAAAATTTTTTCCCCCTATGAAACTGTGTATTTTAACGTCTGGTTTAATTTCCTTTTTTTTTTTCTTTTTTAAAATTTTTTTTTCCCCTCCCTCTTTAGTCCGTATCTTTGAGAAATATCAACTTTTCTGGTTTTATTGAACTTTCTCACATACTTCCCCTCTGGAGATTTAAGAATCTGAGTTATTTATAAGCTCAAATACTCTGATTTTATTGGTCTTCCAAAAGCTCCATGTATGGCTAAGCCTTACAGCCTGCTCATGTCCTTCTCTATGGTTTAGACAATGCTGTTAAAGAGACAAAACCTCAAAGGACAAAATCCCCCAAAGGTCATTTATCAGACATTTGGCAGGCCAAGTAGCAGTTCTGATAATGCTTCTGATGGGCTGAATGAAAGATCTATAATCCTTTCCTATAGCAAATGTAGGCAAATCTGGATCTATTCCTCCCAGCAACCAATAATTTGACATAAATTACGCAGTAACCGCTTAGCAGTGTTGGGAGGGGTGGTGGTAGGCTTTTTTTCTTTGCCCTCAACATGAACTTCATTTGCAGCAGGGCTGCAAAATCCATTTCATTGTAAAGAAATTTGCTCTCTAAACTAGATTACCCCAGGGATGGAGATTGTGTGGAAACGAAGCCAAATCCAATTGCTTGGCTATCTGTATTGGTTGGACGGGAGTTAGCAAACAGTATCACTCTTTGCATCTCCTGTTTACTAAGCCCTTTATTTACTAGCTCCAGGCTGCATTCCTGGAAGCCTGTCAAGCTCTTAAAACATGTGGAGCCCATTGGGGAGCTGGGAAGAGGCTCCCACCTTAAGGTGTCCTGTAGCCCCTTGGGAATTTCTCTTTGCGCCAAGGGAATTCCATCCCCAAGTTCTGGGTGGGGGTTTGAGCCCTCCTGTGCCACTCGTGATCTGGTCCTAAGGCTTTGCTGGCTGAAGCTGTGACTTGGAATTGTTTTCACTCTTCTCCACATTTCTGATGGTAATCATACCCTGTCCCCTAAGGAAACCTCAGAAAACGTGTCCGAGTTGTAGTTGCTGGACATGGTTGTGGACTGAACCTTCTTTTTTTTTTTTTTTTTTTCTGGCAGCCATGAAAAATTCTGTTTCACTTGCAGGATTTGCTGCTGGCTTTTAACCCATGGGATCCAAATTCCAAGGAGTCTGTGGGTGCTACTCTTATAGATAAACCCTTTCCTTTTAAGTGCTGCTTGTCCCTACAGTCTTTCTTTAGATCATGGCAGCAGGGCAGAGGTTGGTCTTTTCTGCCTCCTGTTCCTACTTCCCCACTATTGCTATCAACTTCCAACCTACCCACACTAGAAAGTGTAAGTATAGAGCTCAAAATCCCCCAAAAACACAGTCCAAAAGGGGAAAAATATGTTCTCTCAGCCAATCAGAGTGTGGGCTGAAGAATGAGTCAAGTCTGATATATTTAAAAATATATGACCTATTCCTGTAATGTAAAACACGGCCACAGCTCGCTGTTCTAATACAGTGGAAATTCCATATTTATTCTCATGAAGCCTATCTGTTATGTTATCCAATTGAGTTACTTAGAAACAGCAATTGCTCCAGTGTTTTAACAGGGTACTGTAACCAAACTTTCTTTTGTGAATTCACTGTAGGCTTGTCTTGACAATCCACGAAGATGATGTAACCAGAAAACAGCCCATTAATTTCATCTGAAGCTTTAAATTCCAAGGTGCAATAAATCAAGTTTAAATGAGTTTCCACTGAGCAAAAGTAAAGGGGCTTTACAAAAAAACTTTCATTTTTAGAGAGGGTTTCTTTTACTGCATGTTATTATATAATTCTTCAAGCAGCAGCTAGTTATGCTAAAGGGGGAGGGCACTGATGAGTCTTTTTACTTCTGCATCCTTACTTTGTTTAGAAGATGTAGAAGGTGTTGAAACACAAAAAGACAAAACAAAAAAAACCAAAAAAACAAAAAAAAAATCTAGCCAAGGAAGGGGTGAATATAGTATCATGGTCTTGTGGGAAATACATGCAGGATTTATTCCTTCACGACCTATGGACAAGGCTGATCTGGTGACTCTGCAGAAGTTTTTTTGGCATTCTCTCCCTGTCTGCACATGAATCCATGTTCTCCCAAGCCTCCTCCCTGTTCTCCCAGCTGTCCTGACACGGATGGCTGTGCCCAGATCGTGTCAGCAGGGAGAGGAGGGGAGGTCTCAAAAGCTCTGCACAGAAACAGTGCTCTGGCTTTTAGCAAAAAGTTTCCTTACAACTTCTCCCTACCTGCCAGCTCCTGTCTGCTGTAGGATACAGAGGCTCTTGGATTACGAACTGCAAAAGAAACAGGAGGCCCTGCAAGGGGGAAGCAGAGAAGGGGAGGGAAAAAGTATATTTATGTCGTCATTGTGTTGAGATTTTTGTGTCTTTGAGATTTGGTTTGGGTTTTTTT
>VWZN01018671.1:450143-465786 GCA_013396955.1 Regulus satrapa
TTTTTTTTTTTTTTTTTTTTTGTTGTTTGTTTGGGTTTTTTTAATGCAAAATCTGTGAGCACAAATGGTGTGGATGCAGGGCTTGGCTGCCTGACCTGGTGCTTCCCAAAGATGACTGGAACAGGTCTCTTGGCTTCAGCGTGCCTTTAATCCTTCAGACATTTTTAAGAAATGCCCCGAACCATTTTCAAAAGCCAGAGCCACATCTTGGCGTTTCAGTTCCTTTTTCACATAAAGTCCATTCTCAGAGTGACCTGGGGCAGGATGGGGAAAAGAAGAATTCAGTTAAGCCAAGCCAGGGTCATTTTGTCTGGAGCTGTTGGGAAATAATTGTTCTAGTGCTGGAGAGCCCTTGGATGAGTGGCAAAGGGCTGGAGCAGCAGCCTTCTCCCCTGGGTCAGCTGGAACTGAAGCAAAATGTTCCCAGTGAAAGAGGAAGGAAGCTTCCTACATAAAGGGATGTACACAAAGCTTCTTGGTGACCTTTTAATGCCTGAATTTTCCTGTGCAAAGTGCAGGCACTGGTGTTTTGTCACCTCGAAGGGTTGAAAGGAGAATAAATCAGCGTAGTTTGAGAGATACCCAGATGCCAAGCACAGAGCTCCTCTTCCCATCTCCACATGGCTGAGCCTGTGCATGTGTGTCCAACGCAATGCTCACCAGGAACTGCAGGGGCTGGGCTCTGCTCTTCTTCCCACTCTCCAGGATTCCTGTGGAGACCTGTGAGGAGCCTGGTGAAATAACAGGAAATGCTTCTGACCGCTCTCAGGAGTTTATGACCAAGGAAAATCAAACAACTTACCTTAGCCTAATAAATGTCTTGGGTCACTTTTTGCTGGATGGAGCAAATAAAGGGCATTGGTAGAGAAAAAGGAGGGTGTTTTCCTTTCTGTCAGGTGGTGCTACCTGAGCAGACATGGAGTATAGGGACAAGACTGTAAAGCTGATACTTGTATGCAGAAGCCTTTCCCTTCACAAAATCCAGGTGAAATCACTAAAGTTTCTTAGCAATTTAAGCAGCAATCCGAGTCTGAATGACCTGGGGGTTTTGCAGAGTGACAACAGGGAAAAGGAATTGTGTTATCACATTCTTTCTGCACTCCTGAGATTAAACCCACGTTTGAAGGAGACATTGTAGTCTCCTTCTTAGGAAATACTCAGAAGCTGTTTGGACACAATCTTGAGCACCACACCCTTGAGTAACATGTCCTGCTTGAGCAGGGAGTTTGGAGTAGACGGCCTCCCTTCCAACATTGCCCATTCTGGCAAAATCACAGCTCATGTTCGTCCCTAAGTTCAAGTATTTGTTCTTGAAAATTATGGCCCAGGTCAGTCACAAACTGTTGAGCCTGCTGGTGGTGGCTTAGGTAGAAAAGAAAGTTATTTCCTATTGATAGAGAAGTCATAACTGAGGTTCACTGTCTAGGTGATGGAAGAGGTGAAGATGTACAAGCAAATGGGTCCTTTCTAGCCTTAGGGAAATATTTGAATATTTGAATAAATTTCCCCTGGCCTGAGCAAAGTTCTCGCTGAACTGAGGAAGAGCTGAAGCACACAGAAGTTGGCTGCAGCACATCTTGCAGTAAGTAGATTTAGTAAGAACACCATGAAAAAGAAATGTTTGCTGATCAAATAAGACCTAGGTGTAGAGAGCTCTCCAGCAGGGGAGCAGTTCAGCTGCCTCCTTTACCAGGTGATCCTTTTACTTAAAACCAAATCAGGGAGCTTCTACTCCCTCCCAGAAAGTATTTGGAGTCAGCTGGAGAAACAATAGGTTTGCTAGTATGGGTTCTTTTAAGCTAACTAAAGGCATATGCAAAGGCAATACCTTCCTTTACAAGGTATTTAATGACAGAATCTACTTAAATCAGCAGAGGAGTTCTCTTGGGAAGTCTAGATTTCCAGAACAAGAAATTCTCCTCCTTTTCCTACCTCTAGGAAAACTGGGTTTTGTCATTCCTTTGCCTCTGCTGGCACTGTTGCTCTTTCCTTTACTAATACAGTGTTTTCCAACAGTAATAACCCAGGGTAGACCAACAGATCCAAAATCATTGTGTTTGCTTTTCTTTCCAGTCCTTATCAAGGCTGGAAACTTTTCTATTAAAGTGCCTTAATATTTAATTTTCCCTTTCCCCCTTGTAAATGCATCCCTGATTTATTCCTTTTTATTCACAAGTGAGAATTCCACACTGCCCATTTCCCACTGCCTCTCCCTCCCCTCTCTTGCAGCAAGCAGAGGACAAGGAGGGAATCAAGGCACACATAAATGCTCTTGCAGCATCAGCACAGCAAGAGGCTCAGTGAGTCAGCCTTGAGTCACGAACAGCAGCCCCAGTCTGCTGAGGCCTCACTGAGTGGGAGGGATTTGCACAGCCTTGAGTAAATATCCAGACACCCAGAAGCCCACCGACTCTGAGCTCAAAACCATGTCCTGGAATAAAGATTGGATCCTGTGTTCTAAATGGAAGGGCAGGGGAATCATCAGTTTCAGGTAAAGAAGATTGATAAAAGAGCCTTTGGGCATAATGATGAGGTTCAGGGCATGTATAGAAAGATGCCTGTGCTTTTTGATCCCAGCCTCATAAAATTCTGCTGGAATTTTCTGCCCCTTCAGGACCTTCTGTGAAAGCTCTTAGGCTTCTGGGGCCCTTGGGCCATTGCATCCTTGCATTTAATGGAAAAGAACACAGGGAGTGCAAGGAATGAATGCAGATTGCCTCACACTGAATTTATAGAATCTTGCACATTTTTTTCCTTTACTGTAAGGACCTCCCCATCTCCCAGGTTCCCTTACAACAACCCACAAAAAGCCTGCAACCTCTAAAGAGATATCAGCTCTCTTCCCAGGACAGGGAAAAGTGTTTATCCCTGTATGTTCATTTTCAGGATGAAATCTGATGAGAGGGAGGTCTCATATTTCTTTCTCTTGGTCATCGAGTTTCATTTAGTTCATGGGTAAGAAAGTCAATGGTTTGTAGCAGCAAGGTGCAGCCACAGGTCCAGGACAGTGCCTGTCCCCTGTGATACTCAAATCCTGTGTCCAGTTTTGAGCCCCTCATGACTAGAAAGATTTTAGGGACTGGAGCCCCAGGAGCTGCTGAGGGAGCTGGGAAGGGGCTCAGCCGGGAGCAAAGGAGGCTCAGGAGGGGCCTTCTGGCTCTGCATAGCTCCTGACAGGAAGGGACAGCCAGAGGTGGGTCAGGCTCTGCTCCCAGAAAACAGGGACAGGACAAGAAGAAATGGCCTCAAGCTGTGCCAGGGGAGGTTCAGGTTGGATATGAGGAAACATTTCTTAGTTGGAAAGATGTTTCTATAGCTCAGGGAGCAGCAGGAGATCCATGATCCATTGTCATGAACTGTGGATGCCATTTCATGCCGCCCACAAGTGCAGAGATGTAAAGCCTGGCCCTGAGCTTGGAGTAATCCCAGAGAAAGCAGAGATTTGTTTGTTTGAGCTCCCGGTGAAGGTGGAGGGGGTCTTGCTTTTGGCCTTGTGCAGTGTCAGATGCACAGCTTCTTGGACAGCCACAGCCTGTGGAGGAGAGGAGTAGCAGGACTGATGGTTTTGTTCCTTTCCTGCTGCATTTTCCCTGTTTTCCTTCTTTTTTTCTCTCATTAACCTTGGAGAAGGTCTAGAGAAGGTGAGCCAGTGGGGCCAATCTCCCTCATAAGACTTTCATTGAGCGTGCCCACCTTTCCCAGGCTGCAAAGCCCCAGATTCTGTCACGAGAGGTTGGTGGTGGGATGCCAGGCCTTGAACAAATGATAATCCAGGTGAACTGACTGTGGCACTGTCTGTCTTGCTCCAGGGAACAAAAAAAAAAAAAAAAAAAAAAAAAAAAAAGCCATGGATGTCTAGCATAGTGGAAAATTACAGAGAGTAAACAAAAATGTCAGAAGGGACAGAAACCTCTTCTGATGTAGGGCCAGGAAACCTCAAGGTTTGGAGGAAGCTGTGCTGGTGATTCAGGGGGTGGTATTCTTCCCTTTGAGTCAGTGCTGAACCCATGCCTGCCGATGACCACATCTGAAATACGGCTCCTTTGACAGCACCATGCCCACGAGCACTGTGCTGGAGGGCTGGCTCGTTGCTGGATTTTTTTTGGAAAACTCCCATCCAGGAAGAGTTCAGCCTTGACCAAGGTAGACGACGAAAGCTGGCAGAATCACAGCAAAGGCTTTGTAACTTTGCTTGAGCAAGCAGAGGAGTTCAGACATCTTAGATCAGATCCTCTGTTAGTAAAACTCAGCGTGACTCCAGCTGGATTGCAACTGCAAACATCAATGGCCCAGCTCTGCCGAGTGAATGGGAGAGAGGAGCGGAGTTGTTGCTCCCAATAGCTGCAAAAAAAGGTCCCTGGTATTTCTAGATCCAACCAAATGAGGAAGGCCTTTCATGCAGTGAGGCTTTAATGTTTCCTTACAGATGAAGATTAAAAAGGCAGTTGATGGGGGAATGTGCAAAAGTGATAGCGCCTAAGGAAACACATTTAACAATAACATTCCATTATTCCTTGATACTGGAGTGGTAAAATGGCAAACAGCTGAGCAATAAAAGTGAATGCACCAAAAATATTTGGGCTAGTTCTGCTAATTAATGCTCTATAAAGCAGTGGGTTGATGGAGATGTAGTTCAATGGATGTCTGTGGTGTGGAAGATAAATGTTGGTTAAGTGTTTTCCTGGGTTAGTTCCAGACTGTAGAACCCCTAAGAAATTCTGGAGCTGTAATAGCACTTAAACCTTTTTTTATTCCATACTAGGCCCCAGCTCCTAAAATAAGGGGGCTTATGCAATTGTTGGCTTGCTTAGCTGCAGCTTAAATCAACCCTTGAACTTGGTAGCGTTACCTTTGGGAGGCACTTGACTTGGGTCAGATACTCACATACCTGTAGATTTGCATAGAAATGAGGGGAAGGAAGGAGAGGGAGGCAGAAGGGGAATTAATACTGCCTTTGGGTTAGAATTTGCTTCCTCCTGCACGACCAAAGCCCCTTGGTGACACCTGAGCAGAGTTTGCAGTGTTAGTTTGCCCTGGGTTGCTCTGTAAACACCTCCCGGAGCTGAGGAGCAGGAGCCCCTTCTGCAGAGTCCCCAGTCTGAATTCAGAGCGAATACTCCACCGCTGAAGTGAAGAGGAGGAGCAGCTTCACGGATTCATCCAGCCACTGGGTTTCCAAAGCCACGGTGACAGATGTGGCAATGGTCAGAGTGGGTTCAGCCATACAAATGTGGGAGCATGCTGGAATGGAGAATAGTTTGCTCTTTCTCTGCTGACAGCTTTTGACAGAAACCATTTCTCTTATTTCCAGATCCACCCGTGAATATTATGAGCTCAGAAATGAGGCCTGCAGCCAAACCATTCTTGGTATTAGTTTTGCTAAAACAAACAAAAAACAAGTGATGAGGTCTGTTCATCTGTTTCAACCCATTTCTAATTATAGCTGTTTTCTCAATCCAATCAATTCCTTCTGTTGCTCTGGTGGGATCACTTAGGTGGTCAGCAGGAGCCAATGCTCTGGCTGAGCCAAAATCCAAGGAACCTGTATTTCTCTCTCTGTTGTGAAGCAGTGATGGTTCCCAGCTGGACAGTAGCAGTGGGATCAGGGGCTCAAACTCCTTCCTTAGTCCTTATCACTGTGTCAGTACCTTTGCTAAACTGGTCAGAATCAGAGAATCACAGAAGGGTTTGGATTGGAAGGGGCCTTAAAGCTCATCCATGCCATGGGCAGGGACACCTTCCACTGTCCCAGGTTGCTCCAAGCCCTGTTCAACCTGGCCTGGGACACTTCCAGGGATCCAAGAGCAGCCACAGCTGCTCTGAGAACCCTGTGCCAGTCTTGCACCACCCTCACAGAGGGAAATTACTCCTTAATATCCCCACCTAACCCTGCCCTCTGGTAGTAGAGAAGCCCTTCCCCCTTGTCCTGTGACTACTGGCCCTTGCAAATGGTCTCTCTCCATCTTTCTTGTTGGCTCCTTCAGGGAAGGGACTGAGTAATGCAGGAGAGGGAGAAGGAGCCCTGCTGGAGGAGCAGGCAGAGGAATAAGGGCACTCCCAACTGCAAGGAGAGCAGCTCACCTTGCAGGTACAGCACATAGGCGCCATTGTGCTGCACCAGCCTTCTGCCATGCTCACTGAGGAGGGTTTTATGGACAGATGGAAAGTATTGTCTGCAAGCTGCTGTCCACAGTTTCCCTGTGAGTCAGTGCAGAGGCAGCCGGATAATCCGAGTATTTTGGGAAGCCGGGCTACTTATTCTGGTAATACTGAAATTGGAGGAGGGGAAAATTCAGTGGAAGAGAGACAATGAAAGTTTTAACTTGATGATGGTGATTTTTGGTAATCATTACTTATAGTTATGGTATATTTTGATTTAATCAAGTGGAAACACCAGAAAGAAAGAAAAAAATTCAAGTATTTGCATGGATTGAATGAACACTTTTTGGCTAAATGGTTCCAATTTCCTAGCATTGGCTGAAAGCAAAAATCAGGCTTGGTCAAGCATTCTTTTGAGTTTCTCCTTTAATGATAAAAGATATTTTGAGACTAATATCTGACCAGGGCTAGTTTGATGCTAATGTTTTCTGCAGCAGACAGCAGCTGTTTTTGTTGCTTTCCCTTAAAGTTAAAAATTAAGCTTCTGGGCAGGATCCTGCTTTTGTGAACATAGACAGCCTGATCCCTGCAACTTGCTTGAGCAGAACAGCCAATTCCACCATAAATAATTTGCAGAAATGTGTGTAGTTTATTTGGGTTCTGTGAAGTATTTTTGCNAATTATAAGCATTTAACCGGCTAAGCAGTGCCAACGAAAACCCTTCTCAAATTTCCATTTCCATGGTCATCCTTCCGGCAGGACTTAAACTTAATGACTCATGTGAAGCCTCGTTCCTTTCTCCCAGCGGGAGCTCCATAAATCCTAGTGAAGTAGCGGCCTCTGGGCAGCTCTAGGAAAGATTTCCCCTGTGGGACTCCTGGTGGCTGGAGGACACACGAGTCACAGAGCTGCGGGATCCCAGTGGTCCTCCAAGCTGTTGGGCACATCTGCAGCTGGAGGCACTGCGGCACTCTCTGCTCTCTTGGCCCCGTGATGCTGTTACCTGGGTGCCCTCGAGCTGGTGTTGGCAGGAATGAGCTGGAGTCTCTTTCTGCCACCCACAAGACCTCGGGACGCCAAAATGCCAAATAGCCCAGTAACATGCCTTTTAGTCGGTCAGGGTTTTGGTGTTTCACTCTCACCCGCCTTGTTTTGTCAGGCCTGCCTAAAGGTTGTGGTGAGCGTGGAAAGGAGGTGCTGCAGATTTTAGGCGGGCCAAACCATCTCTGCTGGGCTGCTTTGGGATTTGTGGGCAGTGATCTCAGTGTCCCAGCTGCTCTCCAGCCCGGTGGAGATAAATGATGTTCACATCCAGTTCTCAAAGCAGTGTCAAGGGAGTGATTTATTGAGTGCAGCTTCTTTCGAGAATGATGACATTTACACAAAGTATCAGCAAGAAGCTCAAATGCAGGATTGGGGTCCCAACTTGTGGAGTGTAGGAATTCTTTATGCAAGGAAATGGCTTATGCTGTCAGTGTGTTACAAGGGGTAGCAGATGAAGGCAGCCAGACACAGAAGCCCAGTTAACAGTGGGAGCATGACTAACGTGTCTGCCATCAGCAGGCTGCCATCATTTATTCCTGTCAGAGCTGAGGCAGCTGCACAGAGGAGGGAGTTATGTCATCTCTCACATTGTTATCCCACTGGGGAGATGGGAAGGATCTCCTGGGAAAAAAGGTGCTCACGATGTCCAAGTGCTCAGGTCACTCTTAGTTATAGGATGGCCCACGAAGCTCCTGAAAGTTATTTTAATAAATTATCTCCAGGTCCTGTGGTGATCAACCTCTTTGTTCAGGGTTATCTTCTTTTCCATCAACAGCATGCCTGGCCTCTGCGTGCCATTTATCCACTGTGTGTCAATTTAACTCTCGTTTCAAAAAGAAAAAGCTCTTCCTCCCTTCCTTCCCCAAATATGTCCCCAAAGAGCAGCAGAGTGACTCTTCCTTTAATATGAGACATCTGTTCTCTGGATCTAGAGCAAAATCAAAGAAAGCATGAAAAAAATTGGGTGGAAAAACATCCCAGCTTTTATTATCATGTCCCACAGAAATGCCTCCCACAGAGCTGCATGAGAAAAGTGAGACAAGAGTTGATAAACAGTCCACAGACCAGCAATTCACCCCCTCCATTTCCCTTTTGCCTTACAATACTCCTTGCACCTCCCCAAACCATCATCTACTTAACTAAGGTGGAATATTGGTTTCCATCCTGTGCTAAGGATCCTTCGATGATAACTCAGATAACTTTGCACCATGTGTAGTTGATCAGAAGTGCTCTGGCCTAGCAGCTCTTTGGCCAAAGAAACAGACTTTTTAAAAAAGTAAATGTTGCTTGTTTAACCAAAAGATTGTGAACTATGGAA
Organism: Regulus satrapa; assembly: GCA_013396955.1. NCBI lineage: Eukaryota > Metazoa > Chordata > Aves > Passeriformes > Regulidae > Regulus > Regulus satrapa. The sequence goes on from VWZN01018671.1 coordinate 458,605, forward strand.
AAATATCCTTGGAAATGTTTACCTTTAAGATGAGCAGTGAAGAAATCTAGAAGTGCTTCTGGTTTGCAACCTAAACTGCTCTTCTTTTTTTTTTTTTTTTTTTTTTTTTTTTTTTTTTTTTTACTGGAAACAATGCTGTGCTAATTCATGGGAACTCTAACACACTTGCCTTCTAGCACCAAGCACGTTCCCTGGATGCTTTCCCATCATGTTGTTTCTTGGGGTAGGATTCAGACGTTTCCCAGAGTGTGGTGATTTCAGCTCTAGCTGAAGTAGCCAAGTTTACAGATTTCTGCCCCAAGGTTTGAATGCTCACTGGGCCTGTTGATGAAACCACAGGTAAGCAATGAGGCACGTCACAGGATTATTTCACTTTCTGCTGCCTTCCTGTGGTACTCATTCGCTAGCTCAGATCTGCAGCAACAGGCTCATCATTAGAAGAATAATGGAGGGAATGTGAATCCCTGCATCAGGAGTTGGCTTGTCATTCGTCCTGACTCTTAGCATAAATTACAGCAGCCAGAGGCTTGGTTTAAATTTGTACCAAAGATGGCCAGGCCCTGACTCCAGGACTTAAACCAGGTGTGAGGCCACAACTGTTACAGAAACTTTTCTTATTCTAACAGAGGAATGTGTTCATCCTGCCTGGGTGAGAACGATTGTCCCTCAAACCAAGTGTGGCCTTAGCTGTGTGTCAAAGTGCTGAGTTTGTCTTGGAAAGGTTATCTCAGTGTTTGAAGGGGCAGGGATTGGTCCCCTGACCTCAGCTAGGAAAGGTGGGCAATCGAAAATTCTCATCTGTGCTCCTTCAGGAAACTCAGGAGTTTAAATATAATGTGAAGGTAAACATGGAGTCAGGTCTAAATAGAGGTCTGAACTTCAGGTCCTGGTGCAGACAAATTAAAATGAAGGTGAGAACAGATCTGCATGGCTTCAATTGATCTCTGACAGGAAAGGAATAACACAGGACTGCCTCTGTAGTAATCTCAGGAGGCAGAGGATGGATATTCATCATTAGATGAGGAGAAAAAGTGGAAAAGTTCTGGTGCAGGCATCCTCTGGTGGACTCTGGACTATGATAAGCCTCTGAGGGGGCAGAAAGCTCTAGGAACTTTCTGGAACAGCTGAGCAATCTGAGCAGCAGAAGCACTGGCAGCGCAACAGCAAAGACCCATGTCAGGGTGAGAGACAAGTTGTTACTAGAATCAGAAGCCCTGGAAAAGGTTGGTTTTGTACCATGTTTCGTAACTTCTAACGTGCCCTGCGAAAAACAGTGGGTATGATCCAAACCTCCAGCTCTTTCCAAGAGTTACCATAGCTCAGAGGCAGCTGTTGGAGAAAGGAAGGATAACTTCACTGAGTTGTTGGGTGGAGTCATGTGGATTTGTGACACCCTTATTAATACCTTCCCCACGCATCGTGGTTCCAGATATTCTTTGAAGACCTGTCTGCTAGGCCACGCAAAATGGGCGACCTCCAAGACAACATCCTTCACTTGCACGTGTTAAAAAACGAGCCTGAGTACAGGGAAGGGCTCCTTCCTCAGGAAAGTTTGGCATCCACTCAGCAGCAGCAGTGGCAAAGAGCAGACACCAAAGAGGATGTGCTTGCCCTCAGTTAAAGATGATGTCAAGGGAAGGACAGTGAGGAACGTTGTAGAAACTCAGGGGGTACCTGCTGTGGATTCACTCTGCATTTCAGAACTTCTTAGAATGTTAGGATACCTCACAGCACATCAACTACTGGTGGATCAGAAGTAAATTTGGGCCATTCTCAAAGTGACTGCTTGGTGGGTCCCCATCAACTGTTATGCAGTTCTTGACATGGAACTCAAGAAAAGAGAGAACCTTCCTTATTTATAACCAAAACCTGGAACAGGAAGACTTGCCAGCCTGGAGGGATGTAATGGTCCATCCCGCATCCAGGAGAGACCAGAGGTAGGCATGGAAGCCTCCACTGCTATTTTGGCACCAGCTCTAAACTGGTGACTCTTCTTTGGTGGTTTCCATCAGCTGGGACTGGGGCTCTCACAGCCTCCTGTGCAGGCCAGGCCTGTGAATAACTCCTTTCTCCTGATTCAAAATTGAAAAGGGGAATGTGACTCACTGTAGCTTGAAGTCCTGATTTCAGCACCCGAAGCAGGGCACACCCTGCTGAAGGAGGTCCTGCAGGGCAGAGACAGGGCAGTGTGGCCATGCACTTCCTTCTCCACCACGGTTCACTGCAAACATTATCTTTGACCCTCTTAGGAACCTCTTGGAGTAGCTGATTGTACGTGGAGAGAGTTCCTCTCCTGAGCCTACTGCTCTACCCCACAGGATCGCAAAGATTGGAGGAAACGATGGGTGTTTTCCCATGTGGTGTTTTTGGAAAGTTTTTATCATTTCTCCTGCTCTTGCAGTACAGATACGAGTCTGGATTGGAGCCAAACTTCCTTTTCTTCTTCTCTTTAACCACCCCCTCCCCATGAATTGCCATAGTCAGGAACCTTTCAGACATCAGTGACTCATCTTAAGGGTCCTACTCTGATTACAAATGTTATTTGCAGTTGTTCCTGGATTGCTGTAATGGAAAGATTTGGACATGCCAAATGCAGTGCTTTTCATACAAGAGCATGTAATATTTCCAAAGAATAGTTGGTGTCTTTCCATTTAAATGGGAAATACAGAAAGAAGGGGGAATCAGGATTGTGGCAACAAGGAGATGCCCAAAGCAAAATGTTTCTGGTAAGTATGACTCACGAGAGGCAAAATACTTCTCCTTAACTGCTGGCCAGATGAGCAAGAAGAGGGAAAGAAGATAAACAGGACAACACAACAGCATCTCTGCAAAGTTTCCAGTCCTCCTGCCCAGTCCCTGAACACTACTTTCCAAATATCTTTCCCTCTTTTACAGCTTATTGGCAAGGACAGCAGGTGCTTCAATAGGATCCTTTCATATTATATTTTCCAAGAAGGTGTATTTTATTTGATTCTGTGGGATTAGAGCAAAATCCAAATAAAACTGGGAATAGTAACAGCTTAACTTGACTACAAGTCTGGTAATGATATCCTGATTGCCTGTAAGTCCTTAGCAGCATCTGCTTCATTTTCTCTCCTAAGTGCACACATATATGCACCTGAAACTTTTAATAATCAAGGGCTGCAAGTCCAGATTAGGCCACCAGTTCCTGGAGCTTGTTTCTTGTTTACCAGAGTGTGTCGTTGCTCAGGGTATCAGAGAAACATGTAGAAAGCCCTTTATGAACCAGTTCTCAAGATATTCTGCTTCAGAAAAAAAAATCTCAGCCTGCAGTAAAGGTCAGCTTCAATCTCAATTATGCATTATAACTTTTCCCAGTGCCTCTGCTTGATTTAGATAACTCTGGATATAGTTGTCATCCATTTCCTTATATCCCTGCTAAGCTGTCAGGCTCATGTTCCTCGCTGGCAGGGACTGGCTATGCCTTTCAGGGAAAAATGGGCACTTTCCCCACAGAAATGAGGATTAACTGCTAGAAATGAGTATCTTTTGTGCTTGAGAGAAGCTGGGAGCAGTTCATTAATCCTGTGGGGGATGTTCCCAGTGCAGAGATGCCTGCAGAGGAAGATGAGGTTCATCCTACCTGTAGTTGTATGAGGATGCTTTGTGGAAAGCAGGGTAGTGCTACAGTGGGAAAAAATACTCTCTCTGCTGCTCCCAACAACAAAGAACAGGATTTTCTCTGAAAAAAAAAAATGCAGACAAGTGTTTTTTCTACCATCAGAAAAGAAAAAAAAAAAAATCTGCTTGGTCGCCAGTACTGGCAATATCAGAAAAACTTTTTCTTTTCTTCTTTTTTCTTTCTTTTTATTTTTTTTTTATTTTCCCCCAGCATGACTGGGATAGCTCATGACATCTTAGAAACGTGGGTGCCAAAAATGTAGTTTTCTGAACTGTTCCTTAACACAGGGTGAGTTTCCACTGCACTTTTAGCCTGAGTTTGAACTCTGACTTCAGCCTCCGCACACAGCAAAGTCTCATGGGGGTGGTTTGAGCCAAAGTGAATTCAGAAGGGGGTATAGATAAGAAAAGGATGTTTCACTCGAGTTCAAATCACCCACTCATGAGTGCTTGTGCCTGTTCTCCACTTCCTTCCCACACGTGGCTCTCCACAGTTGTGTTACACATTAGGATGCTCACCTATACGCCAATGCCAAAGGGATTGAAACATTTATTTTATTTTTATTTTCCTTCATGTTGTAGGTAATCAAAACTCAAGGATATGGGACAGAAAGATTTTTTTTGCTTATACTGATAGATGTCATCATACTCGTGACATTAAGTGATGTCTAAAACTCAATATAGAAATTCAAAATAAAACTGGGTAGAAGTTAGAAAAAAATTGTGATTTTGGTTGTGGACTTCCTTGATCCATTTTTTATTAGGAAACTCAGAATGTGTTTTTTTAGGAGAAAGAGTTATCCATAGAGATCTGCTTAGCAGATATCAGATTGCAAGTGAATTTGGGAAGTTCATAACATTAATTCCTGCATCATGGCTGCAAGGAAGAACAAGGTAGCACTTCTGATGGGCCCTGCAGACACATAACCCTGGAGCAGAACTGTAGGCTGTGCTCATTTTAATGGCTTCTCATCCTGTCTATAGCACAAGAGCAATTAATTAATTAATTAATTAATTAATTAACACAGCCTGAGATTTTCTAAAATCTAAGCTAATGGGGCCAAAGTTCTCCCTGGGAAATATCCATGGTGCACACCCTGGAGAAAAGTCAGAGCAAGAATGTGCAAATGTAGGATTATCTGGGTCTGTGTGACTTCAGGCAGATTCCTCCATTTCTCTGTGCTTCAGCTCATCATCGAAATTGTATTTTGTGCCTTTATATTTCATTCTCCTCCAATCAAAATGGCTTTGCCTCTTTATAGTTTCTCCAGCCCCAGCCCATTAACATCAGGTCACGTAGTAGTGTGCTAATAAAAGTTGTAAATTAACAGTAATTTTTCCTGGAAACATTTATAATGCTCAGTACATTCAAGGAATCGTGGAAGGATACATAAAATAAACATTTTCTTTGTAGCTAGTAGAACTTTAGCGGAGCTATCACTGTATTATCATTGATATCTTAACCCTAATTTCCTTTTAAAGGAATACTTTCAAGCATCCTGTGGAGTGCAGTGAGTTTCAAATATTTCAATATCTTTGAGGAGCTGTAAAGATTAAAATACACAGTTGTTGCTCTTTGCCTTGTGGCGGTATGAAAGGTTTCAAATCATGGCAAAAGCAAAATATCCTAAATTAATCCTAAACACCACAGCCCTGAAAATGTTGAAACCATCCTTTGCTGCAGCCTGTAACACTGTGGTTTGATCCAGCAGAAGGGGCTTGTTTGCAACCTCAGAAATTTATGTTTTACATTTCTCTTTCGCAAGGATAGGACATTGCCTTGTGTCATTCCTCCCTCAGTTATCTCATTTCTTGCTCTGAACTTGCATTGCTCAAGCTCCAGCCCCATTTGCTTCAGCAACAGAAGTAGCACAGATGAAGCAACACCAGGAACAATGCAACTGAAAGCCAAAAAAAAAAAAAAAAAAAAAAAAAAAAAAAAAAAAAAAAAAAAAAAAAAAAAAAAGGAAAAATAAAAGCAAGGTGAGAGGAAAGAGACTTGGGAGAAGGTCTGGAGCAACTCCGTAACCCTGAAAGTCAGAAAGCAGAAATGACAACGTTCCCCACAGAGGCAAGAGAGTTATAAAGAAAATTCTTTTTGCAGTTGAAGAAGATTAGAGGAGACCACAGCAGTGTCTGTAAGAGATAGCTGATATCAGAAGGAGATTTACAGGAATTAATTGCACTGAAGCAAGTTATTGCTAATGGAACTTACAGGGATCACCAGTCATTTTTGGGAGACTTTCCCACTCCCAGTGTACATGCTTCGTGTGCATTTCTCTGCTGGCAGTTCAGGAGCTACTAGGCTGGACCCAGCCTAGATTAAGCCTCTGCTGTAGAATTGAGCTCTAAAAGGGGCTGGTTCAAGCTGAAATATTGATATGGCCTCACCACTGCCAGGCTGAGCTCAGAACAAGACACAAGTCCTGGACAAAAATGGACTCGAGGGCAGATGGGCTTTAAAAGCAAATCTGCCGTAGCTCAGAATGGTGAGCTGATGTCCTGTGACAAAATGGTATTTTCCGAGTGCTTAGAAGTAGGACCAGGCACATTATAGTCTCCCTGAGATTTGTTTTTTCCCTTGAAGCTGGAAATTCAGCCTGACATACGTCTGAACTTGTGGTCTTTGAGATGACATAAAAGAGTATGTAGCACCTGCGGGCCCAGAGAAATGCTGTAATCAACCATTTAGCTTGGGGAGAAAGCTGAAAGCAGCTGGAACAGTGAAAGAAAGGTGAGCTCAGTGCAGCTGCCATGTAGGACGTCCCCAGTGTCCTACTGGGCATCATATGGAAAATCAGAAGTGTTTGTCCCTTGCAATGCATCCAGCAGCCAAGCTTGTAGAGATACCTGGAATCCAGGCAGGGAAAGCACCAGGGTTGCAAATGTAACCTTGACCACAGAAAGTGTCTGTGCAGCCCCACACAGCCCTGCTCCCTGCGAGCTGTAATTGTTCAGCTTGGAAGACTAGTCACGCCAAAACCTCTCCATGTATCTCTCTGGTAGCCTGACCTCGAAATTAGGATGTGCTAAGTGGTGTTAAAAGATTATAAGATCCCCGTCTCTAGCTTTGTCCATAAAAATAAGTAATTCCATGAACTGTGGTACCCTGGTTTCATCCCAGCTCTTGCTGTTGGAACAAACCCCCAGTTTGCTGCCCTAAAAAAAAGCCTCTCTTGCAAAAAGGAGACACCAACTGTTTTAGTTGCATCTGAATGATGAAGTGTTACAACTCTTTCCCAAAGCAAGCCTTCAAAGACTTTAGCTGATCAGATAAACATTCCACAAACATTTCTGCTGGGGCTGCAAAATCTTTTGTCTCCAGTGTGCCTCAACCCCGGAGAAGAAATAAGGACAGCAGATGATGCTGAGGAGATGTCTGCAGCATTTCCTGATCGTGGCAGATGAAACGCACATCAGGATCCCCCCTTCCTTCTCTTGGAATTAATGCTGATCTGACACAATGCTCTCTCTTTTTTCTTCCCCTTAATCTGCCATGGCCTCTTGAAATAAAGCTTAAAATCATAGTCCAAGCTCCTA
>VWZN01018671.1:465826-531355 GCA_013396955.1 Regulus satrapa
CCCCCCCCCCCCCCCCCCCCCCCCAGAGATCCACTCCTGCCCAGCTTGGTGTGGCTCAGACTTAGCCAGGGTGCCCTTGATCCTCTTGTCTGGGTTGTCAGTAAAGGTATTAAACAGAACTGCCCCAATATTGAGAAAATGCTGAATGGTCACCAGCCGGGTATAATTCTCTGGGCTCAGTCACCTAGACAGGTTTTTACCCAGAGAAGAGTGCACCCATCCAAGCCATGAGCTTTCCCAAAGGGAGAGAGCCACTGCAAATATGAGCGTTGTTTCTAAGTGAGTTGGGTCTCCTGGAGCCCCTCCTTAGCCCCATCACCTCTGCAGAGCTGCCTGGGGAACATCAGGCAATTGTGTGAGCAGCAGATCTCCCTGTAAACACACCAAGCCAGCTCTGTAGCTCCCAAACTCCGCTTTCTGGCCCAGGAAAAACAGGCAAAACAACCTGGTGCAATTCAGGAATCCCTCTGGTTGAGCCTTCTCTCAACGGGTTTGTCAGTGTTGCAGCACCGTGGCTCTGAGGCTGGGAAGTGCCTGCTGAAATTCCCTCAAATCTAAAGAGATTTGACTCTGACAGGAAGCTGTGTGTGCTGGCCATTGTGTTGATAGCTCTGTTGAGGTTTTAAACCAACCTGAAAATCCAGGCTGCTGTTTTCCAAGCTAAAAGCTAAGGTGTCATGGCTTATATTATTTATAAACAGTATTGCTGCATGTTCTTCTGGAAGGGGGAAAGCAGGGTTTGTATACTGTGTGCATCTGAGGTTTGGCTCCTAGCAACTCTTTTGGAAGACCTTGTTTTGCACTCAGGAGCTCAAAGAAAGAACTGGAGAGGGAAGAGTTGGTAGCAGAGAGATGATGCCTTGCAGAGTGACACGCCATGGAGCTCATGAGCAATCAAGATATTTGCATTTAGTGGACCAGCAAGGAGAAGGGAATATGCCCAGTAATGAGCCAGGCAATTCACTTGCTCAAGCAGCAGCAGGCCTGTGCAGGAGTCTTTGGGTTTTCTGTTTTCTTTCTCTTTGCACAGCCAGTCCACACAAAGCTTTCACCATGGATGAACCTAGAGCTGACCAAAGCATTTGCAAACTCTCATCCTGCCAAGTGCCAGCATTTTTGCAGGTCTGCATGGTTTCAACTCCCAGCTCTGCTTACAAAATGTATCCATCCTACACCAGGATGACTAATAATAATAATAATGATAATAATAATAACAACAACAACAACAACATCGTAGTAAGGAACATTTATGACCAATTTAAATAACTGTAATTTCTCCCTTCCTTTCAAACAATTATTTACTTCTGCTAAATGGATCAGATTATCCTAGATGCCTATTTAATTTTAATAGCAGTAAGAGAAAAAGAGGATGGTGCAAACCTCTCCAAATAACAGGAATGTTTTTTTCTCCTCTACTTGTCTATTCTGCATTTTTAGCAGGCAGTGCAATGCAAAGGAGCCTGATAGGTTCAGGAGCATGTATTGCTTGTAAATACAACAGCTCACCTCTGAATCTCAACTGAGGATGGTGGTTGTGCATGTGTAATCGCAATTTTTGAAACAGGAAACAGATGTGTTCTGTAGCACAACCCTCTGTGGTTTGGAGTGGGGAGGTGGCAAGGGTGTGATGACCAAGGTCAGAGATAGGCTACAAAATAAAGGGTTATTAACTCAGAGATTAATAAATACCACTTGTCAGTGCCACGCTTTCCTCTCAGTGTGGGCCTCAGTGTGCTCTGCAGGCAGCAGCCGATGATCCATTGATCCCTCTGTGTCCAATTTGTGACAGGGATGTGAAAAATGTGATGTGGAAATTCCAGCTTCCAGGTTCCCAGCACTAGATAAAATATGATGGCAGCGTGGTGCCAAACAAGGTGATCCCGTGTGAAGTTATTTTTCTGTCTTGAAAATGTTCTAGAAAATGCAGCTGGCTGAGCTCCACGTTGGCAAATGTTAAGCTGTGATAGGAATTGTCTGGGTTCTGCCATATGTAAAAGCATCAAGTCAGGCTGAATTTTACCTCATGCAATCTAGGCAATTTTAACAGAAAAGTGATTGTCTTAAATCAACACAAACACGACAACAAAGATCTGGTTCCAGTAACCATGAAACCAAGGCCTGCAGGACCTGGACCTGGAAAACACAGGTGATGATGTGCAGTCCCTGCTTCCTGCAACTGGGCTCATAAAAGTAGTTTGCAGCCACCCAAGGACAGCTGCTGAAGTGCTCTCCCTTAGAAATTGCTCCTGGGTGGCCTTGGGCTCGGCTTTGTCTGTGTTTTAAAGCTTAGCTGATCTAATTGCACGGCCTGGCCCTCCCACTGGGGACAAAATTTATCCTGGCCAAGGGTCTCCAGCTGGAATACACACTCAGGTGCACTACTGAGTACAGCAGAGCTGCCAGGCTTAGCAGGGACGTGGAACTGCCTTGCATTTGCTGCCCAGCCCCATGCTCGGAGCCTGCCCAAATGGCAAAGTGATACAGGTGATGAAATGAAGGCCTTTTGCCTCAAAGGGGGACCTGATCCAAGCTGTGCCTGCCTGGCTGTTTGCCTCATCTCTCTGGCAGAGGTCACCTCTCCAGAGCCATGTTGGTCGTGTCCATTCCTGTGGTGGTGAGGAATGGCAAATGTCTGCTGGCAAAGGAGACAAAGAAAGCAGACAGGAGAGGTGGGTTTGGATGAAGGCTTCTGGCTCACAGCTGCCTTGGAGTTCAGAGTGCCGCAGGAGCTGCTGTTCTAAGAGAATGCCTCCAACAGCACCAGGGTCCCCCAGCTTCCGCTGAGGACAGAGCTCAGCAGTCAGTACAGGAGCCTGAGTTCATCTTCAGGGTCAAATACCATTGCTGAGAGGCAGGAGCACCTAAATCCACCCCCTTTGTGAAAAGGGTGGTATAACTCTGGCAAAGGCAGGCTCAGAGCTCATGCCAAGCTTTCCCTCCACGTACACAGCTCTCTGCTTCTCACAGCATGGCTGCTGTTTATGCTGTCAGCTCTGTTCTCACTCAAAAATGGACACAAATGGATCTGAACCTCATTTCTGACAGGCTAAATTTCTGACAGATTGGCACCTTTCCTTTCCCAGCAGTTCACTGGACTTGGTTGAAACTCCCAGACTTGTTTCTGCTGTTAGACTCAAATTTTCAGAATCTGCTCTGAAAAGCAAAGCCATGATCCCGAAGCCACGAGTGAGAAAAGTAAAACAGACCTCTGTGGGGAGGAGATTTTCCAAGACCTGGGCTTGGAACATAAGACCTTGACCCGACTTTGACTTCTCCCTGGGCCAGCTCAGATGGTGGTGAATGGGGAAAGTGAGGTCAGGCAGAGCTGAGTGGGCAGAGGTGGGCAACACCCACTGCCACTGGGGCACAGACAGGGAAATTAGCACATCCAGTTGTTTTCTTCCGTGGTGCCAGGCGGCAGAAAATGGGGAATAGGTTGTTGCAATGTAAGATAGAGGAAATAGATGTGCCCTGTGCCCTGCCATGGCCAGCCAGGGCTGCAGTGGGCCACAGCTCGGAAAGGGTGGGAGCTGGGAGATGCCCGAGCATCAGAGCAGGGCAGCTGAGGTCACCAGGGTGGATTGCAGGGCTGGCCTGTGTTGAAATGAAATGTGGTATTGCTGTGAGAATATGAAATACAGCCATACTTGGAGCATTTGTTGGGCTGTTGCTAGGCAAACATTTCAAAAACAATCATATTTTGCAAACTAATTCGATTTTTTCTCTTTTTTTTTTTTTTTTTTTTTTAAAATAGTTGTATTTTTTTTTTTTTTTTTTTTTTTTTTTTTTTTTTTTTTTTTTTTTTCCTGAGGCCCTTAATATATTCTCCATTATTTCTGTCATCATATCAGTTCTTTACTGTTGCTGTGAGAGAGCAGTTAGGAATTTTTCAACTTCAGGAATCATTCATGAGTTAATTTTCCAAATAGTCATCCAGTTATTTGATGCACTACAATTCAATACATGGCCACACTGATTCCTGAGGCACAGGAATTGTTTTTTCTGCAAGAAAATAGGCTCGAAGAAATCACCTTTCACAGCTGTATTGCTGGTATGAATTTTGCTGTGTGGGGATTGGAAACCCTCGTTTCTTAGACATTATTAAAGAAAGTGCAGTCTGTTCCTCACAGTAAAAGAATAAATAAAACGTAAGTGCTTTAAATTAAACACATCGGATCAAAGCTATTTACTTTATAAGATTATTCTAAGTGAATTTGAGCTACTTGTCAAATATCAGGATTCTGGCCATGGAATGGTAGCAATAAAGCCGGATTCAGTCCATCCCACTGCCCACACTGATTCTTTGTTTACCAATCCTGCTCTCCCTGGTGTCCTCCCAGGCTAGGCAGGAATGTGGGGCCAAGGCAATGAGAGACACTTCCATTTAATTTTAGGCATCTACCTGGCCCATTTCATGGTTGCTCTGAGTGACTTCTCTGGGATTACAGCCTTGGAACGGTCCCTGGAGCTGGAAGCCCTGCATGCTGATGCTCAGATGGTGACTCTGCTGCATCCAGAGGTCTCGTGGCATGCCACCAGCCCTCCCTTGTCCAGTGTATCCATCCCAGCAAAGATCAGAGGCACCTAAGCCTGGTTTCCTAAGAGCTAGTGGTGAGATCGCTCCTGGCACAAACACCAGAGCAGAGATCACAAAATCACAGAATAGTTTGAGCAGGAAGGGACCTTTAAAGGTCATTCAGTCCCAGCCCTTGCGGTGAGGAGGGACATTTTATACCAGATCAGGTTGCTGAGAGCTCTGTCTTGGACACTTGCAGGGATGGGGCAGACACGGCCTCTGGGTAACCTGTGCCAGGGCTTCCCCACCTTCATTGTTAAAACTTCTTCCTTATATCTAATCTAAACTGACCCTCCTTCAGTTCAGAACCATCCCCCTCTGTCCTAAAGCAAGGAGTCCTGTTCAAAAGTCCATCTCCATTTCTCTTACAGGCCCCCTTTAAAAGCTGAAAGGTCACAGTGAAGTCTCCTTTTTCTTTTCCAGGCTGAATATTCCCAATTGTCTCAGCCCTTCCTTATAGCAGAGGTCCTGCTATGGACCAGAGCATCCCTCTGATCATTTCTGTGACCTCCTCTGGACTCTGTTGAGGTCCCCAGAAGTGAATGCAGGGCTCCTGGTGGATGTCCTGCCTTACTGAGACCAGGAGCAGGGAAAAGAATGCACATCCCTTCTTGGGCTCTCCAATATAACTAACGCTGGTCCTCGCTGCTGGATGGTTAGCCACAAAAATTAGCAGCCAGTTTCTCGGTGTTGACTCCTGATGTGAGTTTGATTTGATCAGTATTAGGCAGAGGATTGCAGCCCAGATTTGTATCTGTCAATCAAGATTCTCTGTGTCTGGTTTCATGTCTTCTGTCCTACCATGAAGAGATGACAATCACCTCATCCCCAAAGAGTGCGTGGGATACACATGATAGCACGTGACTTTTGCTCCACAAATTGCTTTCTCTGTCTTGCTCCCAGTTTTCCCAGAGCACTTTGGGTGCACTTTATGTTCTCAAGGGCCACAGAGAAATCCACACTGTCACACACACACACACACAAAAAAAAAAAAAAAAAGGTGGTCTTGAATGAATTAGTCTTTATATCTCAGCTGGAAAAGTATAATTTGAACCATTCCACCGGAGCAGTGAAATAATATATGCAAAGTGCCTGAGAGGAACCCAGCTTGGAGGCTTCTAGTGGAAAAAGAAAGTTCAGATAGACAAAAAAAAAAAAAAAAAAAAAAACCAAAAAAAAACCCCCAAAAAACCAAACCAAAAACCTGGCATGAAAGAGAATGTAATGAGATCAGCCCATAGAATATGCTGAGGAAGACAGAAAACGACTGAACAAATCCAAGTAATTTGGGTAGGAGTTTGCATTTATTAACTTCTGGCTCATCAGAGGTACTAAATTAGGCAAGAGCACAAGCGCAGTGTTTATCATACCCGGCTCCTAACGAGCATCCTCTGACTCCATTGAAACCAGCAGAGGCTGTTGGGGCGGTAATGAGGTGTGAGAGGGATGTGTGCTGAATTCTGCCCCTCTCTGGCTAACGAGCATCCCATCAGTCCCACCAGAAATTCCCTGACATCGTGCAGGAATGAGAGGATACACCACGTTGTCCAAGCAGAGAGCCCAGACCCGAGAGCAGCTCCCGCTTCCATGGAGAAATCCAGGATTCCTGGGGCTGCAGGATTTGCCAGTGATGTGAACCAGGCCTGCATTTTGCCTCCTTCCACCAGACTTGCTTCCTGCATTAGACTCCTGTTCTTCAAGTGCTTTGTCTGGTCTAATCAGGCTGCTTGACACAAGGGGAGCGCTCTGATATTTAGCATGGGAATCCCAAGTGGCTTTTTTATCAATTCCTTCTCAGTGCACGCCTCAACTGCAGCCATGAGCAGCAAACTCATTTGAAATCATCCCAGGAAAGGAAAATACAAACAAGCAGCTCTCATGTGAGAGGCTGTTTCTCCTTAAATTTAGCTTTCCCCCTTATCTCCCAACTAGTAAATTCACAGCTGCCCTCTTAAAACCGATGGGGATAGGTAAACAGGCATTTCTCCTGGCTAGCGACTTGTTTTGGATACCAGCATTTGATACATGTCTTCAGTACCTCGGTGAGCGTGTCTCTGCACTGTAGTTGTTGCCATTTCACAGACAGATTAGTTGACTTCTCCTAGATCTCCATCTCGTACTAGGTTTATGAAATCCTGAGCTTTTGAACACATTTTTCTGAACAAATATTTAGTTTCCAGTGAGGGTTTTTCAATGCTTTTAAAGTAAAAGGTAATTTTGTCTTCCCTGAAGAGTTTTCTAAATTTATTTCAATGAGCCTTAAAGTTATATGCTCACACCCCTCAGTCATTCCTGTTATTCTTGCCGGACTTTTCTTCTTCTTTTCCATTTAAATTTGGATTCATCAGTAATATCCCTGTAATCTCACTGGTGATCCCTTTGCCAGAGATGCTCCATCTCTGATGCACACAGCGACCACGTCCAATTTCTTATAGCTGTCTTGCCTTACTGTTTTATAAATCCATGTCTCAGAGGATAACCTTCACCCCAATCCCCAGTCTCAAATTATATTTCTTCCACCGAAGATCCGAGGGAGAGTTTGGATCACTCTCCCTCCCTGGCGTTCCCTATCCTGAACTGAATCTTGTTTCACTGTTTCCTCCTCATATTTCGGAGCGCTCGGTGCAATACAGATGTTGGCTGCGCATCTCAAAGTAATTTCAGATGTGAATGTGCTCCCTCCTTTTGATTCTCAAGGAATTAATGATGTTGTTAAATAAAACCAGACACCGATTTTAATCTTTTTACTGCTCCCTTCAGCATCTCTGCTTTTCAATATGGAACAGCTACTATTTCTTCTTGTCCCATGGACCTTCCCTCAGTGTGCTCTCTGGATGAAGGGTTTCCCATCTTCTCCACTCTAAATATCTCTTGAGACATTGTGTTAAAATTTTGATTCCTTTCACTGCAACATCACCCTCCAGTCATCCAGAACTATTTGTCCATGCCCAAGCCAGGGTTGTGGTTTATTTGGTGCGATGAATTCTCTTCCTGTGTATGTGTGAATATGCAAAGGAAGCTAAAAATGACCATGCAGGCTTAGCACTCCTGCTGTTTCTCACTCCTAGAACTGTTTGTCTCCTGAGCTATAATCTGCCCTCAAGGATACAGCTAATGTGGGTTCCTCCTTCTCACATAATCCCCTCTTTGTTTATGGAGACAGCAAGAGACAGGGGTTGAGAGAAATAGCCCCGCTGGGTCGTGTCGCTTGTCCACGGAACAGGGCAGGTTGATCTTGGCAATGTTTCCCAGGACTTTGCTCAGACCACCTTGCAATGACTCAGGCTCTGGCTGTTCCCTTGTAGAGCTGATGTCCCATCTAGCAGATTGCACAGCCAGGACTCATTTCTGGACCCTGCCTCCTCTGTTCATTTCATCCAGGTGCCACATGCCATTTCCCTGACTTACAACTTGACTGATGCCTCCAGCACCTCTGGGATGAGCTGTCTGCAGTTACAGGCTCCACAACTCCTCAGAAAATACCTGTATGTAAAAAACACTGTGTACCCATCACCTTCCCTCTGGGTGAATGAAAACTGCTGAGTGCCTGGCACATTGGACTTAAATATGGGCTTGGAGGTCTGATCTCTAGTTCGGAAAGTTTAGGTTGGGATGTACGATTGCAAAAGGATTCACTAAAGGAGTTGTCAGTATATGCACACATAGAATCAGAGAATCCCAGAATGGTTTGGGTTGGAAAGGACCTTAAAACTTATCCAGTCTCACCCCCTGCCATGGGCAGGGACACCTTCAGCTATCCCAGGTTGCTCCAAGTCCCATCCAACTTGGCCTTCAACACTTGCAGAAACCCAGGGGCAGCCACAGCTTCTCTGTTCCTGGGCCTCCTCACCCTCACAGGCAACAATTTCTTGCCAGTCTCTCATCTAAACCTCCTCCCTGTCACTTTGATCATCTGTTTGTCATTTGTATCTCATACCAAGCTCAAGCCAAGGCAGCATCCTTCTTTATCTCCTTCTGGCAGGTTAGAACACACAGCTACTGCCACTGTACATTCATTTCTCCATTGTGGGAACAATTTCAGATAATTTCTTTTGCAGTCAGTGGAGCCCAGGCACTTTGATATGTGGAACAAGATTGGAGCAGCAGTTTGGAGGTGGCACCTCTGCCCTCGACTCAGTAACTGAAGCAGTGATGGCACCACCTGGGTTGTTTTGCTGCCTCAGTTTATGTTCTTGTAAGAAGGGCTGTGGTATCTGTGGGCTGGGGTTGTGCAAATATGTCCTAGCATACAGTGATTTCTTTTTAATGTAAATGGATACCACCTAATTCTCACAAGGTTTCAGAATGCATCATACTTCTGTTTGAATGGAAGACCTTTGAGCTCAAAATCCTATTCCCATGAAAGTGAATGGGAATTTTTCTCCTGGCTTTCTGGAGATCATGGAATCCAGATCTGGCAAGCCATGAAGGCAGATCTGTCGTGTTTCTTTCTCTTTCTTCATTAAGTCACGGTGATTTTTTAATTACTTTTTTTTTTTTTTCCTGGGAATCAGATTAGTGAATTCTCATTTACTGAATATCTCTCTGAGGTACCTCAGTGACACTGGAATGTTTCCTGTGGCTCTCGTATCCACTTCAATATCCTTCAAAGTGAATGTCACAGCCCTGAACCATTGAAACAGGCTTTTCTTTCACAGCAGCAGAGCAGCAAACCAGCCTGGATAAGATGAGAGGGACACCATAAATATTACATAGGGTCTGAGGGATTTGCTGTAAATTCTGCAGGAACTATCCCAGCTTCCCACTGGGAGAGATTTCTTGGGAATAGAAAACTCTCTGGAGTTTGTAATAACTTCTGAAGCGATACTGAGATTTTTAGCATTCCATATTACACAACAGGAAGCAGAATCTTAATGGAAACACTACACACAGTTGCCTCTAATAGGAAACAGAATCTATGCAGTTGTGGAGGAATATGTAAAATAATATTCCCCTTTAATTTTTTTCAATTACCAGTGATTTTAGCTTTTCTTTTGTTTTGTTTTGTCTACTGAACCCTTTATACTGCTGGATTCAAGAAAAAACTGCACAAGGTGAGGCGCGGCAGCCACAAGGACAACCTGTACCCCATAGGCTAACTGGATCCTCACTCCAGCTCTCTGAGCTCAGGAGAGCAGACTGTCACACCAGTGCCATCAGGCTCCAGCTTTGGGTTTGCAGGGCTTGTTTGCACACAGGACTTTGAGCTGAGTCTAGATCCAGGTGTTTTCCCAAGCCAGCAGGACCTGCTGACCTTCAGGCTGCAGCAAGCTGAGCTTCCTCTTGACCCTCTCACAGAATGGGGGGTTTGAAGCTTCGGACTTCAAGTTGGCTTTTGTTCCCTTGTGTGAGTGTGCGGTGCAAGAGCCTGACTGGAATTGCAAGGACACCCATGAAGGGAATGGGATGTGGGATCTCGGCTCACCTAGGACTGGCTTAGCCTTGTTCTGCTGCAGAGGGCTTGTGTGGCATAAATGTGTTTTTCCTGACTTCCAGCTGGGAGAAATTCCTTTCAGCTGATGTTGCTTTTTCATACAAACCACAGGGTACAGGATCTTGAGTCGGACCCAACCTTTTCGCTTGGAGGTGACTTGTGGCTGTTTCTTGGCTCTGAGCAAAGAATGGGGCTCGAACTTCTCCTTGCCCACAAGCAAGTGGCTGGTGAGTAACACTTGTGAGTAAGCCTCATCAGATGTCTGTGCAAAGGAACCTTTCCCCCACCCAGTCTGAAACATGTACAAAGATGCTGTGAAAGCAGGCAGGCAGCAGGGCTCAAGCAAGCCTTGGCACCAGAGCTCACCCCTGACTGCAGGGAAGCTCTGACCAGAATCCGGACTCCTTGCCTCACCCTTGCTTCAATTCCAAATTTAACTGCGGAATGGTGTTCAGAGCAAATAGAGGTCACCTCCACGTCTGGGAAGGAATTTCATCTCCGTGCACTTCTGTGCTTTCAGGAGAGCTGAATTTTTATGGCGAGTCTTTTATTTACAAGCGGTTGGAAAGGGGCAAGGGGGTGTTTTAATAAATGAGTGATCAGTGGGTAGCACCCAGCAGTTGATGTCAGTAGTGTATAATTTTCCTGTCTGTAATGTGCTCAGGGAGCTCCATTGAACATTTTTGGGCTCTGTGCATCACTCAGGAATCAGTGCTGTGAAGTGCACCCGACTGCTGCAGACACTGCCGAAAGGGCAAAGGCAAGAGCCCATGGATGAAAGGAAAACTCATTCCTGGGAATAGGATCCTGGCTGGTTTAGGATCACACTGCTGGACAACAGTGAGAAAAGGGGTCCTGGGGTATTTCAGCCTCTCCCAGAAAGGGCAGGACAGGCAGAAACTTCATCCTGGAAGTTTGCACAGTCATCCCCAGAGTCTGGTACTTTCTGCTTGTGTTTATAGAAATTTCCAGGCAGAGCTGTTGTGAGGAATAACTAAGCTGACACTGAAATCTGGTTGTGAGCTACTGAAGGAAGCTTTTTCCCTCTGTGCCAGAGGGTTGTGTGTTGAGTTCAGATACAGACAAATCCTTACCAGATCCCTCTGGAATTAACTTGGAGAGGGGCAGAGCTATAGCAGAGGGAAAACTGTTTCCAGCTAAAAACCTGAAGGCAAAAATGATGCTACAGTAGGAAGCAGCTCTATTGCTGCTGGTGGGACCGTGCAGCTCCCTCTGGGCTCTTTTCCCTTCAAAGTGAAGCTGCTCCCTTGCCTGGGGTTGCAGGATTCACCTGCTCCCCCTGCACCTGAGCTCTGGAGCAGCAGCCAGCACAGATGGGCCAAGGGTTCCAGAGCTGAGACAGGTCGAGCTTTTCACCTGGCTCCTTCCTGCAGGCCTCCTGGAGCCTCAGCTCCTGCATTCCTGTGCCCCTGGGAAAGGCAGATTTCCTTTGCAGACCTCTCCTGGCCTTCAGCACGTCAGTAAGTGGTTCCACAGCCACCTGCCTCGGTTTCCCCACACAGGGAATTCTGTAGGATCACTTAGCCCAGAGGTGCCTCTCACCCCTCCCGAAGGATGCTGAACCTCAGGTCTGTCCATCATCTGTAAAAGAGATCAAAGGAAGGTCCTGCTTACAAAATTAGACTCCTTTCCCATTTCTGGGACTGCTGTTCATTTCTGTTTGTGATTTTGAGCAAGTCTGGACAATTTTGGCAGGTTTGGTGTCAGGTGTTTCTAATCTGCAAAAAACCTGAGGATCTGGAGGTGTTTTTGCCTTTCCATGACTGAAAACGGCTGTAAGTCCTAGAAAGGCTTTTCCAATATTAAATAACATTTTGTGGCTTCTGTCCTGAGGCATATTTAAAAGGCTTGGTTTTCCTAAGGTGGATAATAAGGTGAAAATTGTCTTTTATTATAATTTCTCAAGTCTAGCTCTCCTCCCAGTTTGCACCAGAACGGTCCCCCTTTCCTCCTGAGCATTAAATTCAACTGCTTAGACTTGTTAGAAACTCCAGGTTAGCTTCCTGCTGCAACTGTAATTTTAGATCCTCAGTGGGTGTAAATAGACATGAATACACAAAGCAGCTCTGCTGAGTGATGTTCCCCAGGAATAAGGCTCGAACATTTAATTCCTTCTCTTCCCCTCTGGTGCTTGTTTTGAGCACACACACACACACAGACTGGGACACTGGGAAGGATTTTGGAACTTAAACTCCTGCAAAAACCCACAGTTTTACTTTTACTGTGGAAGCTGATCTGCAGCTTTATTGATTAAATCTAGATATTAAATAAAATGGCCATAACGGGAACTTTGTGCAGACCTTTGAGGTCATTTTACATGACAATTTGCAAAAATACAAAGGTCTTAATACAAATTAATGTGGTGACCCACCAGAAACACTGAGAGTTTTTAATTCCTTCTTCATTCATTTATGTATATAGTGCTTGGAGGAGGAGGCTTTTTCTCAGCGGGTTGGAGATTTTCCTGGTAGTTTTGTTTGGTTTTGGGGGTTTTATTAAGAGAAGAATAATTACAACCAGCAAATGCTTTTGGAGTTAAAGGGGAAATCATCTTTGAAAAGCCTGTCTGGAATTACTCAGCTCAGTGTTGAGGATATGTAGTGCAAAGCCCTGGCTATAGATGGGGTTTTCAATCATTTCCCAAGGGATATCTTCTTCCCACAGATGGCCCTGGGAAATGGCCCTGGGTGTCCTTGCTCACAGCTGGCATCCCTCACCCTGGACAAGGACCATGCTCAGCCCCTGGGGATGAGTGGGAGACGCTGGAGTTTGTTCGTCCATGTCCACAGCCATGAGTCAGTGCTCCTGGACATACCCACTGCAGCACAGATCTGTTTTCCTCACAGAGCAAGGGAAGGTTGGCTCCATGATTCCCCTGCTGATTCTCCTGCAGAAGGGTTGGGCACTGCTCATCAGGCATTTTCACAGAACCCCAGAGTGGTCTGGGTTGGAAGGGACATTAAAGCTCACCTCTGCCATGGGTGGGGACACCTCCCACCATCCCAGGTTGCTCCAAGCCCATCCAGCCTGGCCTGGATCACTTCCAGGGATGAAAGGTCACCCCAGATCCTTCTCTTCTCCAGGCTGAGCAATCCAAATTCTCCCAGCCTTTCTTCAGAGCAGAGCTGCTCCATCCCTCTAATCATCTCCGCGGCCCTTTTCTGGACATCATTCCAACATGTCCATGTCTTTCCTGTGCTGGGGACTCCAACCTTTGCCTCATCCCCCTGGAACTCAGTCTTTAACAGCCCTGTGGAGCCCCCAGCCAATACATGCACAAAGCAGCTGGCCAGAATGTTTGGTCAAGGCTTTGCTTTTCTCCTCCCCTAAGAAAACTGGCTTTTAAACAACCTAATTCCCATGAAGAAATTTCCTTTTGCATGGACATTCTTGGAGGAGGAGGGGATGCCCAAAAAGCTGAATTGTCTGTGGAGGATACAAACATCTGATGGGGCTTAAACAGAGGGAAATGACCCCCAACACATCCATTTTCACTGGATTTGAGTGTCTGAGTGTGTTTTCTCACAGAAGCACTGTATGATTAACCTTAAGTGGTTTCCATGACGGATAAGTCCTTTCCTAGGGGCCTGCTCTGCACTGGCTACTCAGGGCATGAATTCCCAGTGCTGTCATCCCTACCCCTTCTTGACCCCTTAAATCCCTCTTGAAGCAGAGTCTGAGGGGATTGTTCACATTGGGCTGGATTTATAGGAAGCAAGCAAGAAAGGAGGGGGGATATTTTCACATTCCTTTGAAACATACGTTTGGAAAATTTCCCTAGGAGAGAAAAGTGCTTACACAGCTTTAGTTACTGTACATGTGCTTTGGATTGTGTGAAACCCTATCTGCTTCTCCTCAGCAGAGTCCTGGTCCCCACAGGAGAGAGGCAGATCCAGCCCTGGTGGCTTGCTGCAGATCTCCTTCCAGATTCCATGGGCAAGAGATGCCCCCAGCAGCTGCATCTGTGGGCTCAGGTGGGTGGGAGGAAGAAGAGGAGATGTCCCTGCTTGGGCTCAGGCCCAAAGAACTTCTGAAAGCAGAATGTCTGAGATACAAAGCCTTTGCCAGGAAAGATGGATGTGGATTCCAAATGCCTCAGATATTTTATCAGGAGGTGATTCTGAAGTGTTCTCCTCATCTCGATGCCGTTTGTGCAGCTGGATAATCCCTGCCTGGGGCTCAGCGTGCTTGGGATGAAAAGCCCAGGACAAAGCTCACCTAAAGTGGAGGGCACAGAAGGACTGATCAAATGCTCAGAGCTTGGTGTGATAAGTCTCAAATCTTCAGTTCAGATCACACCTCCTGTGCAGAAGTTTCTGTGGCTAAATACTCAGAGATCTTCCCTTGCCTTTCCTGGAAATCAGGGGGATTCCTTCCTCCTCTATATCTCCAAATAGTCTGAGGGAAGAAACAATTGTGGGAATGTGTGTGGGCAGACACACTGGAGAAACCTGACAAAATTACTCCTTTTTGTCGCTCCTGACAGGATCCAAGGGTGAAGACGCCCATGAGAGGACAAAAAAAACCCCTTTGCTACTGTAATGGAAATGTGGAGGCTGCTTCCAGGAGATGACTGGGCTGACATTGGTTTCCACTACTGCTGCCCATGGAAATGTGTGTCCCCACAGGGGCTCAGCGTGTATGTGAGGAGGAGGAGACGACAGCTCACTGAGAGGAGGAAAGGCAGAGGGAGCATTGGGAATGTGAATATCACAAAAACAAATCTGTTCATAATTACAGCCCGACAGTGCTGTTGGCAGTCACTGCTTTTGGGGCTGGAACCTCACTCTAAACACACACCTCAGCTCCTCTAGACTCATCTTGGATGAAAACTGGGCAGGGTCAGCTAGAACAACAACTTGGGGATAGCTTCCAGTCTCCTGAATCAGCATTTTGAAAGCCAGACATGCTGAGTTACCCCCCTTTCCTCCCCCCAGGCCTGTGTGTATATAGACAGCCATAAAACACACATATAGCTCTGTGTTAGTACTCCTGCCTCTGGGAAATGTCAGCCAAGATATTATTCAAAGATTGCTCAGTCTGCTTCAAATGCTGCTCGGCTGCAGAAATTACACCCCGCTCCAGGAATGGGCAAGAACTGACACAAGGCAGCAACAACCAAAAATTTCCCAGCTGTTGTGTCTGGCCTTTTGAAAACAGGATTTTCTTGGTACAGAGCCTGAAACCTTACTCCTTCCATTTGGCATTGCTGGAGGGAGGGCACCAGCACTAAAAGGATGTTGTTGTCAGCAAGGTGCCTCTAACAACATTTTTTTTTTAAAAGACCTGAGTATGGACAGGCATTAGGAGGACGGAAGTAACCCTGGCTTGGTCTGTTTTTCTTCCCAAGCCTTTCTGCATGGAGATCCACTTGCAAGGAACACATTATGCTCCAGAGCCCCATGGCCCTACAACACCAGGGGAGACAGCTCACAGCTCCTGGTGGGTTCCTCAAGTTGGCTGCAGTCAGGGCTAAAGAAACATGATGCAGAACAGGATGATCTCAGGAGAGCCCCATGGGATAACAAGGTATGATGTTCTGCTTGGCCTGCTTTACCTGAGTTTTCTCTGGGGATATCAATTCTCCAAGGCTGGTGAAACAAACCCGGCAGAGGAATGCAAGAATAGACTGCGATTCCCTTGGCTGCTGTCAGAGTATGTGTGAATTATTCTTAGAAATTGAGGACTGGAATGGGAATCAGGTTCACCAAGACCTGGATCGAGAGTGGAAGTCGTTCTGTTTTAAGTTCCTGGTGCCCAGAACCTGAGGCATGTGGCATTTACATGAAAATACCCCAGGCCAGGGCCATGGGAACTGTCTGGAGCAGGGGGTTGGAACTAGATGACCTTTAAGGTTCTCCAACACAAACCATTCTCTGATTCTACAAAGCAGCTTTAGGACACTCCACTGAGCCTCAGCCTGCTTTGCACAGGTCTTTGATACATGACTTGATGAACTGAAGCTTCAAGTGAAACACTCACAAGCCCAAGATGCTCTTGCAGGGGTTGATCCATGATTTATCTCCCCTTAAGGACACAGGAGCCCACAGCTTTTAAACCACCACGTTTCCTCCAGCTCACATCATTACTGCAGCTGTTCCTGGGGCAGTCATACTCTTTGGCCTGGAAATTTTCCCTTCCTGGCCTGTGACGTTGTCTCTTGCTCAAAAGGTTGTTGGCTACGTGTCTTCAGGGTCATGAAGGATGCTGCACAGATTTATGTTAAAGCAAATCTGTGTCAGCTCCAAGCTTCCTTCCTTTCAGCCTTCCACCAGACCATCCACATCTTTCCTCCATCTGACAGCACAAACTACTTCAGTGCGGACTTTTATTGTTCTCAGAGTTCTTTGATGGTAGAAACCAAACTTTGTGCTTGCAGTGCTAATTGGGTACTCTACAAACTCTGATTTATAACTGTATTCTACATTTTATTATCACGCCCCCAAAATCAGATCCATTCAGGCAGAACTCCAAATATAAGGCTGGATATTGGAGTCTGGGTATTTGTGATGAAATTCTGAATAATCAGAATCTCAAACATTGCAAATCACACTGCCATTTGTTCTACCAACTGTTGCTTTTAAAGTTTTCTTTCAGTACACAGATGCACAAAAAAAGATTTGGTGCAAAGCACTTAGACCCGGTGAACATTTCAGCATAAGTGTGAAAAATGGCTTAGGTGGAACTTTGGAATGGACAAGTCATGATGTCACGGGGCTTTAGCAATGATCAGTTTGGGTTTGTTTTAGTTTTTTTGCAACAAACGCTGCAAACATAAAAAAAAAATCCTGAAAGAGAGAGTTGAGAAGTGCTTGGTGCTTATTTTGGCACTGAGAACTGTGGCTATTTTGAGGAGCAGAGCATCTACAGCTCCTGTTGATCCCAGAAGAAGGATGCTGCTTCCAGGATTTAGACAACGTGTGGTGGAAACGGTTAAATGCAAACCATTCATCCCATAAGTCAGCACCGAGTAAATGATCTCATATTTATTTATGTCCCCAGCCAAATTTGTACTCATTTCCTCTGTGAAAAGCAATAAATTGCCTCAGCTAGGGGCTTCATCATCCAGTTTTAAGCAACATGATACCTACAATCTCCACAGTGTTGCCTGTAGTCTGGAGAGGTCATGACTTGTGTAGCAGAGGGAACAGGGAGCACCACCATGGTGGCCTCTGCACCCCCCTTTTCTGCTCCACCTTTTCCCAAGGGCCACTGGAGCCTCGGAACCACCGGCCTCTGCCTCCTCACATGGCTCAGGGGCCCGTGTTTGTCCGTGCCAAGTTTCTCAAGTTGTCAAACCCTGTGAGCGTCTCCCTGCGCAGCCCTTCAGCTTTGCTCTTGCAGAGGGCTCGGGTCGTTGTTACATCAGTGAAGTTGACCTGCAAGTGAAATATAAACATCTGATCCACAAATAGCAGTACAAATTTAATAATTTGGCCCAAGCTCTAAGGAAATCCATGGAATTGTTACAGTGCCTTTAATCAAGGCTTACAATCAACTTCATGTTACCATGACTTTGTTTCTGCCCATAATGTGTACAGTGCCCAGTACTGATTTCTTGTTTAGCCATCCAAGAATTCATCATGGATCTGGGAAGGAAGATTCACTAGAATATCCAATTCTAAGAGAAGTTGTTTTGTATTTTCAAGTTAATCAGTATTTCCAGTAACTGCTAGGGCTGAGTAAGAGGAGACACTGTTGGTAAAATCATAATTATATTTATATTGCATTATGTTTTATTTAAATTAACTTTTTCTTTTCTGGACTAAGTAGCATCGCTGTTACTTTTCTGATGTAGTCCCATGGTTTCTAAACTGAGGCCCACAAAACCCTGCAGGGTGACAGGCCCAGAGCTGGTCCATGGTTTGCAGATTCAAAGAGCCCCCCCATGAGCTGATATGTTTTCTGTCCATCTGCCACAGGGCTTGGCATGTCAGATATGTACCCCAGCACGTGATGGGCCCTGTTGCTGCTTAATAGTTCTACACACACCAGAATTAAAGAAGATTTGGCAACAGCTTACCCAGTGCATTCTTGTCCTCAAAGGGATATGGCTTTGTCAGTGTTTTTCAAAGAATTAACTCTAAGGCATGGCCCTGGAGAAAGAAGGATTTAATTGGTTCAGAAAGAGCTGAAACCTGCTCCCAGAGCAATCAAGGGAGGTTTGGCCATCATTTTATGAAGTTGGAAGGGACTCAGAGCATCTTATGATGGCTGCTTTGCGTTGTGGAACTCAGGATTATGATTTCTATTTCTGGTTTTGGAGTTGCAGCTTGCTCCAGGTGCATAACATTCAAAATGTTGTGGCTTTGGTGCATGGAATAGAGGCAGACTGGGGAAATGGAGAGGGATGGGATGGGATGGGATGGGATGGGATGGGATGGGATGGGATGGGATGGGATGGGATGGGATGGGNGATGGGACGGGACGGGACGGGACGGGACAGGACGGGATGGGATGGGACGGGATGGGGTGGGATGGGGACTCCAGGTGCAATTCCAGCCTGTGAGGTGTCATACCTCTCATTTCCCTCACTGTAGAGCTAATCAAAAATTCTGAAAAGATCTTCTCTTTATAAAATGACTTGTACTTTCTACAGAAATACTTTATGGTGGTACCAGGGATGGTTTTGTTGGTGCTAGCCCAACTGAGAGCCCTGAGAGGGACATTCTTCCCTGTAGAGCTGCAGGTGTGACAGAAGAGCAGTTCTGTGATAACAACACTCATTTTTTACAAGAAAGGAGTTGTCACAGAGTGCTTTCAGGAGCAAAGCCTGTCTGTGTGTGCACCCATCAGTACAAATCTCTTTTAGACATGTGTCCATTCCTGTGTTTCACTAGAAGTACTCAGGTAGCACTTTCCAACAGTGTGAGAGTCCAAGGGATGTTGTAATAAACCAGCCTGGCTGAAACTGGCTAGTTTGGGAAGCTGGCACTAAAAAATTTGTAAAAATATTCCCATTCCCTGTGCAAGTTGGAGTTGTCTGTGTATAAAGGGAATATTTATGTGCAAAGAAGAGAGATGAAATTTCAGGAGTCCGTGGGAGAATAATTGTCATTAAACAATCCATGAAACAAAGGACAGCAATTTGCCCCATCCCTGGAAGTGTTCAAGGCTAATTTGGACAGGGCTTGGAGCAGCCTGCTCTAGTGCAAGGTGTCCCAGTCCATGGCAGGACTTGGAATGAGATGAGCTTTAAGGTCCCTTCCTACACAGCCCCTTCTGTGATTTTATGAGGAATGAAAGACAGGAATTCTCCACAGGTCAGCAGCTCTATCAAAAGCTGCTTTCCTCTGTGGCAGAGGAGAGGTGTGGGGTTCAGTGTGCAAACAGGAGAGGTATCTTATCTCCAGATGTGTGGGGAGCTTGCTGAAAGGACTGAACTTGGGTCTCCCAAGCTCCAGGATCCAGAGATCACCAGACAATTCATGTCCTCTTCCTCTACTGCCGCTGATCCGAAAAAAGCTGTGGCCATATTCTGGTGCTAAATCTCTTCAGATTGCTTTTAGCAAAATAATCCTATAGAATGACTTGGCTCTCAGCTGAGAGCAAGGGGAAGATCTGGGCAGTGTACTGCAGTCAGGGCACAGCACCAGGAAATTAAGCTTTATTGTGTGTGCTCTGGCAGCAGAGAGCACACGGAAGTGATGCTCATGGCACATGCACCACCATTCTATCTCTTAATTCTTATTCCTTTGCCCATCACAGGATGGCTGGGGAGTTTTATTAGGGAGCATTTCTTACTGCTGAACAGTAAGGAAAAGCTGGCTGTGAAGTTTCCCTCCTCCTAGTTTGAAGCTGCCAAACGAGCTCCCTGCTCTGCCCTACCCATCTCCATTCATCTCTGGAGTGAGCATGGCAGGCGGGACAGGAGCCAGGGGTAGCAAGAGTAGGTTCATTACCAAAAAAACTCCAACCTGTGGCACCCAATTCCCTCTGCTGCTGCCAGTCCTGAGGCCAGGACCACCACCATGCCTCCCGTTTGGAGATCAGATCTGCGCACCACCACCGCTGCTCAGACCCCATAGAAAGGGACAGCAGAGCCCTTTACAGACCAGCTTGTGTTCCACACGTTAATAACGCTATGGATTACCCATCTGGCTTCTAAAAACTACATTATTGTATTCCTCCCCCCAGCTTTAGGAACCTGGTAACGTCTGAAGCCATGTCTTCAGTTCCTTTCTAATTTAAAGATTAGATACCAGACGATAAGTCAAGAGATTTGGTGTCTGGACTTCAGCTGTACTGAAAATCTTTTTCCGTTTTCTCTGGCCAAATCTGGGAAAAAAAAAAAAAAGAGCTGGAGTCATGACCCAAAGCATAATCTCTAACTGCTGTCAAGTTGCTGGAATATTTCTTTACCTCGGGGAAACTCTGTTACATTGGTGAGTTCCTAGGTTTTATTTTGTAGTATCATAATACTGATAGACAGGGGACCTGTCTCTGAGGACAAGTTCCCCAGAAATATTTGTGATTTTCATCTGTTAACAGGAACTCAGGGAATTTAACTTAGTTAACTTGATAACTTAGGGAACCCTCAGTTACATTGCATTGGTGTTTGTGAAGGATTTTGCCGAGTATGGACTAAAGGAGGTGCAGAAAGGTCAGACTGGTATTTTACAGTAAAAAAAATTATTCCTGAGAGGTTTTCAAGATAAAAGGAGCAGAAGCTTTGATTGTGTGAAGGTCCCATCTAGAGAGATCCATATTTCAGATATAGTGCAGGCATCCAATAAAGCAAAATACACCTCTCCTTAACTCTAGAGCTACAAATGATACATTTTTAATTGGAGCCCCAGGAAAAAGGAGTTGGTGGCTCATTCCCACTCATTTAACACTTCTCAGGCTCTGTGTGAGCTTGAACTTGCAGTTCATTCAACATATTAATGCTAAGCATTGTTGAAGCCACTAGGTTTCACTGCAATGGATTTCCTATCAGAAGTATTTATTTTAAAGGATCTCTGTTCCCAAATGCACAGTTGTTTAAAATTTCTGGAAGAGGTTTGTCTAGGCTCATTCAGAACTGGACCTTTGCTCACTCACAAGGTTCATGAACCTTCCCAACTCTCTAGGTGAACTTCGCCTGACTTTCCCATGTAAAATTAAATCCCAGTCCAGATCTGTCTCATTTGGTTTTGTGTTTCACTACAGACATTTTTGTACAGCTCAGGTTTTAAAGAGCCAAGCGTGGGATAGATGCAGAGCTCCCATAAACACAGGCAACAGCCATAACTGTAGTTGTGCACACCATTTGTTGTGTCTGATGCTGAAATGTGTTTTCCTGTAGTGAAATCCTGGAGTAACTGTGATGTCAGTTAGTAGCAAAGCAGGAAGAGAAGGGGAGTGTTTATTGCTTATATATTAAAATAATTCCACTGAAGTTTGATTCGCTCCAAACCTCTGTTTGGTCTAAAGCAAGTTTGCAGAGGTAGCAAAATTTTGAAGGAGGCAGCTCAGTTTGTTCTGAAATGACCACAAAAGGGCAAAAACATTGTCTAGAAATATACACTATAATGCAGAGTATAGAAAGCCTGCCAAAAAGTCTGAAGTAAATAATTCTCTCATGCTTTTCCCTTGTAAGAGCCCAAAGAGATGGTGCTTTCTGTCCGAGAGCAGGAGCTAGCCCTCAGAGGAGGAGGCTCAAATGGGAGATGGATGGAAGCAGAACTCTGCAGGCTGCACGTCCTGAGCCTTGAAGCAACAAGCAGAGGAAGGGAGGACAAATGGGGATGTGATGGCAGCCTCAGTCATGGTGGAATGCCAGCCTGGCCCCTAAACCAGCAAAGGTTTAGCTTCTACACCAATTTATGTTCAGCCCTTTGGACTGAGGCTGATTTCCTAGGAGTTAACTCGGCAGCAGTTCTTTCAGCTCGTGTCTTGTTCAAGAGTTTTTTTAACCTCCCACTCCTGCAGCCTCCATCCCAGCTTATCCAACCATGGCACAATTTTCTCAGAGTGACTGAGGCTACAAGTCTTAAATCCAGGCCCTACATCAAAGACAAGGATTTGTGCACAGCTCCCCCATCCTTGGAAAACACCTCTGCACCCTCTGCCCATCCTGTCCTGTCCTTGGAAGTTCTTTGGTGGCTGGAGAACTGGGGGTGTTCACCTGGAGAAGAAAAGGCTCTGGGGACACCTTAGAGCCCTTCCAGTGCCTAAAGGAACTGTAGAGGGATTTTGACAATTGGCTGGAGTGACAGCACAAGGGGAAATGTCTTCTCACTGCCAGAGGGCAGGGTTGGATGGGCTATTGGGAAGGAATTTTTCCCCGTGAGGGATTGTGAAGCCCTGGCCCAGGGTGCCCAGAGAAGCTGGGGCTGCCCCTGGATCCCTGGCAGTGTCCCAGGCCAGGCTGGACAGGGCTTGGAACAGCCTGGGACAATGGGAGGTGTCCCTGCCTTGGCAGGGCTGGGACTGGATGGGCTTTAAGGTCCATTCCAACTCAAACTATTCTGTGATTCTATGATATTTTGAGGCAATTTCCAGCTACTTTGAATATGAACACCACGTGAGCCAAGGGCAGGCAGTGATTTGCAACAGAATTCTCCTACCAAATTGTTTATTGCCTGTCAGAAAGCAGGAATAAATGTGTCTTCTTAATCCAATTATGTTGAGTTCAATATCTTAAAGCCCCAAACTTTGGGATGTGACAGGCAGCCACCTTGCCTGATGGGTGATGCCTCATTAACCCATGAAACCTTGATCAGACCAAGCCAAGAGAAGCAACAGCAATAACTTGCTGAAAGAGTTGCTGCTCTCCCAGAAGCTCTGCTGTAGCTTAGATAAGAAATCACTGCTCCACTTCTGTGGTATAAAACCTCTTGCTTAAACCAGGCTCTGTGCTGGAAGTTTGGAGTGTGGTAAATACGTCACCAGTTCCTAAAACACCTCCCAGAATCCACAGACCAGGAATCCTGATTTGTCTGTCAGACAGGCTGGCAGAAATGATAGAATGAGTAGGCATTTGGTTGAAACTGATAGACTGGGGAGGAGCTAGTCTGGAAGTTGTAAGGAAAAATCACATTTCACAAATATATAACAACTATTTGAAGTGTCAAACAACACTTAGCTAAGGCTGACAGAGTCAGTAGGCTTTTAACAAGCCCACTCCCCCCCAAGAGGGAAAGATTTTTCATCAATTACAAACTTATAATAATAAGCAAACAAAGGACAGGAGGAAACAGATCTTACAGAGAAGTGTTTTCCAAACACTCAGGAGGATTATTTAGAGCTAAAGCTGACCGCAAAGAGATATTAAAAAAAAAAAAGCCCTGGTACTGGGGGGGGGCATTTGGGAAAACGGCAGTTGAGATTGGATTTTGTCCAATGCAAGGTAAAGCACACAGGAGAAAGGGAGCCCAGGCCCAAGCACACCCAGTTATCACTGCTCCAGAGAGTTTACTGTGGATCAGCCTGTACAAACATCAGCTTAGTGCTCACCAGAGACCAAAAGGCAGGACTTATCACAGACAAATAGCGAACAGCACAGAAAGCACTCTGTATGATTATATAAATCCCTGGGGTCGGGATTCTGTGCACAGTCCTATTCATCTTCCTCAAGGAGGATATAGGGAGCTATGGAGGAGGAAAACAAGCAAAGGGATGACTGCCCTGAAGGGATATGAGAGAGGGCTTTCAGCCACGCGCAGCATGGAGGAGATAACGCCAAAACCCCTCATCAGAGACTGAAAATGGAAGAGGATTCAGGTTTGGGAAGAGAATTCATCCATGCTGCTGGCAGTCCCTGACCTGCTGTGGCTGCAAGGAGTAGGACAGGGAGGGACGGACCCCTGCAGGCTCTCCTCTTCCTACCTGTGCTCACTGGCTTTGGTGGACCTTCCATTTGACCTCCAAAGGACTTGTTCCTATGATAACTCCAATCCTCGGCCATACCTTTAGCTGCCATCAGGATAATTAAAATCTCTTTTCTAGTTGAAGACCTGGCTCGCCTGGTCTGCTATAGCAGCACCACCTAAAAATGATCCTCCCTTTTTCCAGCCCAAATTGCCCTTGGTCCTTCTTAGTGAAAGCCATTTGTGTGTTAGAGAAGTCTCTTTAGGCCAAAGGGGCATTTTGCATGGAAATGGCTTTGGGGATCAGCAAAGGCTGCCTGTGCTAAAAGGCAGGCAGTGAGAAGCTCAGGGCACTGCTGCCTTTTTGTACACAGCTACAGGATGAAAGAGACTCTCTCAGAGCAGCTATAGAACCTGGACTGGTTTGTATAGCAATCCACATCTTGGTTGGAATCACCTTTTCTGGTAAATGAAATAATTAAATCTGGGCTCTTTTGTACTTTTGATTTATGAAACAAAAGCTGGGTAGGGTTATTAACCCTTGTTCTCAGTTTAAACTCCCATCAGAGATACTAGTGGGGAACTTTTCCTGAGAAATCCTAAAATCTGGTGATGGATGAACATATGCCATGAGCTGAGGATGGTTGTTTGTGGAGCAGTGAGTGAAATGTCCTGTGTGGCCAATCTGACTGTGAAAGTCCAACAAGGCAAGCAGTAGATCTTGAAAGACCATCTGGCCACACAGAAGAGTATTTGATGGTGAGGTAGAGGTTTGGGGCTGTAATGGGGTGGGAATACTAATGAAACCCAGTACCAGAGGAGAGAACTGTCTTTCTGCAAGGATTCCAGCTATTTCTGTAGTGTGTCACCCACATCGGTGCTCACAGCAGCTCAGCAGTATCCTTACATACCCTCCAAAATCTGCCACACGAGCCCTGTTTTACAGAGACTTTTCTAGTCATTTTAATAAGAGCAGTTCACCTTTTCCAAAGAAAAATCCATACAGAATTTCACCACGAATATCTGAAGCCCCGAAAGCCAAGGTTAAATGGCCAGGAGGCCTCATTTCCAGCGAGCAGGTGCTCCAAGGCAGCAGAAGAAAGTCTCCAAACAATGAGCTAAGCTGGAGCAGGGAGGAAGCTGCACAGAGGAAGGTATCCAGTGATTGCTGGAGAACAACTTGTCTTGGTCACTACCCAGGATGATTGCATGTTAAAGTTATTGCTCTTCCCAGATACGCAGCACGCACGCCGAGTCCGCGGCCAAAATCAATTAGGGGCAGTCACATCACACCACAGAAGGCTTCACACACATTGCCAGCCTTCACTGAGCAACAGAACTGCTGATTAGCTCATGGAGGGTTGAGCAGGGAGGGCAGCGGGTGAAGAGTTCACCGCAGATTCTTTATGCATCTGATTTCCTCCCGTCCGCTCTGTTTGTGAATTTGCCAATGGGAGGAATTTGCGAGATTGACCCCGACTTCCCCCAATACTTTCAGAACTCACGGCTACTTGGTGATTTTGGTGGCACAGATCATTTCTAAGCTGGTTTGTTCATGGCTGAACTCCCTCCACCCAAAGCTGTACCATGATGGAGATGTTTAAGGAAGCAGAATGGTGAAATACAGAAGGACCCAGCAGCTGAATGGCAAGAGCAGAAACCCTCTATTACTTTCTTTTGAGCCCAGTGCTTTCACCTCTGAACTGGGCACCCACAGCCCAATAACATCCCCCAAGTGCCTTCCCACTGACCCCTAAAGGTTGTGGGTCAAGGCTGGACCTCCTCACTCCTCGCTGTGATACTACAGCCTGCTTTCATCCAAACGGGTGCTGAAGTCACACGTTCAGATCCCCAGGTCTGAAAGCACTGGGGTCAAAACCCATTTCCATCAGGAGAAAGAGAGCAGAAAATTCTTTGGCCCTACTCAGAGACAAGGGAGAGGAGAGGATGAGTTGGGCAGGAGCCCACATGTGCTTGAACAGAAAGCTCTGATGTTTCACAGACGTGGGGAGGAATCCTCTGAGAGATGCAAGGCACAGCCCGGGCTGGGTGAGCTGCTCCAGCTCCTGCTTCAGAATAAAAGCTTGTCCCCCAGAACATCCATGTGTACATGGAAAAAGGACGGGAAAACAAATTCTTTATCCTAAAGCCTGCCTGAGTTATCACTCATGATAATGTCACCAAATCCCCTGAAATCAGGATAAATAAAACCTTGTAACACTGATGTTCTGGTGTTACTGAGTTAGGCATTACTTTATTCTTGGCCAAGGTTTGTGTGTGCAGCCAACAAAATTCTGGCCTCCACACCAACACTGATACAAAACTTTTCCACTTATTTATACATTTTTTGGCAAACAAATAGATTAAGGTTCATTGGTTCAAAATTACATCATTCCTTAATTAGTATTCTGTCTTCTATTAGTTATTGATTTTTCACTGTTCATGCTAATTACTCCATATTTTTAGTATGTTTTTCATCTGGAAAGCAGGGACTTTCCAGCACACATATAGCCAGTCTTTATTAATATTTTTTTTATCTTCTGGTTTCTGCAAAATGTCCTTGTGGTCCTTAATTCTAGACTCCTTGTATCCAGTTTCAACAATACACCTCTCTTCTCCCAGGCTTTGTTCATTGAACTATATCAGAGTTAGTTTATCAAAACTCAGAGTTTCAGTAGTTTTCCCCAAGCTCCAAAATTAGTTTAAGACAACTTTGCTAAATGCTTCTAAGAGTAATTTAAGAGTAACACATTCTTTTTAATTAATAAATACAACTCATTTTAAAGTTCACCAAAGCCATTAACCAAAATTATTTAAAAGTTCTATTGTTTCTAACAATAAGCCACATTGAGAAGTGACTCCTGGGACAGAGCAGCTCCAAGGTTCCTGGCAGGGGCAGAGTGGCAGCTTCTCTTGATGCTCCAGAGAAATTACAGACTGGACACAGCCACCTTTGTGGAGTGTCCCACTTGGGGGTCATTTTGATGACACTTCGATTGCATCTGAGGAGCTCTAATTATCCCTGTGGCGTGAAGGAGCAGCAGGAAGTGTTCAGGCCACCCTGACTGCCCAAAAAGTGTCCATGGCCACAGTGTGTGTGATTGCCCTGAAAGCAAGGAGGGGCTGGAGACAGTCCTGGGGAGGCAAATGGCCAAACACAACCCACCTGAGATGCTTTCTGAGGTGGTCTGGGGGAGCAGGAACATGTTTGAGGACACCTGCCCTGGGTGGTAACTGGGGATTTGATTCAGCTGTGTCAGGACCAGCATTCCCCAACATCTCTGTTCCACCAAGCATTTAGCGCAGCTCTTCTTAGAGGGTGAGAGCCATACCCTAATTGTTGGATTCTGCCTGTTCCCAGGAGCAGAGGGAGGAAATAACTGTCCCCAGTGGCACAGTGACAGCATGGGGATTACTGAGGTTGTGTAGGAGCTGCAATTTATATCAGGTATTTATCATTTTACAGTGTTAGTTTTCCTTCTGCTGATATGTAGATGTTTTTTCTTTTCCTGCCACCCTTCTTGCAGGGTCTGCCAGTCTTTAATCTGAAGCTGAGTTGTTGGCAACCAAGTGGCCAATGGATGTTTGGGTGGTATAATGAGGCTGCTCAGACTGGAAATAATAATTTTATTGTGAGATTAAAAAAAAAAAAAACACACACACACACAAACATTTTAGTTGCTGGACTAAGCGTTTCTAGAGGGTTTCAGCAGTGAGAGTGAGGTATGCCCCCCACTTTTGGGGCTCTGAGTGTGCCTCTTTCAGCTTCCCAGGGAGGCAGAGCTGCTATGTGGCTGGGGATGGTGCAGCTTTCCTGGCTCCTCTGCAGGCATGGAGTGGAGGGTGAGTGCCAGAGAAGTGGAGTAAACACCAGTAAGAGGGGCTGGGAACAATAGCCAGCCTCTTGGAGATGGGAATATTTTCCAAAAGGAAAAGTTTTCACAGGATTTAAAAGCAAATAAAAGGAGCCCTTGAGGACTCAATGAATCCTACAGAGCTGCAAGGTCAGGGAGTGAGAAAAGCAAGTTCTTGTATATTGTGGTGACAAATCAGATATAAGGAGGTGGAAGAAGTTGCTCATACTGACAAGCCCTTCAAGGGCAAAGATTGCCCAAGCACTCCTTAAAAAATAAGTTGTGGAGTTTTTTGTGGATTTTTGTAAAGTGTCCCAGCTGTTTTTACAGGGAGTTCCTCTGTCAGGAAGTAATGAGATCTTGCTGCCTGATTGATAAAACACACACAGTAAAGAGGTTTCATCTGTCGTGGTCTTCAGGGCATCACTGTGCTCTTATATATATATATATATATATATATATATATATATTGCTCTGCTGAATCATGCTCTGCTCTCTGGAAACTGCAATCCTATTGGCAATCCCTTCTTCTCCACCCTCCACCCCTGGCATTATTTCCCTTGACAGCCATTTCCCAGTTTTTAATTTTTTTTTTTTTTTTTTTAAAGTCAAGCTACATCCAGAAGAGTATAGCTTGTGGAAGGCAGTGTTTTGTCTGCTCTAATCCTACTGGGAACAGATTGAAGACTACAGAAAATCGTGCCTGGAAAAAACCCCTCCAATATCTCTAGCTGCCCACGTTCTGTTGCGTTGCACACACATCTAACCATGTGCAAGGCAGACCTGAATGTTATTTTCCCTAATTATTCTTGTAAAGGGACTTGAAAAGAGTTTGGGTGAGAATTGTGAACGTTTCAAAGCTACTTCTATTTCAAAGCTTTCTGGAAAACAATACAACTTAAAACATTCAACTGCTGGTTTTCCTAAACAATACTATTTTGGAATGGGGTTTTTCCTATTGAACTGATGTTTTTACTTGGGATTGGTTTGCGAGATGCAGGCTGATCTGCTCTAAGAGTTGCTAAATCAAGGCCTCTGATTTTTTTTTTCCTTTGGAAAATTCTTTTCCCCTTTTTTTCTGTGTTCTCAGTGCGAGCTAATGTGGAAAGTGCTCTGAGCATCTTTGGAGTGTGGTTTGCTCAGAGGAGAAAAGACTTTGAGAACCAAGTTGTGTTTCCAGTGTCCTCACATCCATCATCTCTTTTCAGCCTGATCTTCCATGTCTGTTCTAGTCCTTTACTGCTGTTTCCAAAACAACAAACCCCTTGGTGGGCAGGAATTCCTGGTCTGGCTCGGTGGCCTCGGGCATCCCTGCTGGGAAAAAGCAGGGTGGCTAAGTGGTGGGAGGAGACAGAGGACTCTTAATCCCCCCCCCAAACATTAATAATGCTAGAGGGTTTAAAAAAAAATCTGAAAAACATGGAAAAAACATAATAATACTTAACTTATAATTTTAAGATGTGTGGGCAGCAGGATAAGGGAGGGGATTCTGCCCCTCTACCCTGCTCAGGTGAGGCCCCACCTGCAGAGCTGCCTTCAGCCCTGTGGTTCAACAGCAGAAGAATGTAGAGCTGTTGAAGAGAGACCAGAGGAGGCCACATAGATGCTCCAAAGGCTGGAGCCAGGCAGGGAGAGCTGGGGTTGTTCACCTGGAGAAAGCTTCAGGGAGAGCTTGGTGCCCCTTCCAGTGTTTCAAAGGGCTCCAGGAGAGCTGGAGAGGGGCTTTGAGCAAGGACCTGGGGTGACAGGACAAGGGGGAATGGGTTAGAGACTGGGGTTAGGTGGGATATTGGGAAGGAATTGTTCCCAGGCTATGCTTTTCAGTTTACTCTTCCTTATGCAAGCTCAGAGTCATGGAACCACTTGAGATGCTGAGGGGCTTTTCTTTTCCTTTAACAGAAAAACTCTGTCCTCAGTGATGCAGAGGAAGTCATGAAAAATGCAAATGCAAATTAGTCCTATTCAGTTGTGTGATAAGGCTGAATAATCAATGGCTTTAAAGACTGGTGTTGCCAATAAAAATTCCTCATGTATTTTCTTCTCCTAATGGCTGGAGACTGTTCATTCTGTTGCAATCCCCTTGGCTGCTATGGGTTTGTTCTCTTAGAATTGTGATGAGCCCATGAATTCAGCTGGAAGGAGGAAAGGGATGCTCTCCACAGCAGTTTGGAGAGTCAGGTAGTAGCATATCTGCTGCCACACCTGTTGCAAGTGTTCACATGTGCTCTTTGAGGCTAGAATTCAATTTCCTGGGATTGTCCCTTAATTAGGACCTACAAGTCACAGGATGTGGAGGTAGGGGTTGTATTTCTTGTAGGATGCTCAGTATAGACCAATGTATCTGAAGTAATGTGTTTGAGGGGTCTGGAGAAAGCTTATCAGGTGCTTTGTTGTGGGTTTTATTTTCCTTCCTTTTTTGTGGTAGTTGAGATTTGTGATGTTGTATAGACCTATTTGGCTGTCATCCCCATCTGGCTGTGCTTAGCTTGGTGACAAAATTCACATCCTGACAGAAAGGAGGAGGAGGATTGGTAACAGGTGATAGACTGAAGCGGCATCTCCTGCCCTGTCTCAGGCTTCTGGAGAGGAAAGGGGGAGAAAACCAAAGTGGGCCAGAGTTGAGGTTTATAACCTGAGCACCCATAAATTCATCAGCAGAGTCCTTGCAGCTCATCCAGGTTTGGAGAGCTGGGAATTCTGGCCCCACACCTCCCTTCTGGAGCAGCGACAAGCAGCCCCCTTCAGCGTTCCCTTGCCTGGGAAATGATGCTCTCACCTCATTTGAGGCTTTGCTTCTCCAGCCAAGGAGCAGCCATTAATTTGGGCTCCCTCTGCACCAAACACATGGCTCCTGACAGCCATTTCAAGGCAAGGCAATTTATGGGACAGCTGAGAGACAACTGAAACCCTTCTGAATGTTTTTTAAGGTCCTTACTGGAGGCAGCAACACAACAGGTCTGCAGGATCTTCCTCCCTTTCTCCAAAGCTTGGGTGCACCTAGCCCATGTGTGGGACTCTGTGATGCTATGGCAGCCTCCTGGGAAAGTCACTGTTTTTCCATGGAGCACTTTTCATCCCTCTGCTTGCTGGGCTGTGAGTGTTCTAGGGCAGGTACCATATTGTTCTGTTCTGTTTCATACAATACTTGGCGAAGAGAAAGCTGTCTTGGCTCTTTACCGCATCTCCAAAGTGCTAAAATATTACTAACCTTGTAATAAATCTCACATTTTTATTATTGTCTCACACTCCGCAGTTTGTTTTGGCTCTGGGAATCTGCAAATTTGGACCAAAAAAAAAGAGTAAGAACTTGTTAAAGTGGAGCAAATGAGCACCCAGCTTCAGTCTCTTTAGCAAGACACAACTGTGAATAACTGTTCCTTGGGGAAAAGAACACAGGATTTCCTGGAACCAAATTCAGGACTTGACAGAACTGTTTGATCTTCAACTGATGTTTTGCTTTTGTATTCTAAGCAACAATAACATCATTTAAAGCTATAAACAGACCATTTTCCCTCGCCCTTGAAGCGAGTCATTAATTAGTTAATAACATGAATTAATTACCGCCTATGCATAATGAAAGGGGCATATTTGTTTTATCTATGATGTTCTTTCTAGTGGTGCGTTTTTATTAAGTCTCTCAATATCCGATTTTCCTTGTCCCCCTCAGGATCAAAAATCCTCCTTAAAGTCTGGTATAACACCTATGCCTGGGATGTAATGAAATGCAACCCTTAAGCGCACTCAGGATGAGATATGCAAAATAATTACTCTTGGATGACAAAGAGAAGCCCTGAGGGCTGTGTTCACAAAAGGATGCCTTGTTTCTCTGGAAGGTTGGATCCCTGCCTGCCCCGCTCACCAGGAGCCATGCTGTTGTCCTGGGCTGGGAATGACAACTGCTTGGTCAGATTTGGTGGCTAAATAAAAGGTTTGTCTAATTAATTACCAGGGTCTTGCTGATGGGGCCGCGCATGGTTCATGGTGAAAAGTTTACGTGCATGTTTCAAGCTGCTGAAAGGACACTTCAGATGTCCTCAGCTGAAAAAGAACTTCTTCTTTGATGGAGATTCTCCTGGTGGACGAGTAGGGAAGATGCAAAAGCCCAGCCTGCCTGGGAGTGCCTGTCTTCCTTTTGGGAAGACAATTTAATGCTTAGCTTAGGATCCTTGGCCTCTTCCCTCAGTGGCCTCTGGCCTCTCTACCCATGGCCCCAATCCTTGGAATTAAATTTCTGTTACCTGGGAGCAGCAGTGAGTGAGATGTGCCGCACAGACAAGCGAGCTTGCAGGGATATATCCCTCTGCCACGTCCCTTCACCAAACTTGGGACAGAAAACACTAAGTTTGAGCGACTATAAAAACCTGTTCCACATGTCACAGCATCTCTTAGGACCTCATGGTAATTCCTTTACCACAGCACATCAAAAATGCTTCCTCCCCTTCCACCCAAACTGAATGGAAACCTGACAAATCCAAATGTAAAAAATTAATCTGTTGATTTCCTTCAACAAAGTGGTAAAAGTGCCTTGGTGCTTCCAGATTGCTCTGGGTGTTTTAGGGACTGATCCTTGGTCAGTCTGGGCTATTCTTGGCCATTTGTCCTGTGTGCAGCCTAGGAAAGTCCAGATGCCTATTTTTAAAAAATGAAAAAAGGCTTTTATCTTTAAAAATGTGGCTCTATCAAGTTTTCATCAGGTCTTTCATGCTGTCCTTGCCCCCTCTGTGTGCAGCTGGGATCTCAGGAGTGCCTGACTGCAGCTCATGTGCAGCATAAGGATTTCTGCAATTTAAGGGTGATGTCTTGGGGTTTGTTTGTGGTTTTGTTTGTTTCAGCCTTTGTCAGCTTGCTCATATAACACAAGGAGAGCTATTTGCCTTAAGTCCAGGATGAAAAATAGATATTAAAATATTTTTTTCTCTGGATTAACCTGTCCATTATGTTTCTCTTGTTGTCTCTGAAGTAGAATTATTTGGAGCTCTTTCACGGCCTTAGCTTCTATTTTTACAAAATGACAAAATTTTAAGTTTTATGATGTATGTTTTGGAGGTGTGGTTTATTTTGTTGGGGTTTTTTTTTTTTCCTTTCCCTGAGACCAAGTGTGATCTGATTGTAATACTGTGAGCGATGGGCTGAACCACAACTCCCTTCTCCCTTGCTGTCAGTCCCTGAAGGATCTTTTATGCCCAAGTATCAGACAAATCCATCCACTGCAAACAGGAAAAACTTTCCTTCTCATTTCTGGTGTCTCTCCTGGCCCTTTGTAATCAAGACTCTATAGATATTTTGTTAAATGGAAATGTCAAATACACCCCACCCCAGCAGCTGGCTGAGACAAACATCTGGACAGAGCTTGCACAGATGTCCACAGGGCCTTTTTTGCTGAAGGGGCTTGTTGGATTTTTTTTGGAGTAGGTTTTTTGTTAGGAGTAAGAATTGTTAGGCTGGGAGAACTGAAACGTGGTTTCCTGTCACCGTGTGTGATTTGTGTGGGGCTGCGGGGAGCTCCAGGAGCCAGGTCCTCCCTACCACTGACAGCTCCAGGGTGTGCAGCCCTCCAGAGGGGTTTGAGTGGGATTGGGGAGGGGATGTCCCTGGGATAGTGCCAGGGGAACTCTGAGAGTTTGTTCCAGAGGAGGTCTGGGATAGCGAGGAGGCAGCGGAGCAGCAATCCAAGCAAATTTGAGACCGTGCCAGCTGCTAGCAATGGAAATCTTGCTGATAGGTGACTATCAGCCCATCCTGCCAGGTCAGCTCCCTGCAGGAATGATCCTTCTTCCTGCTCCTGGCCCCAAGCACACTCTGCTTCCAAGAGAGCTGATTGCAGCTTGGCCCTTGAGGCGAGGAGATGACTCCAGCATCAGCTGGTGTCATGAGCTCATTCCCTAATACTTTACCACAAGCTTGAGGTGCCTTTAGCAGGTAATGGAGAGCTGGCAACTGTCATGATTTGCAAAACAGTATCTCCTCTGCTCTGTTTAGTTCCTTCCAGTTTGTTTGACTTGGAGCTCAAGCCATATCGGCATCTCTTCATCTTCACCCCAGCTTTAAGCCCACCCTGTGAAATGCTAATGCTGCCTTTGCTGCCTGAGTTTGGGATCAGGGAAGCCAGAAGGGTCAAGGCAATTGAAAGCATTCTGGAGAGCTTCCAGGGCCCCAGGGCTCCAAAGGCCTCACCTCTGTGTGTGGGATGGAAGAGCATTTGGGGAGCTCTGTTTGGGCTGGATTTTCTTGGAAGATGTACTGAGCCCCTCGAGCAGAGGTTGTGACCTCTCTGTCCTCTCTGAGGTGTCTGTGCAGCCACAAGTCAATGTGGACTTGACCTCTGACTGTGAGCCTTGAATGCACAGCAGATCCCAGCGCCTGGTCTCAGCTGCAGCTTCTTCCTCCTCCCCCTCACACCCTCTTTGCTCTGGAGAAATCACCTGAGGCCATGAGTGAATATTAACAGCACCAGCCCAGCAGCATGCTGTGTGTTCCCTGCTGTGCCCCAGGCCCTGGTGACAGGAACTCTTGGTGACAGGAGTCCTTTGGTCCCTGCAGTGCTTTGGAGCAGTGGAAACACTGCTCACGGCTCTATTAGCTGCTATCTGTGAGAGCAGATCCTTATTCCCCAGCTGGGAAGGTGTGAAAATCACACTCTTGCATTACTGCCTTCCTCCTCCAGTGGAAGGAGAGGGCTGAGTCCAGGCAAAAAAAAAATGAGGCTGGACCTTCCCCTGGTGTCCTGTGAACTGCTTCACTGAGTGGCTGGGGAGGAGATGTGGCTGCACTCCCTTTATCCAACCCAGTTGTCAAACATTAGCCCAACTTCCAGAGAAATGCATCATTCCTGTGGGGCTCCATGTGAGCATCTGCTGGGCTGAGGGTGCGCTGCTCGAATCATGTTCTGTGTCTTAGGGTGCTCCCTTGGATCTTGTTTCCTCATGTGCTACTGCAAGCACAAATGAAGAAGTAACTTATGAAATCCTTCTTAAAATCTTTCTTTAATGGGGTATTTTTTTGGCTTTACACAGGGTTTAGGAACAGCAGGAACTGGGGATGTTGCCCTAAGTTTTTCTTCTTTATCACAGATTTCCTGGGTAAACCTGATCAATTTTGCTTCCCCTGTAAAATATGAGGGAGGAGAAGTATTTTCTATTCCTACAGAGACTGTAAGGGCCCACAGCAGTGGATGCTACTGGCAGTGGGAGGCTGTGACA
Organism: Regulus satrapa; assembly: GCA_013396955.1. Lineage (NCBI taxonomy): Eukaryota > Metazoa > Chordata > Aves > Passeriformes > Regulidae > Regulus > Regulus satrapa. The sequence goes on from VWZN01018671.1 coordinate 500,704, forward strand.
ACCAGCTCTGTGTGCTGACAGGTCCCTAATCAAAGCAGCTTGTTCCACCCTGGACCAAGTAGAAGCAGGAATGCCACTGGCCTGGGAAGCAGGACATGCCTGGCTGCCACATGTGGGGAGTTGGTGTGAGTGCAGCTGACAAAATTCATGCAAGGACTGGGCTTGCCAGCTGCTCCTACAAAGCTCTTCAAATGAGGAGGTGAAATGGAAAAACTGGAAGGGGAGGTTAGATTGAAAACCATCACTTATTTCAGTCACTGGTTCAACGTGAATATGACACGGGGTGGTTCTTACAGCCTCTAAAAGCCAAGGTGCTTCCTATTCCCCACCTTTGATGCATGGTTCCGATAAGGGAGTCATCAAGAACTTCAGTGTGAATCAATAAGCTCTGGGTATCTATTTGATTCTGATTTGTTGGGCTTCAAATCAAAGTTCCCTGAGAATCACAAGACCGAGGCTGAAAGTGCTTGATCACAGAACAGTGTTTCTATTGTGAGTGCAACCACAAAACAACAAGAAACTCGTCTCCCGTTGATGAGCTGTGTGGGTGTTCTTGTTTTTAAACACAGATTTCCATATGCAAGAGATGTGGGCAGTTCCCACTTCATTTATCTTTGCTATTGAGCTCATGTGCAAACAACTCAGATTCCAGTTATGTTATTTCACGGTGATAATATGAATGGCATCCCAAAGCACAGATCTCCTTAAAGCAGGGTTAAGTGACCCTAAAACTTTGAGGGGCACATTGTGAACTGATGCAAACTGAAAATAATGGGATTTGTTCTGACTCTGGCTTTATGTCTTTCATGATTTTCAGAATTTTCAGTGGCCTTTGCAAAACGAAGGGATTTTGTGGAAGAGGAACAATGAAAAGTTTCCTTTTCCATCATGCTTTTCAAACAATTGGGTAAGACTTCTGAAAATTGAAAAGTTTTATCATAAGCTATTGTTCTTGGCTGATTCTCATATTCTTCTTCCAGCACATAGCTCTTGCTTGGTGTTTTCTCCTGTATCTGTGCTATGCAGATGACGTTATTGTGATTAAATGAGAAAATACAAGAAAAACTGAGTCAGCTGAGTGCCAGGCAGGTCTTAGTGAGCTTTTGGATCAAGTTATTCCATGGTCCTGCAAGGCTGAAGTTTCCAATAATACACACTCTTGCTGTTATTCCAGTGATGAGTAACTCTGGGATGTAGTGGGGAAAATCAGCTGAAAATCTGCTCAGGAACATCTTGTGTGTTCACAGGGCTCATCAGCATGTCCCAAACACAAAAATAATTTCTCCAGTTGTGTATCTTCTCCCCTGGAAGCTTGATCTGAAGTGTAGGAGACCTGGATTAGCTCTATGATTTAAAGAAGTCTCTTCCAAAGCTTGGTGAGAAGGCAGAGGGGTACATGGGGGAGGAAAGGAAGGTTCTGGGCATGCTGAACCTGAAGGGAGAACCCAAAGCTTCAGGGTGCCCAGTTTAATGTCACAAAAGGCTGCTTTTCCCAGAGGAGTTTCCCCATCTGTCAGTGAATCTGGAGGCTACTTCCCTGCCCTCTAACTTCTTCTAACCAACTTTTCCAGCCCACCTGATGTTTATAATCAGCTCTGCATGTCCAGCCCTGCCTCTGACAACTCCCTGCTTGTGGCACTCCTGGGAAGGAGAAATTCTCTTTGCCTTCCTTCTGCTCACCATAGTGGTGCCCAAGAAAAGACAGTTTTGAGCAGGCTGTAAGGGAGAAGAGAGTGTCACAGTTCAGATGTCCAGCTGCCCTTTCAGGCAGTTCAGCTGGGGAGTGGAAAGGGCTACAAGGGCAGCAAGGAAACCTGTGGAGCTCCATGGCACTTTAAAGCCAGACATGACCCAGAGTTTAAGTCCTGGCTCTCAAGCCCTTTGGAGGAACAAGGAAGATCAGCAGCAGTGGATCAGCTTTCCAGACAACAGGCACAAGTTAATGGGCAGAAGAGATCTTTCCTCTGTAACAAAGGTTTAAGAGGAACAAAATGCAAGAGCGAGAAACTTAAGATTTTTCAAACTTAAGCCTTTCCTCCTACTTTCAAAACTAAAACTAAGCTAAGTGCTGCATTTTTTTTCCACTGTGTTTTTTAAGGGATCTCTTTCTCATAGCTCCATTTCCTGAAGTGGTTCCATTTCTCAGGGTCATCCTAAGGCTGCAGATCCTTGTGGTATTGCTCTTCCAGCAGCCTTCCCAGCCCAGTGGGGCTGCGTCTGAAATTTGGGATGGAAGCTAAGAAGCAGCCATACCATATCCCTGTGCCAAGCTGTGCTTTGCTTTTTATTGCCAATATCTGCAACTATCCCCTCCTGTGATTTGAGACTTGCAGAACGTCACTTCTAATTCTTGATTGCAAATGGGAATTTGACTTTGCCATTCAAGATTCAAAAGTTAATCCTGAGACACCGTTGGCTGTATTTGCTACTTCAGGGTCTGTGGAGCACCTGGCAGGATGGCATTCCCTCCTTGGTTGGGTAACTTTAGGCACCAGGTAGTCTCTAACTCATTTAAGAGGCTGGAGTTGCCCTTTGCAAGTGCCAAGCTCCACTCAGAGCACCAGGAATTGGTGTGACAGACTTTAAAGAGCCATGGGCTAAATTAGTCCCTCGCTGCAGAGAGGGGCTGAATGATTTCTTTGTACTCAGATGACTGGTTAACTCTAAACACTTCTATTCTTTACTCTTCTCCCCATTATTCTCCCTTGCTCTCCAAATGAGCCCAAAACAAAGACTCAAACCAGGAACTGCAGCGGGGGTGAAAGCTGAGAGCCTGGGTCTGCCTGTCATGGAAGAAATCAATTGGCCTTTGTACTCTGGAGATAAATAGCAGAGGGGGGATAAGGCTTTGTGGCTGAAGATTGTAAGTTATCTGCTTTGAGAAAAGCAAATNTTGTGCTGTCATTGTTAGATGTGGTCAGGGCGTCTCTGGCTTGAACTGGTGTGTGAAGAGTCGAGTCAGCAGGATGTGAACTGCCTCTGATAGAGGAGGGTAAGATATTCAGCATTTAGAAGGCCAACAAGTCCAAAACTCCCCAAAGGGAAGAAGCTTTTAGCTTCTACTTCCTCAGAGATCTTCTGGAGGTAGATAATCAGTGGTAGGTCTATCAGGGAGAGGAGGTTAGGAAGAAAGGCAAGGTCACGGGATAAATCCTGCTTGTTGCAGCACTCCCATGGGCTGGGAAGAACTGGTGGTCAATCCTCAGGACTGCTTGCAGAGGGAGAAACATTTTGAAAGATGCACAGAATTGCAAAGCAAGAGACTTTTCTTGTGCTTCATTCCACATTTCGCTGCCAGAGAACAATGCAAGGCTGCTCCTTGCAGCTCATTTCTTAAGGCTGTTTCTGTAATGGTTACTTTATTAGAAGATAATCAGGAAAACTTAGAGGAAGGGAATAAAAGCTCAGCCTAATCATCGTTGTTTGCCAAATGCTGGGACATCTCTAAGTGGTCCAGAGCAAAGGTTCCTTTTGCCCAGCACCTTTCCTCTTCAAGTGACCAGTGTTGGGGGCAGAGGGGACCCACCCAAGGCTTGACCCCCCAATCTTCCCCAGTCCAGCCTGGGAGCCTCCAAAACCCAAAGGCTGTGTCTACATCTTTGGTCCAGTTTAGTCTCTTCTGAGATGGCTACCAGATAATTTTTAGCATGTTCCTTTTCTACTTGACAGCGTTTTTACATTCCAGGAATTCTTTCAATAGCTTCAATAGCTTTTCAATGAATGACACTGACATAAGTTCATTGTCAATGTATTTTCTCCACAAAGCAAGAAAAGTCAACTTTTGTTATTGCAATAGATCTCAGAGACCAGGTCACTCATGGTCTTAAATCAGGGTGCTTCCATTCAGAATGAGTTGTTCCTTGCTTTTGTCAGCAAACCAGCTGAGAACTGGCTCAGGCACCAAACCAACAAACCCACATGTGTGGGTGTAAACGCAGACGGGGTAAAAATAGTCTTTGGTACCTCTTGGTGTGTGATTTCCCTGCCTCCCTTTAGCCCCTGCTGAGAACCAGAATTTGACTGAACACTGTCCCCAGGAGAGCTTGATGTACCAGACAACTGCTCATGAAGAATGGCAGGCGACGTTCCTTCTCCACTTGCAGCAAGTCTGATTTCAAAGGTGTTTTCCTGCCAAGTGTGAGCTCTGTCCTGTTGAAAAGCAGTGCCAGATCAAACCTCTCCAGTCTGAGGTCTAAGCCAAGGAAAGGCTCTTTTTCATTTAGCTCACACATCAGAGCTATGTGTGATATTCCATAGTGCCTGCTACAGCACCCCAAAGAATTAAGCTGTTGTTTTGGCCAAAACCTCTCCAGGAAAAATGCAATCAATTTAATTCTGCTGTCTCTGGGCTTCTGGGATGGGTCTAATTGCAGGTGTTGGGCTGTGCATCCACACTGGTGGCTGCTCTAGGTTCTGAATTATTTGTAGTGAGTACAAACACACGCAGAGCCTTTTTGTACATCTTATTCTAACATTTCTGTGGGTTTTTTTTGTTTTGTTTTTTTTTTTTTTTTTTTTGCTAGTAGGCTTCTCCCTTTCACCACAAGGTGTGTCTACACCTTCAGAGTGTGCTCAGCTCCTGAGACAGGCTGTCAGCCTGGGAACCAGGGTGAGCTGTTCTGAGAAGGGAAAGGATTCATGTAAGTGATCAAGTGGCTGAGGAGAGATTCCCTCTTAAACACTGAAATTGTGGATTTGTGTGAATGGAACCCCTGAGATCGTTACTTAAGGTATTTTTTCCATTCTCCCTCCAAAATCTTGTGGGGGTGAATAAAAGATGGAAGGACCCAGACCTGCTCTGGGACCAGGGGAGGCTCGAAGAAAAATTTATTGGGAGGGTGCTGAGGCCCAGAGTGCCCAGAGCAGCTGTGGCTGCTCCTGGATCCCTGGAAGTGTTCCAGGCCAGGTTGGACAGGACTTGGAGCAGCCTGGGACAGTGGAAGGTGTCCCTGCCCATGGCAGGGGGTGGAATAGGATGGGCTTTAAGGTCGTTCCAACCCAAACCCATCAGTGATTCTGTGATGCAGACAAACACTGCCAGCATCCATGTGTAGATGAGAACTGGGGCTGCTGCTTGGCTTTGTTGGGGGTTTTGTTAGTTTGTTTTGGGTTTTTGGTTTGGTTTTTTTAATTCAAATAAACATTGTAGTCCTATTTTTTTGAATGGTTGAAGGACATGGGAACCTCTTTTTCCCAGACATTTTTTTCTGGGAATCTGTGCTCCCTCCACAAAGTGCAGGATAAACAAACTAGAAATTTTGGGTTTTCAAATCAAGATAAATAACTATTGTTCTGCCCTCCCCCCTGCCTCCTTCCCTTCCCACCATCTCCCCAGCTGCCTTCCCTCCATGAGAGCATCCCTTGGGAACTCCTCTGTCCCAGATGAGGACAGAGACTCCTCTGTCCCTGTGCAGTCCTCACATAGCACATCTCCTGCTGAGGAACAAGGGCAGCACTCATTATGTCTTTTCCTCTGTGTCCACAGCTCCAGAAACTAGCCCCAAATCAGAAAAATGTTGGTTTGTGGCTTCCAGGGCCTCTGCAGCCCATGAGTAACCAATGCCATGGCCTGAGTTGGGCTGCAGTCTGGTTCGATCTGGGTGCCACTGGGGAATAATGGGTGATGAACTCCTCTGCTTTACACTTAAATAGGATCCCGTGAGCTTACCCTGCAAAAGCTTTATCTTCTCAGAGTTTCCCATCAGGAGCTAATTTTATACAGTCCCTGCTATAACAGATCTCTTCCCAGGCCTCAGAGACTTGGACATAATTTTGTTCATCAGCTGTTGTGACTCGTGGTTAAAATGGGAGGAGCAGGAAATGAGGGAGTCTGGTGTGGCAGGGAGTGAAAAATCTCTTTGCCAAAAGAAAAAGCTGTCCCAAACCACTGGACCTTGCCTACTAGGAGAGGAAGAAGAGGTGGCAGAGTCCTAGGAAACAGGGGTATGGCATATGGGGTGTAAATGTGATCATAAATTGATACATATAAGGTGATGATAGCTGTTCACCAGACAAAAAAATCTCCAGTTTGGAGAGCAAGCATAGGGAAACATGAAAGTATTGCTTAATATATAACCAAAGTCCTCCTTGATGCAGCTTAAGCCTTTCTCTTGCTACTTCTACTATCCACCACAGTCTCTGGGAAAGGATGAATCCATTCTCGTGTCCCGAGTGAATCTGAAGATCATGATCATCCATCTTCTAGACTAAACAATCCTCCTTCTTTCACTCTTTTCACATAAATCACATCTTCTTACTCTTCTTGCTGCTCCCTGTTGGACTCTCTCCAGCTGATTCCCATCCTGGTTTCTGGGAGCAGTCACTACGTTCCAAGCTTCCTCTTGGATGTGAAATGACAGCCTGAGCTGCGGCAGTGAAGGTCTGGGGACAGTGGGATGGAAATCTTCCTCTTGGAAAATGAAAGTATCAGCCAGGATGTGCAAGCAGCTGGTCCCCTGTTTTTCCTGCGCTGGCCAGGGCTGACTCTGGGGGTGCTGGTGCCTGATGTGGGCAGCAGAGTTCCCAGGAGGGAGAGGATGCCTGAGTGCCAGCCCGGGAGAAGCTGTCCCATAGCAAAACAAACTGGTGAGATCCCGTGTGTGCTGCCCTTCCTCTCTGACCAACACACACACCTCATTTCTGCTTCCCAACAGCTGGCACCCAGCACCTGTGTTCTTTTGAGATCAGAGCTGCTTCACTACTTGAACCCTGAGGACACCAATAATAAAATCCTTTTTTTCCCCCCCAGTTCCCAGTCCTTAAGGCAAGTTCCTTCTTCCTCCCTCCACCTCACCTGTCCTTTTTTTATCTATGAGCTAAGTATGTAAAGAGTCCTGGATTGCACGGACACTTGAACATGAGCTTAATTGCTGCACTTGCAAATAGAGAACAGACTCGCTGGTGGGTGAGAGAGCAGCAGGATCCAGAGGAGCTGTGGGGGGCCAGGCACTGAGCCATTTGCCTGATGTTGATCTGCATCTTGGTTTGCTGTGCCTGGAGCCGGGCAGCCATGCGACACCACTGCACTTGTCCCTCTGTCCTTGCTCTGGGAGCATCCATCCTGTGGGGCAGCTCTATGGCACCGTAGCAGCTCTGGCCTCTTGCTTCATCCCAGCTCGACCGGAGCCCAGCTTTTCCTCCCTGCAGCATCCTCCAGGTGCAGATAAAGCTTGGCTTTTGTGCCCGGGGTGGCCAGGCTGTATGTTCATAATTCCCTCTCCTTGTCAATATTCAAGGAAAAGTGCTGATAAGGCTTGTTTGCTCTCTGTGGGTATCCCTACCTGGCTGCCATGCAAAGCCCCCAAGAGCAAACAGAAGCAAAATGGGCCAGATTTGGGACTGCTGGAATAAATGCAGGATGGCCACGCTGTGCGTGGAGCCAAATGCTTTGCATAGTTGTGCTGTCAGCAAACACAGGCAGCCAGAGCAGGGAACCAGGCGCTCGCACAGCTGCTTTCTTAGCTCCTATTTGCCTTTGCATTTGTTATCTTGGACATAAAGAGCTCTGCAAGCTGGGGAATTGGGCAGTTAACCTCAAATAAACCCCAAAAGATCTATTTCAGTGAAGTGGAACAGAGTCTGTTGAACCTAATGGAGCTGGGCTTGCTTGCGCCGAGGGTGATTTGGACTCTCAAGGTTTACTGTTTCCTGGAAGTTAATGACATTTGGGGGCATTTTTTGCATTGTGTGCAACTTTGATTACGGCTTTTTCACCTTGGCTTTGTGTCTGCACGACTGAGTGTGTGTACACACATGTGAAGGAGAGCAGGCAGCAGAGAAGGGATGCACCACTGCAAAGACAGATACTTGGGCTTGCTGGGAAATAGCCTTTCTACTCAGACAGCAAATATTTGACACTGAGTGAGAAAATCAGGTGTGCTGTTTGACAGAGAGGGTCCCTGCAAAAAGAGATTTGACCCACCAGCAGATTATGTAATAGCTTCACCCAGCCCCTGTACTTAAAAATAGAGTTTAGGATCAAAGTATCCTGCAGGCAGACCGTTTTGTTTCTTTAAACAAAACCCAGTCATGCTGTATAAGGTCACCAAGCTCCCAAAGAGTTATCCAAATGGGTCTCTTCTCCAGCTCTGTGTAGTCACCAGCGCTTGAGAGATCATTGAAATAAAATACAGATCTAGCCATTTGGAGGCTCTGGAAGATAAAAGCCTAATTGCATCTGCTGCATCTCCTAAAAGCATCAGGCTGCTCCATAGAGCTTCCAGGACTTGTGATGTGGCCTGACTGAAACTAGAAAGAAAGTGTCCCCCACTTGGAGTGGCTTCTGGACAAAATATTGGTCCCATCTCCTGTTGGAAAAGCGTGGCCAGAGGCAGGCAGGGACAGAAGGAATTAAACCCCTTTTGAAACCCTTCTCTTGCCAGGATCAGATCCAAGGCACAGTTTGGAAGCTCAGGAGGCTGTATCCCATTCTCTCATTGTCCTTGTTGTCAAGCAGGATTTCTTACTATTTAATTCCTCGATAAAGACGAAACAGCACAGTGTGTTTACAGCTCTCCTGGTGATTTCAGTAAGCCTGACTGACACCTCTGCAGGAGAACCTCAGCTCTAGTCTCAGGTCTGCACTCTTCAAACACACACAGTCTATCCTGAGCCCCTGCTGGCTTTCTGCTACCCCTGCTTTGTGATTGCTGGGCGAGGTGTTGATGATTGTGCTTGCCTGGGAAGCCTGAGAGCTCTGATTTAACCCAGACAGAGCCTCCAAGGCAGAGCGGTTTCTCCTTTCCTCCCTACTGAGGAGAGAGGGCAGGATGTTTACGTGCTGCTCGGCCAAAAGTACCCAAATCCTGACAATCTTACTCAGTTTTGCCTGGTTTTTGGGATTTCTCCTTGGCACGTCTGCTATCAGCGGCTCCAGCTGAAACCTGACGTCCCCAAACAAACCCTGCCTTCAACGCCCGCCTTGCACCATCCTCCACCAGGTTCCCGCCTTGGCATTGCCCTGCTCAGAGTTCCTCTGAAACGCTGCCTTGTTAGCCCAGGAACAGGATGGGTGTTTGCTGCCCAGGGGCCAAGCAGCCAGGGGATTTATGAGACATGGAGAGCAGAGCCTGGAGGAAAATATTGGGTAATCGGAGAAGCGGCCTCGAGGAGCCAGGCGGGCTGTTTATCTCCCCCTGGGGGAAAGGCAGCTGGACCGTGTCACCTCCAACACACAAATCCCAGCCCAGCCTCATTCACAAAACCCCTCGAGAGCCCCTGTTTGTGCAGGGAGCCCTAGCCAGGCTTGTTGGAGAGGCTGTGCCCAGAGTGGAAGCACATGGAGCTCCTTCATCCCTCCCTGCCTGGCCGAGCATCCTCTGCCTCCCCCCAGGACAGAGATTCCTGCTGCCTACGTGTGGAGGAAGGAAGGAGCGAGGAAATGGTGCAGGGAAAAGCTGTCTTTTCCTGGTTTTTCTCTCTACAAGCCGAGTTTAATTTGCAGGGCAGTGAAATCGCCATCACTCAGGAGGCCGTGGGTCACTCCTGCCCTGCAGAAGCAGCAGAGCTCTGGGTCAGACCCCCTCAGGCTGTGTAAATCGGGGGGTGGATGCTCAGTTCTGATGGAAAACATGGTCACCACCTGCCCACCACCTTACCTGGATTTGCCATGTACAGCCAGTTGCTCTTTTATGCATGCAGTATCTGGTTTTCCGACATAATCCTTCCTTTCCCCGTCTCAGACTCTGTTGAGTCTGGCCCCTCACTCTCTCTAATTGAAATATAAGCATTGATGTGCATCAGACAGACCTGGGGTTTCATTCTGTGTTTCTTTCTTCTCCTTTTTTTTTTNCATGGTCGCCCATGGGATTATAGCTGTAACTTTAAATACCTTCCACCACCACTAGCTGAAATGAGGTTGGGGAACAGGGAGAATTAAAATATGCTTCAAAGGACTACACAGGAGGAATACAAACAGAAACAGATAGTTTGAATTTAATCTTATGTAGGCTATTTCATAGAGAATAATATCAGTTCAGGAGAGGTTTGTGCCTCTGGTGAGGGTAGAAGGAGGCAGCTGCCTGCTCCCCCCTCTTCCTCCCAGAGTCCTTTATGGGGAGATTTCTGTGCTCCACAGTGGGCAAAGGCAGGGTCACATCTTTTTTTCAGCTCTCCCATCAATTTGTTGCCTAAGTGCCCACCTCTGCCTGGCAAGGCATCCTTCATTCCTTTCAGTGCAGGCCTGTGGTCCTAAAGAAGACTAAAACTAAACAAAATCCTGTGCTCTCCTGCTCAGGACAAAGCAAGCACAAAACACTTGCGGCCTGTGAAAACATCCCATCTGCCTCTGCCTGGGGTGGAAAATCACTGCAAAAAAAAAAAAAAAAAAAAGGCTGTAACAAGTGCTGCAAATTCAAACCAAAGAGTTAATAGGTTAAAATAGCAAAACGTGTGTTTGCCTCGACCCCTTGTTTACTGGAGACATATGTGAAAATCAGAGTAGGTGCCCTTGGCTCCTTGCTGTCATTTATCACACATCCACCCCAGTAACAGGTCACTGGCCCTGCCTCAGCATGGAGTCCCTTCTGCATCTTCAGAAGGCACAGATCACTTCCAGACAGCCAGGAGGAATTGTTGCAAGCCCAGTGTTTGGGGCCAGGCCCCGGGACACCTGGGCTCGGCAGAGCCATGGTGATGGATGTGCGGAGCTGCAGGGCACCGACCCCTCTGCTCCTGCATTGCTCTGAAAGTTGATGTCACCAGGAGAGCTTCCCCAGGCCCCTGAGGGCTGTGTTCTGAGCAATATCCACCTTGTCTGCAGGACAGGAAGGAGATGGATGGGATGGCACCCTGGCACACGGGGTTTGGGCATCCCTACACCTGCTGCAGGGTGCACCTGCCATGAGCAATGCTGCTCTGTTGGCCTGGGGCTTGTGGGCTCGCATCCTGCTGAGCCAGGGAGGTGTTGGACAAAGGAATCCAAGTGAGAAATGGTGTTTGGTGCACTTGAAGCAAGAAGATAAACTGCCTCAGGTGTGTTTGCAGCTTAACCCCATCACCCACACTGACCTCTTCCCTACCTACAATTATCTTTTCTGCACATAAAACCCTTTTTGTGCAAGGCTGTAAGATTAAATGGGTGCATTGTGGCCTTTTGTGCATTTGGAGGGATTACCCTGCCATGCTGGTTCTCTGAATTTTAGCTTAGCAAGGGAAAACCCAACGTCAAAATGCTCGGGACTTCAGGATCACAGCCATCCCTCACCCTTTTCATCTTCATTTTCCCCCTACCTTTTTATCCAATGCTAGTTCACCAAGTTCAACTGGCCCCTAATCTAAAAGAAATTTTTAAAAATGGAGAAGAGCATCTCCAAAAGAAGCTACAAACATGGGGATAAAAAACTGGGTGGAGCACCTTTTCTGGAAGATCCATCTTCAGCATTGAGAAATGTGTTTATTTTTTATCTAGACATTGCACAGTGACTACCAGCACCCCCCAGATTTGAGCCTCAAGCTCTCTCCCCTCAGGTCAGTGGCTGTATTTGCATGAATCATTAAAAAAGGGGAGTATTTTGCTTCCTCCAGCAAGTTCACAGGGTGATGGGTGGGAGACTCGGTCACAGGCTGGTGCTGAGTATTTCACAGCAGAGCTGTAGGTTTGCTGACTGCCACCTCACATAGTTCCATGGTCACATCTTTTCCTAAATAAAGGAAAAGCCTGGTAACTGCTGACATCAGGAGGTCCTGCTCCCAGTCAGCCCCTACCACCTCATCAGCTTTTAAACCATGCAGATTTATAATAATGTAAAAGAGAAAAACAGGGAGGTGGGGAAAGAAAAGGCTGAAAGGTGAAAAACACGTCAAGAGAAACGTAATGTGAAATAAGGAGACATTAACTGCAAACTGGTGTTTGCGTCTCCAAACTTGGGTGACTCCATCTCGTTTAAGAGGTAGGAAGGAAAAACAAAAAATATTCATGCAGTTGGGCAAGCTGGAGCCAAACAGCACTGTAAGAATGTTTGTGATTAGATCAGGGCCAGTTGCTGTGTGTGAGCTCTCTCCCTGTTAGCACATCTGCCAGTTCATAAATGTCCATGGAAGCAAAAGGCTGCAGCATCTGCCTTTAATTGGGACAGATAAACTGCAGGCAAGTCAAATTCCTGGGCATGCTTGCACATGTCTATACAGAGCTATAGTCTCTCTTGGTGATCTCATTTAAACATAGTCAAAATGATTAAAAGATGCCCTTCCCTTTTGTTTTGAAATGTAATTTTCCCTCAAAAAACAATTGGGATGTTCCTGACAGCTGTGCAGCACTCTGTGTTAGTGCATCCCCAAGCAGATCACAAAAAGAATTAAGAATTGGGCAGGGTCAGGACTTAAAACTAAACTAACTGGTACTCTGTCTGGAAATTCTGATTTATCAGGATTGAAACTATTTGGGGGAATAAGTGGTTCCCTGAATTTAGGCAGAACCCAATGGGTTTAACGCTGCTGTGATCTAAATTTGAAATGTTCTTTTCTGGATAGAAACAATGCTTGATTTGGTTTATATTAAAAAGCTGGAGAACATTATTAAAAAAAGAAAAAAAGGAAAAAAGTCAAAATTGAAGCAAAACATCTTGAAAGTATTATAGCAGAGTCTTTTGGATAATAGCATTGTGAACATTTTAGAGATACAGTGCTTGACTTGAGACAGATACAGAAACACCAAGACCTTGACCATACCTCCAGCACAGGAAGAGCATTTTGCCATCAGTTCTAGGAGGCACAACCTCCCCATCCTGCTTTTGGATGACCTGAGGGGAAGATGTGGCACATCTGGGAATGGCAGCTGAGTTTCTAAATCCAAGGCCAGCTCCTGATCTCTGAGATAACACCAATCCCTTCCCTTCCTTGCCCTTCATCCTCCCAAAGGCTCACAGGACCTGCTGTGACACCTCGGGGGGTGCCACTGGCTCCCTGCTGACCAGATCACCCCTCTGGCCACGTCCCTGAGTGGCTGCAGGCTCCCATCACTCCTCCCTCCAGCTCCTCCACCCAAGGAGGAATGGGGAAATGCACGTTTAAAGCTACCCACAGTCACTTGAGTTGCAGGTATCACAGCAGAGAGATGGATCCATTCCAAACCTGCCCTCCAGATGGGTTTCCCAGATCTTCTATTTCTCTTAATTCAAAGTAAAAAGAAATTTATTCTCTTTGTGCTACTCTGGGGAGATGAAACACTCATAATGCCAACAATGTTTTCCATAAAAGTTGCTTATGCCATTTTCAAAAGGGGAGAGAAGGTGATTTAAAGCAAGGAGCAGGTTGGTTGAGAGAACCTCCATGAGGTCTCCTCCAGCCTGAATTTTCCTTATGATCTCTTGGCTGTGAGAAATGGTTTGGGCTTCATTTTTGTCCTATAGGGAAGCACAGGCAGATCCTCTCATCACTTGTAAAAAAATCTCCTCAGGAACTGTATTTGTTATTTAGGTGACTTTGATGCAGAGGAAGAGTAGATGGGCAGCTGGCAGGAAGTTTGTTTATGACTCCGGTGGTGTCTGGACTTGCTCTGGTGTTTGCGTCTCCAAAGTCTGACTCAAACCCAGTTCAAGCCAGTGGAAAGAATCCCAGCAGTTTAACAGCTATAGAGCTGCCACACTCTGGGAAGGATAAACTTTTGCTACCACATGCCTTCATAAATCTCTCTTTTTTTTTTCTGATGTGCTGGTGGCTCTCCTCAGGCAGGGGTTTTGCTGGTGCTTATTGGGGCATGCACAAACATATTTCATCCTTGCTGCTGTTACCCAGATGATGCTGCACCATCACAGCAGATCCTGGCACCAGTGCTGTGCCCTCTGCACAGACCAAATAAATGCTCTGCCCTCCCCTTGGGCACTGCCTGGGCCTCTGGGCCTCCATTTGCTGCCCTCTTGCCTTTGCTTTGAGATCACAGAATGGTTTGGGTTGGGAGGGAGAATCTCTATATTTATCTATATATATCTTTCTATATCTTTGGCTGCCTGCATTTGTTAATCTAATGCTGCTGAAGTACTACAAAGGGCACCCATGGCCTCCATGGTGTCTCCTTTTCCTGATCCAAGTCCAACAAAATATTTGCTTTGCTTTATTATCACTCTGAAAATCCACTGTTCTCCCCAAGAGTAAGGACATGGCTTACAGAGAGAGTGGCACATCTCATCAGAGCAAAGAAGCCAAGCCAAGCTTTTCCTTAGGGCCTTTATTAAGAGGTTTCTCCCTGTGCAAGGACAGCTTCCCAATGGGTGTGTGTGATTTGTAAGGCAAAGAAATGGTTTTGATAATCCACAACTTGCTTAAGCAAGGACTCCCCACACAAAAATGGTTTCCTGTCTTCAAAGGAAAGCTTCTGGAGAGCTGACCAGTCACTCCATGTTACTGATCCTCATTAGACCAGAAAAGTACATGCTTTCCCTCCAGGAAGAGTCTGTAAGTGTTGGAATTCCTAATGTTAGAAATTATTGAAACTGAGCAGTTTGAAATGGTAATTTTTCCTACAGCTGAAATTTAAAAGATGATGTTTTTCTTTCCCGTGTCCATTCTCATTATTTATCGGAATTTAGGCTGTGATTTACATCCCTAGCAAGTAAAATGGGTAAGCCAGACTTCTTCCAGGCCACTGCATCCCTTCTCCTTTGCCTGCTGCTGCTCCAGCCTTTTCCAAACACCTGCACTGCCACCTTCTGCCTGTCTTACGTCTCACAGCCGAATTTCCACCATGCTTCAGGGTCTTTTTGCTCATCCTGCCGAATTCAGGATGTATGTCCTAGGAAAACTTGGAATATAAAGAAGAAACTGCACGTGCATATGCACAGTCAACACGGTCTGTAAATTGATTTGTTTTTCTAGCTGGTCTCTATGAATGTCACTATCCTTATTTCCCAGCTTTAATTTGGAGGAAGGGAACTCTCCAGTTCTGCTCCTCATGACCCAAAAATATTAAAATTTCTAATTTTGAGAGAAGCTGTGGCTGCCCCATCCCTGGAAGTGTTCCAGGCCAGGTTGGATGGGGCTTGGAGCAACCTGGGATGGTGGAAGGTGTCCGTCCCTGCACATGGCAGGAGTCAGAACATCTTTAAGGTCTCTTCTAAACTAAACCATCCTGTGGCTCCAGGAAAAGAAATCCAAATAAAGTATAACCGTGGCTTATAAATGGAGGGGGTGGGGGAATTCACTTTTTTTTTCTTTCTTTTCTGATGAAATATTAGCAAAAATGCAATGTCAAGTTGAGGGGGGAAAAGGTATCTGAGAGCCAAGTGAATGCAGATGTACTTTAAACCCCCTCACATTACTCATTGTAAGGAATTCTTGGTATTTTTCCTTTGCTGATTGATGGAACTGATACCAAAATCACCCTCTACTTAGAAAGATAAACGTTCCTGGTGAACATGCTAATCCCTGCAGCAGCCAGCCTCAGGCCAAGTGCCACTTCCAAGCAGGAGCAGAGGCCCCAAATCTGGAAGAGAGATGGGCTCGGCACCATCTCCTGGCAAGCACCAGAGTCATTATTGAATGCTTAAACCCCAACCTTTAACAGAAAGCCAGCTTCTGCAGGCTCGGGAGACTCCATGCATGCAAGAAAAGGTTGGGAATATTTCCCCTGCATTGGAAAAAGAGGATTTTTTTTCCCATGCTGAGGGAACAGTGGCATCTGGTGTTGGCTGGGCTCTCCTACAGCCACCGCTTCCCGGGCGACTGCTGGAACATTCCCTGGACATGGGCAAGGTTTGGCTCCCCGCTGGCACCTGGGACACGCAGGATGCCCAAGACGTCCCCCCAAAAGTCGGGTGAGGGGCTGGAGCCCATCTGAATGGCAGCTGGGTGGTGAATCAAAACCCAAATTGCTTCTAGTGAAGAAGGGGATCGCTCTGTCGGGGCAGGAATTCCAGGACCGTTGTGCATCTCCCCTGGTATTTTCTAAATGGAACTTAGAAAAGGCAAATTACTCTCTGCGTTTTGCTAGTTGAAATGCAGTTTATCGGCCTCCTATCCTGAATGCATGAAAGGGTATTTCCTAGGGAGGTGGACAGAATGACCACCTGGAGCTTGGATCGATATGGAAACAATTTCTACTGGCTTCTATAATTTCTCAAGTTGGAGATTTTCCAAAGCCCTGCATCCTTCTACTTCACCAAAGGCTGTTCTGCAATGTTTTCAGGATACCCCATGACCAGTTTTATCTGAGTGCAGGGACTGACAGGCCGTTTTCTGTTCCTGTTCTGGTGGGTCCATAAACACAAGTCCTTCCTGAGCCCAGTTACTCCTCCCTGAGCATGGAAAGGAGCGGCTCTGCTCTGATCCACCACTCCTGCAAATTCCTGCTCCTCCTTGTGGAGGAAAACCAGAAAACTCAGAAAATCAGCATGGGGCCTTATTTCAGCAGCCAAACTCACTCAGAGATACTGATTATTGTCCCTTGTGGGCACTCTGCCCTACTGAGTCACAACAAATAGCATTTTGATGACATCAGAACAGGTTTGACAGCTGTGACAGCGAGGGGCGGCTCTGCAAAGGCACTGTTGGCAAAAGCAGCACAGCTAAAAGGATTTCTCTTCTTGCCTCACCAGGTGATTTTAAATAAGAGGTAGCAGTGTAAGTGATAGTGTTCCAAGGGCTGACTTTCGGGTGGCAGGGTTGGGAACCGTGGCACGGCGCTCCTCGCAACGCGGAGCTCTCCGCTCTGCGACAATTTGTTCAAATCAAACCTTGGGTTTGTTGTGCACTGACGTTTATTTTCTATAAAAACACGGGAGATTTTCCAAAAGGGCAGCTGAGCTCCTGCTAGAAAAAAAAGAAATCGGTAGGAAATGGGTACCTAGTGTCAAATCCCACTGAAATTAAATTTGATCCCCATCATCTCCCACAAAGACTTTGGTCTTAGGGCAGCAAATGTGACTCTTGTAAGTCAACAGGCAATTCAAAGTGTGTGGAGAACCAGCTGCAGAGGCTCTACAAATATCCCAACCCTTTTGCTATCAGCAGTCAACATTAACAGTTACCTGAATAGGTTCACAGAGAGAATAAGAAAGGCTGGTTTTGTAATGTTTTCTTTATTAAACTCAGCTTTCACTGCTCTTTGGAGTTGACAAAAATGTTTCCCAGGAAGACTGACAAACAAAAACAGTTTATAAATGTTTTCTGTTTTTTTTCAAACGCTGTAGGTATAAAGAAATAAAAGCTCTGGTTTGCTACTTTGGGAGGCCCTGTGTAACCAGCATCTTCAACTGGCCAATTAGCAGCATGTCTGTTTATCTGTGAAAAACTTCCACGTGTTTTTAAATTATCAAATCCACTGTTTTAAAAATTATTGCTCATTATCAGGCAAAACCCCAAGATAAAAAGGATGTTCATTATACCATCCCTGCTGCTAACGAAGATTTTTTTATTGCCAGTACATGCAGCTTTGTGGTGGATTTTTTTAGGCAAGTAAGACCAAAACTTTTCAAAACAGATTGAGGTGGTGGGCAACCAATGTTCCAGGAGCCAAATTCTCACCAGCTCTGAACTTGGCACCTTCCTCTACCTTCTTTTAAGATGTCAAGCTGAGCACCCCTGACTAAAACATCCCTCAGCCGCTAATAGCTGGGGACGGAGCAGCCAGCTGTGACACTGCTCCAAGGCTTTGCTGCCTGGAATTCAATCCTGTCCTGGCACGGCTCCTGCCTCTTTCCCAAATCTCCCGGGACCTGCCTGGAGGGTTGGGGTGAGGAAGACCGAGTTGTAGGTGTTTTTCCTCTCTGGCTGCTCCTCCTGGCTGGCAGCCTCAAGGAAAGGGGACAGCAGCAGGTACCAGCGGAAGGTGGATTTATTTCCTCGCAGCCCTTGGAACTAGAGGCACCTGAACCTTTGCAGCCCCTGGCAGCTCCTCCCTGTGCCTATTGCATATGCTATTGGCCAGTGCTGCCCCACTGGAGCTACCCTGGGGCACCTCTCACTCCCTCGTGGGCCAGCGTCCGCCTCTCCGTGCACCCCTGCTGGGCACAGCTCGCTGGCCTCCCTGCCCTGCTCCACTCTCTTCTCCTTGGGGAAACAGGGAGGGCTCTCTCAGAGCCTGTTCCAGGGTGCTGGCCATGTCACACCGGCGAGGTGCGTCCCTCAGGGCACTGCGGCTTGCAGGGATCTGGCGCCCTCATCCCCCCTGTCCCCGCCGGGTCGCTTGGGGTACGCTGCGCTGGCCATCTTGAAGAACTCGTCCGCAGCGTCCAGGGCGATGAGCCGGTCCTGCCAAACACATTTCAGGGGGTTATGGGGCACCGTGGGATGTTCCAGGCACGTCCCCGCCTCCCTCACAGCCACATCCCTGCCCAGAGCTGCTCTCAAAGCATGAGGTCTCATCTTTTCCCACCTCACATCCCCGCAGGGAGCATCCAGTTGCAGAGAATTGGAACTCACAGTGATCTGATGGGATCACCCCAGGTGCCCAGCAGGTATCTGAGCGTGCTCTGGCTCACCTGCTCTCCTCCCCTCATCCAGAGTCAGACGATGGGAGGGTGTGCTCAGAGTACTCACCACCACGAAGAGGTAGCGCTCGGAGAGTTCCCAGCTGGTCGGGAAGATGTTGGTCTCTTCTGAGAGCTTTAACAAGATGTCCCGGGCTTTGCTCATGTTTTGGGAGTCGCTGATGATGCTTAGTTTGGTCACTGACAGGAGGGAATCTGCTTCCTTCTGGAAACCTGGGAAAGAGATGTCACAGAAACAAGTCAAATGTGAGAGCAGGGTCATCCCTGAGCCCTTCAGGCTCTTGGAAGGTTCCTTATTCCCCCTCCACCCTGGGCAGCTGCATTCCTACTTCCTAAAACAAACCAGCACTCCCTCAGGCAGGCTGTGGCAACTTGCTGGCGGGGAAAATGAATCCCAAAAGTAGTCACAGTGAGGTCATTGCTGGTTTTCCTGAGAAAAGGTGTGAGAACATGCACAACCCAGGGTGCTGACTCAGCTCTTCCAAGCTCCTGATGCTACGAGAGCTTTCAGAGCTGGTGGGGCTCCCTAAATCAGGTAACAGGGATAAAACCTGTGGCAGTGATGAACACCAGGCTAATTGTTCTTGCAGCAGTCAATTACAGGAAGGGTATCCAGGGAAAGAAAGCTGGAGGAGAGGTCTTTAAATGCAGTGGCTACCATTAACTTTGTTCAGCTCCAAGGGGCTGGCAGTGATGCATCTCACATGAGAACAGTTTCAGGGTAACAGTGGTGAGCTTATGATTAAAGCAGAGACCTAGATAACAGCATGTTTCACATCTGGCTGCTCATTTAGCTTCATAAGGCCAAATGATTCCTGGCCCTGAGCTTCCCCAGCCTTTGCAAAAATCTCCAGAGCCACTGCGGATGCGAGAGGGATGTGGGAGAGCCTTTGTCAGCCTGCAGTGAGAGATGGAAGGAGGCCAAATGATCCCTCCCAAGCTTAGCCTGCACAGGCTGTGTGAGCAGCTGGGTGGAGAACCTGGTTATGGATTTATGACGTTCCTCCCACCCAAATGCCAGAAAAGCAGGTAGGGCAGGAGCGGCTGAGATACCCATCTCTGGCTCCCATTGAGGGTATCCTAGAATAGATTCACTCACCCTCCTCTCATCAGCCACCTCCAGAGCACGACGGAAATCACCCAGCTGTCACATCCCCAGTGTCACATGCTGCGTGCCAGGCAACTGGGAAAGCCCTGTCACACCCACCAGCACCACTTGGAAAGAGCAGTGGGAGGGTATTCTGTGCAGCTACTCCACTGGGTGCAAGAATACTTCAAATCCACTTGGGAGCAAACGAGGTGAGTGGCTTAGCTCTGATCAGCTGCCATTGGCCAAGAGAATGAAACAGATGTATCTGTGTTCCCATCTGAAAGGAATATTTATTCCTTCCTGCTTATCTTGTTTAGAAAAACCCTGGGTGAGCTCCCACTGCAAGGTTTCCACAAGGAAGCTTGAAATGGAAACTCTGCTTGTTATTACGGGCTTGGAAGGCGACCACAGCTCAAAAGCTTTTGACATGCCTGCAGACACAGTGTCCCTGTTCCCTCCCTGCCGTGCCTGAGCCCTGGGGAGCCTCAGGTACCATGTGGGACACCTGAGGGCATGGCTCAGCAACCTCCTTTTACTTCCCCCTCCTCTCCAGCTTGATTTTTGTGGAGCTGTTCCCATCGTTAGCCACGGTGGGACCTCGCATTTGGTCCCACTGGAATGACATCCCTTTGGTCTGCAGCTTACCCAAATCCTCCAAAATGTGCTTCCACCTGCTCCTCACTTCTTTCCGGGTCTGTCGTAAAGTATAAATGTCATAGTTGAGCTTCTGCCACTCCTGCAAAGCAAAGGGATGAGAGACACTCAGCCATTGCAATCTGCTGCTTTTCAAGGAATTCCAGCTTTGAGGAAGGGAGCCAGAGCTGCAGAGTTACTGTAGGCACTGAGCTATGAGGTGCTGGGTGTGAAGGTTGATGCCCAGGCTGCTGTTGCCCCTGGAAGAAATTACACTGCCCAACACAGAATATTTAGCTTGACACTTGGCTCAGCATTTCTGCATCTTCTCTGTTCAAAGAGGCTTCCAGCTCCCCTAAAATCACAGAATTCAGCTCAGGTGCTGCTGACAGCTGCTCCTCAGTCAGACATGGAGCCCTGTTTGGCATGAACTGGAGCAGGCAGGTGTTCAAAAGTACTAGAAAACAAGAAGAGCAGACTTTTTTTTAAAAGATCTGGGTACCTTCTTCTCAAAGAGGTGCACACGGATGGATGAGGCTGAACATGATAACCCTTAGTGGCTGCCAGCTGCTGTAGTTAATGCCTCGCTTCTTCACTTGCACTGCACCTCCAGCTCTAGAGCTGGATAATGGGACACTGGGCAAGAGGAAGGGGTTTGGGGGTATTTATTAAAGTCACACCAGCCACATTTAAACACAGCTTTAAGCACATTTAAACACACATTTAAACCTCACAGGTTTCATGGTGGGCTTGGCAGTGCTGGGTTAACTTGATTATATTAGATGACTTTTCCAACCTAAGTGATTCCATGATCCCATAAACATGCATTCCTGTGGAAAAGCATATGTTCTGCAAGAAAACCAGAAGTCCTTCTCCCAGCTCTTCCTAGCTGAGTTTAATCAATGCACACACTGCAAAGGGTGCATTTTTAGAAGCAGCCCAACAGCAGCGTCACAACATCACCCTAATAACTTCCTTCCAGTAACAATCTTAATCTCATTTCTCAGCAAGGGATTACCTAGATGGGCTCCCAAAGAATAAACAGGTGTTAATCTGTGCTGTCACCCTGAGATTTTCCTACAGGCTACACTGGGTTCAGAGCAGAAAAGCAACACTCACAGAGGTCGGCTGTGTGTCAGAAATCACTGCTTTCTGGTACTTGGCCAAAGAGCTGACTTGATTCCATAAAGATCTGAAGACTCCTTAGTGGTTTTTTTCCCTGAATGTGGCTGCAGAGATTCAAAGCCAAGCCTGTTTTCCTGCTGATCAGCACTAGCTGCAGGAAGCCCTGGGAGATTACACTTTGGAAAAAGCAGCCAGCGGGGTTAAGGCAGTGGTGACTTCAGGTCAGGAGAGAACCGGCTCTGCCACAGCCTCTCGCTCCCAGAAAACAAAATCCCCTTCCAGAGGCACAGTTCCCTCTCTCCTGAAGTGGCACTTGAGAACAGCTTTGCTGTTTGCACAGGAGAGCACCTGGCTGTGGGACAGCCCTTCACCAGAGGAATGAGGCAGGGCGAGACTCTCCTCTCCTCTCCTGTGACACTGGCACGGAGCTGGGAACTGAGCTCCTCTGGGAAGAAAATAAAAAGGAAAAGGAAAGGAAAAGGAAAAGAAGAAAAGAAAGAAAATAAAAGAAAAAGGGCTATTGTCTTCAAGCTTTGTGGGAAGTTTATTGAAAACTTGAGAGTTTTTAGAAAGAGGCTGAAAAACTGCATGATGCCTTGGTCCCCGCTGGCAGGGGTTCCTTGGAAACTCCTCGGCTGTCTCGTGACCCCCTGGCACAGGCAGAAAGGAGAAGTGAGCCGGTCTGGGCAGGCTGGTGGGGAATAGCTGCGTGTCCCTGCCCTCCCACGGGGATAAACAAGGCTTTGAGCACAGACAATCCAGCCAGCCAGCCACCGTGATCCCAGGCGTGCCTCACGCTGGGAATTAGGGAGCTGGGCCGCTGGGAAAGATGCTCCTCTCCCCACCAAATGTGGCCTCCTGGCAACCAGCAGCAGCTCTCAGGGCCGTGAGGATTTAGCCCACGGTAGGAGCCCGGGCTCCTCACTAAGCACTGCGCTTAGCATGCAGGGAAGCTGCTCCTGATTTTCTCTGGATTAACAGCAGCGTGTTTTCCCTTGTCTATTTTTGTTTTAAGGGAATCTAGGTTGTGGCTTTCTTGTACATCACAGCGTCTGAGCTGTGTTATGGAAGTGAATACCGTGAATTTTTAAGTCCCAGGGGAAGCTCTGGCAGTGTCCTGTGGATGGAGAATTTGAGGAGTGTGCAAAGGAATGATTTTGGTACATGAAACCGTGCTTAACTATGGTGTCTGGGTGGGAACTTCTTGTTCTGGTGGGATTGATTTACTTTGCCTGAGTATGTTTATACCGCTGTAGAGAAAGCTGGGGGAAAGATGCCCCCAGCCATGGAAAAGGAATGAGAGAAGCAGAGATTATTGGGCTGAGCTCTCAAAGGGACTCATGCCCTGCTCTCCATCAGCCTCAGAAACCACTGGATTTGCCCCGGCGGCTCCTTGCAGCAGAGACATCTGAACTGCCATGGGCTGTCCTCTGAGGGCCTTTAATGAGGCAATAAACTCAAGAGCATCTTTCCACACCCAAAATTATTCTAAAAAGCATCTCCCTTCAGCTACACAGCAGAGGAAGAGCAAAACCCTGCCCTGCCCGAGCGCAGGCAAGGGCAACATCAGAGGCTTTGAGGAGGGAGTCACTGGCGTGCCCCGAGTCACCAGGGAGTGTTTGGAGGGGCCAGGCACCATGGGACTGCTCAGCCCTGCCGGGCAAGCGGCTCCACACCAAACCCCCCCACCTTCGGCCTTCTCGGCAAGGCAGATGGAACTGCTGAGGCAGGGAGGAGGAGGCTTCTTGCCCACGGGACTGGGAAAGCACAACACGAAGTGTGGGGTGTGTTCTGGGACGTGCCAGCCCCACACACTCAAAAGCAGTCCTTTAAGGAATGGGCTCTTTCGCCAAAATGTGAGTTAACCGCAGAAAACCAAAGCAGGTTGCAATTGCCAGTGCTGGTTTACTTTTTAAACCTTGCAGAGCAGGGCACAAGAGATAGCAGCTTGAGAAAAGCCTGAGTGTGTGAGTCAAGAAGATCCCAGGAGCAGCAGGGAAATCCCGCTGCCTCCCTTCTCTACATGCTCAGCCCTTCAAATATTTACCTGGAAAACTCTCTGGTGTGAAACGCTAGATCTGCAAATGCCAAATGACGTGGAATAAGCCAGGCTGGTACATAACTCAGAGCTCTGGGGAAAAGATGTGCCAAGAGAGCGGGCAACACTTCTCATCCCTGATCATATGAAAGTTTCCTAATTATGAGGAGGGAGCTTTCTTCATGTTGCCAGGAAAATCCTCTATCAAATCCATTGCCTTTATTCTCTAAAAAGCAATTGAGGTCACCATTCTGCTCAAGAGTTATTTTAGAAATGAGGTCGAAACAGAGTTATCAGGGAAAGACTGCAAAATATCAGCCCAGGCAGGTACCAGGGATGCTCCTGCTATGGCTCCACTGGAAACAGCTAAACAAATATAAACTATGGACCGACATCTCAGAATAAGCTTAAATTGGATTCAATTTAGGAGAGGCATGCAGACATTAAGAGGGTCAGGTCTGGGCTCCCCAGCCCTGAATAAATCCCAGCACCTCCCTACGCCCCAGTAACAGCTGGTCACAATTCTGACCTTCTCTGTAACCTGTTTAGAAAAGAATAATCCTGCAGGAGAGCAGGGGGAGAAAGAAAAATAGGCCTTGCCAGCTCATTAATGGGCTTTTCAGGGAGATCATGCCAGCCTCGCTCTGCTAGCCAGGCCCCTGGCAGGGATGCAGGCTGAGGAACTGCCTTTACTGTGGGGTTTATGGTCCCACCTTTCCCTAGGGAATAAGCCAAGAGAATAGAGAAACGCTGCATTTACAGCAAACCGTGAGAACAGGGGGTTTTCCTCAGCCACCATGCAAAATGACACCTTTAGTTTCTGTTCCCAGAGCTAGGGCACAGCTGCCCTAGCCCTGGCTCCTTCTCTGGGTGCACAGCTCCCTGCCCACAGCTGGGCAACTCCACACACCCCAGCAGAGGCCAGCCCAGAGTGGACCTCAGGGAGGGGACTCTGTGCACCTCACACTCATTAGCCCAGTGCTGCTCATTCCACCACCAGATCTCAGATTTATTTTACCCTACAACAGGCTCAGTGATGCTGCAGAGCAGGAGTAGGGAAGGAACTTCCCTTTTTTCCATATTTGAAACATGATCCCAGCCTTCAAAAGCTTCTGATCTTCAAAGGTTGTATCTGCTGGACCAGCCCCTTGAGCCAGCCTCTCAGCAATGGCTTTCCTGGTTTTCTCTGTGCAAGCTGAGGCCACGATGAGTTTGGGCTGGAGCTGCCAAATTTCCCAGAGCAGAGCTGCCAGCAGGGACAGGAGGAGGACACAGCTCCACACAGATCAGGTGTGGGTCCTGTCCCACGGTGGAGGCAAAGAACTGACCTCAAGGGAGGGCACCAACACTGCCAAGGTTGCAACGCTGGCAGGTGGCTGCAGATAAAGAACACACGATGGAGAACAACCTGCTCTTTGGGATCCTTCCAAAGGCCTGAGCCGGGAAATCCCTGAGATACAGGTGGGAAAAGGCAAAGCACACAGTGAGAGTGCTGCACACCAGAATTTCTTTGTTAAATGAAGGAGCAGAAATGCAGGAAGTTCTCCTTTGAGTTTTAACCACGGGAAGGAAAGGAGCTATGGTTTTGTAACACTTGTGCACCGCACAAGGAAACTGCTCCTCCATCATCTCTCCTGCAAAGCTCGGCCTGGGGATTTTGGGAGCAGAGCAGCCCCCAAAGCAGATGATGGCTTTTGCAGCCCAGTGTTGTTCTGCAATTAGACTCACCCCCAACCCCCTCCCCTCTCTGAGCTGAAGTCTCATTAGGAGGGGAGGGCACTACAATCTGGCCTGATTTTAAAAAACTTGCTCGAGTAAGGAGAGATTTTGGCAGGGGCCAAGCAGCAGGAATGTTGGCTTTGTTGTCCAAGCCCCTCCCTGTCCTGTCACCCAGTAAGAGCTGCAGCTGGAAACTGCAGCAGCCTGCTGGGCTTGCCTCTGTGCCTCAGCTTCCCAGCTGTAAGAGGGGATGGCAGAGCCACTGCTAATCCCTGGCTACAAAGGGGCCACGTTCAAAGTGAGCATAAAGTGCTTTGGCTTTCCCCAAAACTTTACCTTCTGTTGTCCTGATGTTGTGCTCCTCAGGCTTTTCACTGCATGAAAAAAGCAGAGTATGTGATCCTACCTTTGCTACTGAGAGGAAGCTCCGTGAGTTTTGGGCTTTCCTTTTCCACTGGCACTGCTCAGGCCCACTCAAAACCCCACAGATACACTGAACGCAGGATTTAGGGCAGGATTTAGGACAGGCAGACTGGGTTTAGGACATGCAGGGGCAGGAGCTTTCCTGCTCAGCCATGACTGATGCTCTTCGCTGCCCCCTGAACGAGGCTGACACACAACACTCCTGTGCACCAGCCCCTGCATGAGCTGTCCTTTCCTTCAGCCACTCTGGGATGGGTGAAGCTCCTCAGCTTCTCTCAGACAAGCAGTTCAAGGTAAAGAGTGCAGCAGAGGGGAGGGAAGAGATCTCCAGATAGAGCTGTAAAGGTCACATGCCACCGTGAAAATGTTGCTACAAAACCACCCATTGTAAAGACCATGATTAAATCCAACTCACCAAAAAAAACAGCCCCATTTAACAGGGATTCTGGCCTGCTGTATACAAGGATTCCATTACCTCTTTTAGCTAATTACAACATGAAATTTTGATTTCTCTGGAGTTTAAGGCTTCTTAAAAAGCTGAGCTGGGCTTTGGTTTATAGAGACCATCACAGGAGAAACAGTTACACCCCTGCAGACTCTTGGACAAAGTAGGATCATGGTGAAGTTAAACATGAAGCCTCCAGGCTTTCCCACAAACCTTCTGGAGCCATGAAAGCAATCAGAGAAATGTGTCACTGTTTGCTACAGCCTGCTCCTAATCAGGCCACTGCAATCTCCTTTGCACTGAAGTGCCTTAGCAAAGGAAATCAGGGCTGCAAAACAGCCTTTATGTAACAGCCATGACTTTTCCCTTCCCACTTAGAGCTGTGCCAGTGTCCTGCTTCCCGATAATTGCCGTGCATTGCACTGGAGAAGGATTTGACTTGACACGTCCCCAGAGGGGCAGCACAGCTCCGGGCACTGCCACGGAAAGGACAAAACACTGGGAAATGTGGAACCCAAACAGCAGCCTGGGAAGGCCGAAAATGGGGCTGGGCCCCGTTTAGGGGTTGTGGTGCTTGCAGGGCATCATTCCCAAGCATGTTCCTGCTGCCATGAATGCCTGGGAAACCTCCCTGGGATCTCCCCGCTTCCTGATGCGTGAGAAACAAATGCTGGCTGTATCTTCCTCCCCTTCTTTCCATTCCCTGTTACTTTCTTCTCCTTTCTCTGCCTCTTCTGTTCCTCCTCTCAGTTTCCTTCCCCTGAGAAGGTCCATTTGTCCCTGGTCTCCATCTCCAGCCTACCTTGTGTCTTTTCCCACATCCCAGCCCATTACTGACCTCCTGATTCCTTTGGGTTTTAAGTGTCAACTGCTGTGTTCCCTCACTCCTCACATAACCTCTAGTTTGGGCTGACCCAAGATGTACAGAAATAGAGATCTCTGAAGGGGATGGGGGGAGAAAAAACTCTGGAGGCAATTAATGCTCAGTGGGATAACACCCTGAAAGTATCCAAGCCAAGGAGAACACGGAGACTCCCACAACAGAGGGAGATGAACCCAAGGGTGCTGTGGAGGTGAGAAACACATCACAACTCCTGGATCAGGTGCTGGAGATACTCCCAAGCTGGCACAGAGATATCCACACCAGATGCAGGATAAAATCTGGAGGGAGATGGAACAGAGGGAGGAACTGCTGCCTGCATCAGCCTGGGGACTCTGGGGTCTCCACAGCTGCTTAATTGAAGGAAGAGCATGGACCTGCTGCTGCCAGTCGCAAGGAGCCCACCAAGGTGAGGGACAGAGCAGCTCTGCTAGGAGGAAAGGCTGAGAGAACTGGAACTGTTCAGCCTGGAGAAGACTCCAGGGTGACCTAACTGCAGCCTTTCAGTGCCTGAAGGGAATGCTATAGGAGAGATGGGGCAAAACTATGTACAAGAGTCTGGAGTGACAGGATAAGGGAGAATGGCTTCAAACTAACAGAGAGCAGGTTAAGATTGGATACCAGGACAAAACCTCCTCCCTGTGAGGATGGTGAGGCCCTGGCACAGGCTGTCCCATCCCTGGAAGCGTTCCAGGCCAGGTTGGAGCAACCTGGGCTAGCAGAAGGTGTCCCTGCCACGGGACAGGGGGTGGGACTGGATGAGCTTTGAGATGCCTTCCATCCCAGAGCATTCCGTGATTCACCAGGCACTGCCCAAACCCGTGTGGGGACACAGGCCCCGAGCCCAGCCCATGCCTGACCTCTGAGTCTTTGTCCAGCTGGTTCCTGACCACGATCATGTTGTAGAGCACGCGGTCATCGTCAGCCTCGGTGTGGGTCACGTCATGGGGGGTGCTCCACAGGTTCTGCTCCTCATCCCGCGCTAGCGTGGCTCCAAAGGACGCGTAGGGGTTGTTGTTACTGCAGGGAGACAGGGGAGCAGGGAGGCGATGGGGGTTTGTTCCTTGGCAAAGCCACACTTCCAACCGGAGCACGCGACGATGTCCATGGGTGCCCCAACCTCAGAGCTGCAGTGATGTGCTGGGCTGGGCAAGGCACGGAAAGGATATTCAGCCCCCATCTTATTTTGGCAATGGAAATGTCCTCGGCCTTCCAATGAACTCCAGGCTTTATTTGCTCAGCAAATTTGAGTATCATCTTTTGGGAAAGCTGCCCTCATGGAGGTGGGGAGCTTTGCTCTGCTCTGGGGCAGTTCTGTGTTTTAGGGCTTGATGTTGCTATTGGGATGTGCAATTTTTTAGGGACACTCCTGCCAAGAGAACTTTTAGCAAGGGATTTTTGTAAGTGTCTACTCAAGATGTCCAGCCACTTGAGCAGACCACAAGTGGAGAACTATTTTGGGCCTTACCACCCTCTAGCAATTCCTGCTTGCTTCTTGTCAGAACAACCCACTGTTTATTTTGTTTGCTACCCAAACCCCATTTCTTTCCCAAGGAACCCATCCAGAGAAATTTCAGGTAACACTGTGGGTGCCCTGGCACCAAGCCATAAAAAGATGCTGAGAGGAGCTCCAGCACATAGACAAAATAGAAAAAAAAAAACCAAAAAAACAACAAATTCCCATCAGCATTCCAGCAGGAAAGTTAATTAGACTTTCAACAAACAGAAAAACCTGAGCAACAGGTAATAAGGGGAATGATAATCTCTTGCAATCTCTCATTAAAGACAAGCAAACTAAGGTAACTTGGAGGGTGTGGAGGGGCACAACCCCCACGTTTTTCAGTCATGGAGCAGACAGGGAGGGAGCACTCAGGAGCCAGTGCCATCAGCACGAGTTCACTCCCACCCTGCCTTCCCCAGCTTCTTCCCACTCAGGCATTTACCAGTATGCTTAACATTTGAATTACTTAAACACCATTATTTAGCAATAACACTGCCACACCTGAGATTTTTCTGAGCCACTCCCTCCCTCCCAGCTCGAAGGGCACTTCCCAGCACATTTCCATTCGCAAATCACAGCGTGGAGCATCCTGTAAGGCATATGGCAGTGCCCAGGAGCCAGCAAATCCATACCAGCACGGAGAGCTCTGCCAACAGCTCTTCCAAGCAGCATTGCAAAAGGAGAGAAATGGGAGGGAGAAAAGAAGCAGGTGAGCAGCAGTGGCTTTGCAAGGTAAGGAATCTCCGTGAGACCAGAAGGGACAGGGAGCATTTCCCACTGTGGATTTTATCCAGAAAATGGTGAGCACCATTGCTCCATCAACGGATTTCTGCTCCAGGAGGCTTTCAGTTCACATTAAATTTTGGCATTAGGAGCCCGAATGTTTGGTTTATTTTCATCCTGCACCATCCGAGGCAGACCCCACCTTCCCACATCAAGCAGCCTGGATGCTTTACAACACCAGCTCCCAAAACTAAAATTCAGCTAAAAGAACTAAAATCTCAATCAATTCGTTCACTTTCAAGAATGCTGCAGTAAAAATAAAAACACAGCCAGCAAGCTCTTGCAAGATCCCCACCATGAAATAAGACCCCACAGCCCCTGAGAAGGGGCAAGCATGGGACAGCAATTAGGTTGTTCGATTAATTACTCTGGCACACGTGTATCAGAGCAGGTGGCTTTAGAATTCCCAGAATTTATAGAGGCTTTCCTTCTTAGGACCGGCATTAATTGGATCGGCAGCGTGTTACTAAAGTGAGGTGCCAGGTGAGGGGCAGCAGGACGGAGCCTCTCCTACACGCCTGCTCGGCTCCCGGGAGGTTAATACCAATTTCCTGGGCTGCCGGCCCCATGCTTGGGATTAGCCGGTTATTATTATTTAGGTAACTGCTTTAACCAGCGCGAAATCGGGGCGTTCCGAGCTGTTACCTGGCAGCCATGCAGAAGGACACGCCGGGAGCATCCCTCCCTCCCTCCTCCGCGTCTGGTCCATCCCGGGGCCGGGACACTCCCTGCCCTGCCAGGACAGCATCGGGGCATCGGGGAAGGAGGGAGAGCCGCCGCAAAACGCGGATGTTTTGCCCCATGCAAACCCTCTTTAGGTGGGTTCTTCTGCCACGAGGGAGAAACGGCGCACGCTGCTCTCGCTTAGAGCCGAGCGGTGCACTGTCATCTCCCCGCCGGCATCTCTGAATCCCATCTCTCCAGGCTAGAAAGATGCGGGTGTTCACCTGGAAAAGGCTCCGGGGAGACCTCAGAGCCCCCTGCCAGTGCCCAAAGGGGAGAGTGACTTTCTATTGGGACAAGTCTAAAAATAAACGAGGGGAGATTTCGATCAGATATTAGGAAAAAATTGTTCCCTGTGAAGCTGGGGAGGTCCTGGCACACGGAAGGGGGTGGCACTGGATGACTTTAATGCGCCTTCCATCCCAGTCCATTCTGGGGTTCTGTGACCCCAGCCTGCGAACAGAGCTCTGCACACCTCAGAGCTGCCCGGCAGCGGGACCTGACCCCCTGCTTAGGAACGCACGGCTTCGCTTTTTCCTCAGCGCTCCTCTCTACTGAAATCCCACCGCGGAAAGATCCCACCAAAGCGCCGGTCCCGTCCCTGCGGACGGGGCACCCCGAGGGGCTGTCGGAAGGAGCCAGCCCTGTGAACAGCGGGAAGCGGCTCGATCCCGTCGGGGGAAGATCCCTCCGAGCGCTCGGGCAGGGCATGGATGCGCAGCTACGGTGACAGGGGCACAGCGGGGCGAGGGAGGGCTCATCCCTGGTGGGCGCATCCCGCCGGGCAGGGGCTCACCTGAGCAGGGGCTCCTTCTCGGGTGTCGCCGCCTCACCGCCGCAGCAGCCGCAGCAGCCGAGCGCTCGCAGCCAGGC